>CM076582.1:1557321967-1557678331 GCA_034641835.2 Pinus albicaulis
TAAAAGATTAACTGTGGAAGGATTATGTATTTAGCAAGAAGATAAATATTGTTAGATCAGGAGAATCTGGATATATACATGCATATGTTATATAATTTCTACATGGTATTAGAGCAGTGTTAATTTTTAAAGATTGCAATTGTGAAGAATTGCTAAGTTTGTGCTGGTGGACAATTTGAATTTGCTGCAGAAATTTCTTGGTGCGACAGTTGAGTATACATTGAAATGTCTTTCAATGGGTTGCGATTGGAGTATGCCCTTGATGGCAGCTCGAATTACATGGCCTGGAAGGATAGGATGGAGGCAGTGCTGGAAGATAATGGGCTGAAGGAGCTCATCGATAGCGATGTTCCTAAGCCTTGTTCTAGCGATGTTGCATTACTTGACGCATGACAAAAGAAGGTAGCAAAGACACAAAGAATTCTGTTGGAAGGTGTGAAGGACCATATTGTGTCTAGCTTTCACGGGAAAGAAACTTCATTTGCAATGTGGAAGGCTTTGACAGTTTTGTTCCAAAGCAGCAGCGACTAGAGGAAGTTGGTGCTGAAAGATAAGCTCAAAAAAATAAAAATGGAGAAGGCAAAAAATATTCCAAAATATCTCACGAAGTTTGTCCACTGTAGGGATGAACTGGGAAGTGTGGGGATTATTGTTGATGATGAAGACTTGGTGAGATTGGATCTCCTTGGGCTTCCGAAGAGTTGGCATAGCTATGAAGACTCTATCAATGGATGGGAGAAACTTCCAGGTTGGGAGCGACTTTGGTCGGATCTTGTGTAGGAGGAGATAAGGCGAAGTACCAGGGATGGCTCTTCATCGAAGAATGAAGATGAAGAGAATTGCGCTTTGGCTGCCAAAGAAAGGAAAGGAAAGGGGAAGAAATTTTCTTCAAAATCTGAAGCTAAAGGCAAGAAGTAGGATTTTTCCAAGGTGAAGTGTTTTCATTGTCACGAACATGGGCATTTCGCCACTAACTGCCCATAGAAGAAGAAGAACAAGAAGGCTGCTGGAGCTGTAGCCGGAGAGGCCTTAGCCTTGCAATTTGAACTTGATTTCTCTTTGATCACATGCTTGGTTTCAAGCTCAATGGGATTGGTGTGGTATCTTGATAGTGGTGTGTCTTTCCATATGACGGGAGACAAGGAGTTTTTTAGTGACTTGGAGGAGAAAGACGTTCAAATGCATATAGAGATGGGAAACGATGGTCGATACAGTGCGACCGACATTGGGACAATTACCTTTGAGAGGGAGTCAGGTAATCCATTTCTATTGAAACATGTTATGCATGTTCCAGGTTTGAAGAAGAACTTGGTATCGGTTGTAATGTTGGAAGACAGAGGTTATGACGTTGTTTTCAGTGAGGAAAAAGCTTTCCTGCGACATAAAACAACAGGTAAAACCAAGAGGATAGGTATTTCAGTTAAGAATCTCTACAAGCTGGAGGTAGATGGCTGCGCTACAATGATGGAAAAAGCAGAATAAATGGTGAGCTAGGATGAGGGCGAATTATTGCACAGGTGATTGGGCTATCTTCACCATGGCGCTTTGAAGATTTTGTAGCAGATTTCTACTGGACTTCCCAAGGGTACTCTTGCATAGTCAGATCAGTGCAAGGGATGTACTATGGGTAAGTTTATGAAGACTACCTTTCATGAGAAGGAGAACCGTGCTTTGGTGATCTTGGAGATAATTCACATAGACGTTGTTGAAGATTGCAACAAGAAATAGTGAAGGAGGCATCCTAAAAAATCATTCCTGATCCTAGTTGGAAAGTGATCACCAAAACTAGGTGGAGGCCACACAGGTGATTTTTGTCGCAAAGTCTATTTTTAAACTACGTCTATTTTTAGACATATGGATCATGTTCTATAAGTTGCAGGATGATTGGTCAAGTTGGTAAAAATAGATGGACCTCTATTTTTAGAGATTGGGCGGAGTCTATTTTTAGACTGCCAGTCTAAAAATAGATCAGTCGAATATTATTAGCCCTTAATAATATTTGGACTATAAACATTATCTTATCCTCTTGGAGCACTTCAGTTCGAGCTACGGATGTGGCACATGCAGCTGACAGAAGGAATTACGCTATTCCTAGGGTTTAGTTGAGCTATTGCATGGTTGACTTCAATTAGAACTCATGTGGCAGAGTTTGGTGGAGTTGATGAGACAGTTGATGGAGTTGTGTTCGGTTTAACTTAGTTGAATTAGTTGTATTTATTCTATCTGATAAATACACTAGTGATGAGTGGTGTGAATTAATTATTAATTAATTCACTAATTATTAACTCATAAATCAACTAAAGAATACATCATTTAACTGCAATGCATGGAAAGTTCAGTGGAGACCATTGTTAGAGGTGGGTGAAAGGGTGATTGTGACTATCAGTTGTGACTATACTTGTGCATGATATTTGCACACACATTGATTGAGATTGCCAATGAGGATTGCGCAGTATAAGCCAGTGGGATTCGAACTTGGATCTCATTATTTTCCATATTGGATTGCGTAGTAGAGGCAGGCAGACAGGTGGAGCAGATTGGAGCATGGGATGTGCATGATCTGAGCTTGTTTTGTGTGTAGCATGTGAGATAGTGCTGAGAGCTTGTGAGGAGATTTGTGCTATGTATTTTTACATGTTCTCTATCATTATAATATACGGATAGTTGGGGGTTTTCAGCTATAAGCTTTCCCCATTACATACTGTGTTATATGTGTGCTTGATTATGTTTTAATGTGCGCATGCGATTGCTTCTAATTCCGCAAATTGATGATCAATTGTAGAAGAGGTTATGTATTATGCATGAAGTTCAAATAGTGTGTAATCAGGATAATCTTGGTGAATAATTCATCTATTATTCAAATTTCTACATGGTATCAGAGCGAAATTGATCATCGGATCTATTACAGTGATTACAATTTATTTCGGTAGACAGAGTCTGTAAGAGGACCAGGTAGCATCTAGATCCATCCTTTCTTTGAAAGGTGATATATCCAATAAATTCCCCTACAGTCGATCTCTGTGCTAAAAATACCTTATTCTCACAGATTAGGAGCGGTTGAGTTTTGAGCTGGTGGAATTTGAATTTGCAGCAGTGTTTTATTGGTGTCTAAGACAAAATGTCTTTCAACGAATTGCGATTGGAGTATGCCCTTGAGGGTAGCTCGAATTATGTTGCATGGAAGGACAGGATGGAGGCAGTGTTAGATGATAACGGGCTGAAGGAGTTCATAGATGTTGAAGTTCCAAAGCCTTCTTCTAGTGATGCTGCCTTGGTTGAGGCTTGGCAAAAGAAGACAGCAAGGTGTCGAAGGATTCTGTTGGAGGGCGTGAAGGATCACATAGTGTCCAGCCTTCATGGTAAAGCTTCTCCATTCTTGATGTGGAAAGCTTTGACAGATTTGTTCCAAAGCAAGAGCGACTAGAGGAAGTTGGCGCTCAAGGATAAACTCAGGAAAATAAAAATGGAAAAGAATGACACTATTCCGGTATACTTGACAAAGTTTGTCCACTGCAGGGATGAGCTTGGGAGTGTAGGAGTTAGTGTGGATGATGAGGAATTGGTGAGCTTGGCTCTCCTTGGGCTTCCGAAGAGTTGGCACTCCTATCAGGACTCTGTCAATGGTCGGGAAAAATTTCCAGGATGGGAGCGAATTTGGTCGGATCTTGTGCAAGAGGAGATAAGGCGGAGTACCAAGGATGGATCTTCATCAAAGGCATCTGATGAAGAGGATTGCGCTTTGGCTTCCAAACAAAGGAAGGGGAAGGGAAAGAAGAATTATTCTCAATCCGGTGCGGATGGTAAAGAGCATGACATATCCAAAGTAAAGTGTTTTCACTGTCACGAACACGGACATTACGCCACGAATTGTCCACAAAAGAAGAAGAACAAGCAGGCTGCTGGAGTTGCAGCTGGTGAGGCTCTTGCCTCACAATTTGAGCTAGACTTCTCATTGATCGCATGCATGGTGTCTAGTGCATTGGGATCGGGGTGGTATTTTGATAGTGGCACTTCCTTTCACATGACGGGAGATGTGAATCTTTTCAGTGACTTGGTGGAGAAAGATCTCCAGTTGCATGTTGAGTTGGGTGACAATGGATGATACAATGCGACCAGCATTGGTACCATAACCTTTCAGAGGGAGTCAGGTAAACTCATTCTTTTACAAGATGTAGTGCATGTTCCAGGTTTAAAGAAGAATTTGATCTCAGTCGCAATGTTAGATGATAAAGGGTATGAAGTTGTCTTCAGTGAAGGAAAATTTTTCCTTCGGCACAAGGCAACAGGACAAGTCAAGAAGGTTGGGATTCAAGCAAAGAATCTCTACAGACTTGAAGTAAATGGGATGTCTACGGAGCTTCCTACTGTTGGGAAGTGCAAGAAAGACATGCAATTGATGCTTGAGAGGGAGCAAGTTTTGCATGCAGGTAAGAGTGAACCTCGAGATGTGGAGCAACCGCAAGATGAGGATCATGGAGTGGGAGAAACCACTCATGCAGAGAAATTTCGTTCCAGATGGGCAGAGGGAGTGCATGCAGCTATACCACCAGGTGAGAGGTGGGGTGACATGCATGAATAATCCCAAGAGGAGATTTCTGGGCAAGATTCATGAGATGGTGTGGATCTCATGAATTGAACCCGGCTACGAGGTGCCCATAGCGCAACAGTAGCATGATCAGTTGGATTGATGCAGGCAGATCAAAGTGACAGTGTCAGATACTGGAGCGCGAATAAGAGTTGACAGCTGGTGCAGAGTGCATGGGTGCAAGAGTTCAACAACGTAGTGGTTCCTGATGACATGTGAAATTGGGCCCAGCAGAAGTCGAAGACTTTGATGATAGATGCATCAGACTGATTGAGTTGTTTGGAGCCTATTCAGTTTTAGAGGAGTTGCAGAGCAGATGCATGGAGTTGCATGGCGCTTGTGAAGGTTGTAGGGCGAATGCATGGAGTTGCATGTCGCATGCAAAGACAGTCCTTTCTTGTTGAGAGGGAGTGTTGAAGATTGCAACAAGAAACAGTGAAGGAGGCATCCTGAAACATCTTTCCTAATCCTAGTTGGAAAGTGATCACCAAAACTAGGTGGAGGCCACACAGGTGATTTTTGTCGCAAAGTCTATTTTTAGACTATGTCTATTTTTAGACATATGGATCATGGTCTATGAGTTGCAGGATGCTATTTATGGATGATTGGTCAATTTGGTAAAAATAGATGGACCTCTATTTTTAGACATTGGGCGAAGTCTATTTTTAGACTGCCAGTCTAAAAATAGATCAGTCAAATATTATTAGCTCTTAATAATATTTGGACTATAAACATTATCTTATCCTCTTGGAGCACTTCGGTTCGAGCTACGGATGTGGCACATGCGGTGATAGAAGGAATTACGCTATTCCTAGGGTTTAGTTGAGCTATTGCATGGTTGAATTCGAGTTAGAACTCATGTGGCAGAGTTTGGTGGATTTGATGAGACAGTTGGTGGAGTTGTGTTCTGTTTAACTTAGTTGAACTAGTTGTATTTAGTCTAACTGAAAAATACACTAGTGATGAGTGGTGTGAATTAATTATTAATTAATTCACTAATTATTAATTAATTCACTAATTATTAACTCATAAATCAGCTAAAGAATACATCAGTTAACTGCAATGCATGGACAGTTCAGTGGAGACCAGTGTTAGAGGTGGGTGAAAGGGTGAGTGTGACTATCAGTTGTGACTATACTTGTGCATGAGATTTGCACACACATTGATTGAGATTTCCAATGAGGATTGCGCAGTATAAGCCAATGGGATTCGAACTTGGATCTCATTCTTTTCCATATTGGATTGCGCAGTAGAGGCAGGTAGACAGGTGGAGTAGATTGGAGCATGGGATGTGCATGATCTGAGCTTGTTTTGTGTGTAGCATGTAAGATAGTGCTGAGAGCTTGTGAGGAGCTTTGTGCTATGTATTGTTACATGTTCTCTATCATTATAATATACAGATAGTTGGGGGTTTTTAGCTGTAAGCTTTCCCCATTACATACTGTGTTATATGTGTGCTTGATTATGTTTTCATGTGCGCATGTGATTGCTTCTAATTCCGCAAATTGATGATCAATTGTAGAAGAGGTTATGTATTATGCATGAAGTTCAAATAGTGTGTAATCAGGATAATCTCGGTGAATAATTCATCTATTATTCAAATTTCTACAGACGTGTGTGGACCTTTCTCGGTTGCATCAACATCAAAACACAGGTATTATGTTATTTTTGTTGATGAATATTCTCGTAGATGATGGATCTTCTTCATGCAGAAGAAGAGCGAAACATTCTCAAAGTTCTGTGAGTTTAAATCATAGGTGGAGAAGGAGTCAGGGAAGAAAGTGAAGGCTCTACGGAGCGAAAATGGTGGTGAATACATCTCGGGCGAATTCAAAGACTTCTGTAGCAAATAAGAAATTCGAAGAGAACTCATAGCACCTCATAACCCATAGCAGAATGGGGAGAGGAAGAACAAAACGATCATGGGTGTTGCACGAGCTATGATGCATGACCAGGGCCTACCGATGCACTTGTGGGTAGAAGCATGCAACACTGCGGCTTATGTACAAAACCATTGTCCTCATAGAGTACTTGGCATGAGTACACTTGAAGAAGCTATTACTGGTAAGAAGCCTGATATTTCTCATTTGAATATTTTTGGCTCATCTATTTACATTCATGTGACAAAGGACACCAGGAAGAAGCTGGAGCCGACTACAGAAGTTGGGATATTTTTGGGGTACACAGAAACATCCCATAATTATCGTGTGTATTTTCCAGACAGTCGGATGACTGTAGAGTGAGAGGATATAAAATTCAATGAGGTGAAAGCCATGAAGTTGTCGCTTGAGAGGGAGCTACACTTGCAGGCAGAGGAGGAAATTCTTATTCCCAAAGATGAGCCTCTAGATGTGGATCAACCACATGAGGAGATTCATGGAATAGAGGAGTCCACTCATGCAGAACCAAACATTAGACAAGGCAGAAAGCGTACCACAGAAGCTAAGAGACTGAAGCTTGATGTGGCACAGAATGCAGGAGTCCCTACATCACAGCGCAGACAGAGACAGTCACCTGACCGATTTACTAGATACATGGCTCTTATGAGAAAGTTTATCATGATAGAGCCATCCTCTTTTGAAGAAGTAGTGTAGGAGCCCACATGGGTAGATGCCATGGTGGAGGAGTATGAATCCATTGTCAAAAACAATGCTTGGGAGATTGTTCCAAGGCTGGTGGGAAAATTAGTTGTAGTATCAAGATGGATCTACAAGGTAAATCAAGCTGTTGATGGGAGTGTCGAGAAGTATAAGGAAAGATTTGTTTCCCGGGGCTTCTCACAGATCGAGGGGATTGATTATGAAGAAAAATTTGCACCTGTAGCACGGTATTCTTCCATAAGGACCATCCTTTCTCTCTTAGCGCAAATGGGTTGGCACATTCATTAGATGGATGTGAAAACTTCATTCCTTAATGGGATCATTGAGGAAAAGGTGTACATTGAGCAGCTTGAAGGATTTGAAATCTTCAGCAATGAGTCACATGTGTGCTGTATGGGCTGAAACAAGCACCTCGTGCTTGGTACACACGGATCAACAACTATTTCACTGGACTTGGCTTCACCAAGAGTGAGGCGGATGCAAACCTGTACCAAATTGTGGTGGAGGGTAAGCTTTTAATCATTTTTCTTTATGTTGATGATTTAATACTAATGGGTGATGAGCAATTGATACACTCATGCAAGGCAGATCTTGCAAAGGAGTTTGAGATGAAGGATTTGGTCCTCCATTATTTCCTTGGATTGGAAATATGGCAGCGGGAAGGTGAACTGTTTGTGTCTCAAGGCAAGTATGCCCGGGAGATATTGGAGAAGTTTCACATGCAAGGCTGTAAGCCTATCGACACTCCTCTTCCAGGAAATTGGAGGAAAGAGGATGCTACATCGATAGAGGTAGTGGATGCCACTGTTTATTGACAGTTGGTGGGTTCGCTCATGTATTTAGTTAATACAAGACCGGACATATGCTATGCTGTGAACCAGATTTCACAAGCGATGTTTAAGCCTACCAAGCTCTTTTGGAAGGCAGGAAAGCATGTCCTGAGGTATCTCTGGGGCACATCTAAGTATGGTTTATGGTACAGATAGATGGATGAGGTGAAGTTGCATGGCTTCACGGATGCAGATTGGGCAGGCAGCCCAATAGACATAAAGAGCACATCAGGAGGGGTTTTTAGTATCAGATATACAATATTTTCTTGGTACAGCAGGAAACAAAGATCTGTGGCACTCAGTTTAGTGGAAGTAGAATACATGGCAGCAAGTCAAACTACATGTGAGGCTATCTGGATGAGGAAGATCCTGGTTGGTTTGTTCGGTTCACATTTAGATCCTTCATTGATACATTGTGATGATCAGAGTTGCATTAAACTCTCGATTAATCTTGTGTTTCATGATAGATCTAAACATATTGATATCTGGTATCATCATATTAGAGATTGTGTGCAACAGAAGATCATGTTGCTTCAATACATTCCTACGGAAGATCAAGATGCAGATATTCTGATGAAGGTGCTCGACAGGAGAAAATTCAAATACCATAGAGGTAGGATCAGGGTGAAGGATAATCCCTATCTTGTTGAGAGGGAGTGTTGAGATTCAACAAGATGATGAGCTTAGTGAAAATCAATCACCTTCACTAAGTGGGCCCGCAGGCTATTTTTAGGTGTAAGTCTATTTTTAGACTATGTCTATTTTTAGACATGATTATCATATTTCAGAAGTTGCAAGATGCTATTTGTGGATGGTTGGTCAAATTGGAAAAATAGATGAAATTCTGTTTTTAGAATATTGGGCGAAGTATATTTATAGATCGTCGATCTAAAAATAGAAGTGTCGATTATTATTAGCCCTTAATAATAATCAGACTCTAAATATCAACTTATTCTCTTGGAGCACTTAATTCAGTATACAGAATTGGAAAATCAATGGGCTGAAGGAATTACGCAATTCCTAGGGTTTATTGGTGGTTCATGCATGGAGGACTCAGTTAGAACTGAAGTGGAAAAGTTATGACAGAGTTGGAAGAGTAGTTCATGGGGTTGTTATTCAGTTTAACTTAGTTAATGGAGTTAAACTCAGTTGAGCTAGTTGTATATAGTCTAACTAAATGATACACTAGTGAGAGTTGAGTGAGTTAATTAGTTAATTAATTCAAAAATAATAACTCATTAATCAACTAAACAAATATAGTAGTTAACTACAGTGCATGTTAGTTCCAGTGGAGACCCAGTGGAGAGATAGGTGAAATGGCAAGATGGACTATCCGTTGTGACTATAGTGATGCATTGATTGCATCACACACACATTGGAGTTTCCAATGAGGATTGTGCAGTGAAGGCAAGGTAGATTTGAATTCATCGAGGGGTCTTCTTTAGCATGGATTGCACAGTGGAGGTAGGCTATCAAGTGCCAAGAAATCAGTGCATGGATTTGCAGATTTCTTCTGATTAGTGTGTGACGATTGTATTTTACCGAGAGCTTGATATGCAAAGCTTTGTATGAGATTGTTACATGATCTCCATGATACATAATATATGATAGTTGGGGTTTTCAGCCTCAGGCTTTCCTGTTAAACAACTTTGTTATGTGCTATTGTTTTTATTGGTTCATGTGTTTGCAATTGATTTTAAATTTCGCAAAAGATTAACAGTGAAAGGATTCTGTATTTATCAAGAAGATAAATATTGTTATATCAAGAGAGTCTGGATATATACATGCATATGTTATATAATTTCTACAGGAAACATGTCATTGTTTCTAATAGTTGTAATGAATGTCTCCCATATTGGAGGAATACCTCTAAGAGAGATCAATACCAACTCTCTATTAGAAATAATTTCACCTACAGTCAAGAGTTTATCCTTGAGTTGATATATCCTCATAAAGTATGCTAGAATGGTCTCACGCTTATTTATCTTGATATTCTTGAGTTGATTCTTCAAAGAAAAAATTTGATTCAAGTTTTTGAATTCATACATACCAACTAGCTTATCATACATCTCCTTAGACTTCTTAAACTTAGAAACATAAGTGATCAATGCTCTCTTAAACAATCAATAATGATTTTCTTAGCTTTTGCCTCACCTTTCTTGTACATGGAATTGAAAGTAGCAAAAGCATTCTATAGAGGCTCAGGTACCTTTCCTTCAACACATTCCATGAAATCATTCTCCTCCAATGTCAAATCCACCCTGGATATTCAAACAACATACTTATATGAATCATTCAACTTCTTCTCAATATTGAAATATGAGGTAGTAAACTTGACCAAGTCAAATGTTCTTTAGCAAATAAGATTTCTTCAAGGGTAATTTCTCTTGTCTCCTTGGGCTTGTCTTCACCTCAGTGTTGATACCATGTTAATTTTTCAATGTTCTATGTTGTAACAATCACTTAGAAAATTTCTTATTTCAATAATAATCACTTTATCCAATTATTTTCAATCACACAATAACAATAATCAATTGTAGATATAATAATACACCATATGCGCAATAGAAGACAACTAATATTAATATAGATAATTAATTTTGGTCAAATACTAGGGAAAAAACCCACAAGGGGGAAAACCTTAACCAAATTATTCTTCTATTAGATGTTCATCAAATGGTTTTGCAGAGAGATACCTAGTCCAATTATATCAACAACTAGTCAAAAGTAAAATCCTTGACCAACCAAGTCAATCCATCAATATCCAATCCAATATGAGCATAAAAGTAAAATATAGTCAAATAAAAATTCTACAATGTTTAGTAAAACTCAACAACATTCAAAGAAATATTAATTATCCCACGATCAATGGTCAAATGAGCTCCAAAATATTCAGTCAACTAGTAAAAGAATGAAACCTCTTTTTCTTAGTCAAAATTAGTCAAAATAGTCCAAAACTTATTGCCACAAAGTCTGGTCAAATTCAAAGTCACCCTATAGAAACCCTAGTTGTACATTTATGGTCAACATTGGTCAAAGTTCCTAGAAAAGTTTAGTTAAAGTCCTAGCCATCTTGGGCTTCTAAAACAGATCCAAAAAATCCAGTGAAATAAAGTCAAACTTACCTTAAGTCAACGCTAGTCAAAAATCCCAAAACATAAAGTCAACATAGTCAAATAAAATTTCCCCTCTCTCCTTTGCACATGTGAAATCGGACCTTGCAATTTAAAAAGTGTACCGACCAATAAAATGAAGAGAAATGTGTGATGAGATGTCTCTGAGTGATTCCAAGTGAGGTGTATTTATATGTGGTTGAGGAGGTGAAATTTCTCCTTCTAGGCCAGCTTGTACTTTTTGTGGTGACTTGGTTCCACATTAAAAATAATATTTTCCCATGTGAAAATTAAAATTTTCCAAAGGAAAGTAGGGTCTCCTTAGGGGTTTTTGGGCTTCAGTAAAGAGGGAATTGCTCCCTCAGCTACCAATTTTCAACAAGTCATAGATTACTGATGTAGAAGGAATAATTTGGGGGGATTCTTCTTTCCCGTTTGCGGGTTTCTTTCTCCTTTATTCATTCTCTATACTTGCTCCACCCTTTGTTGTTTTCTTGACTTTATTAATTTTCCATTGTTCTATGCTATTACAATCACTTTATCCCTATTCTTATCTTCAATTAGCAATCTTTCAAAATAGTTTAATCTTCCAATGATCAATAAAAATTGCAGATAGAAAAGTAAATGTAATGCTTTAGGGGAATTTTAAGGTCTAAAATGGGCCTCCTAAGGAAATTATAAAATAATAGTGGAAATAATAAAAAATATTTGATTACATCGTCAAATGTTAGAGGGAAAAAAGAAAAAACTATTTTTTCAACTCGCATTTTAAACTTATCTCCCAAATTTTTTACTCAAATTTCAAGCGAGAGTACTCGTTGGATGAAAAATTTAATTCCTCATCCAAGGAGTACCCATTTTGCATACTTTAGATAGATCTTGCTACATGAAAACCGAGAAATACATGAAAAACATGATTGCAATCATGCTTTTTCATGTATTTCTCATTTTTAGTGTAGTGAGGTCGATCAAAAGTATGCAACATGGGTACTCCTTGGATGAAGAATTAAATTTTGCATCCAGAGAGTACTCCCGCTCGAAATTTGAGTAAAAACTTTGGGAGTTAAGTTGAAAATAGGAGTTGAAAAAGTAGTTTTATTATTTTATTATTTTTTAATCTTCTTACCCTTTTAATTAAAAAATGGTGAATCATCCCCCATGGTTGACATCATCATCTTGAATCCTATTGGTTCTTATAAATTTTATTTTGGTTGTACATTTTTCTTAAGAGGCCCATTTTAGACCTCAAAGACAATCAAGAGAAATAATAAGAGATGCACCAAATTTACTCAAAGACCAGGGAAAAACCCACAATAGGGAAAACCCTTTCAAATTATTCTTCTTATTATATTATCATAAAATTTTCAACAAAGAGATAGCACAATGTTCCAATTCACCAACAAAAAGTCAAAGACTCTCTAAAAACACCAACTAAACAATATCCAAGAGATAAGCCTAATAGAAAAATCTAATCAAAGCCAAAGTCTCCAAGCCTGTAGTCAACAGTCAAAGTCTACAGTCAATGGCCAAAAATATCTTAGGTCATAACCACAGGGAGCTAGTGACAATTAGTGTGGATATAACTTTCTAGCTGTAGGGAGCCGCCTATCATGCGAGCAACTGTAATTGAGATTTCCTTGAACCAACCCTGTGAATGCATATTAATTTCTTCCTCTCGCACATGTGAGCTCAGACCCTACAATTTTCAGAGATGTATGGACCAATCAAACGAAGAGAGAGAAGAATATATTTGATGTGATGTCCAAATGAGGTTCAATTAAATTATATTAATATGCTTCCAAGGGTGCCCAATTTATCTTTAAATTCAACCTGTACATTTGTGCACATGTGGGTTTGCACCTTCAAAATGTATTTTTCCTTGACCAAATTAAATTCTTCTAAGGGCTAGGAAGTGTATTTCTTGATGAGGAAGGTTGTCCAAAGAAGGGATTTTTTCCATGAGCTACCAAATTAACACTTCCTCTCAATTAGGTAGAAATGATCAAATGCAACATATATACCATCTCAAATATCTCATCATCGTCAAGACAAATGTCTTCATTGCTCATCTTTTCTAAACTATGTTGATCTCTGGTCATCTCTATTAAACACTCTTGAATCTAAAAGAAGAATAATTTGACATCATAGGGGAGCTAAAAATACCACCCTATATAAATAGGCGAGATCCACTTACCATAATGGCAAGGATGACACTATGCCCTATTGACCTGGGACAATATGTGATATCTACTCAAGGATCACACTCTATCCTATCGTCTAGTGACAATAGGAAAGATCGACCTGAAGATCACACTCTGTCATATCTCTGTCTTATTGTATGCTAATCCTCCATTGGTACTCTTAAGAGTTAATTGGTGGAACACCTACATCCAAGATTTGAGCGAGATCGACTTACCACATGGGTAAGGATACACATCCTATCTCAAGTCATCTCAACCCATTGGCTAGATGGGGAGGTCCAATCCCAACAAGCCAAACTTATGGTAGGATCCCAATGGGGCTATAATTTGTCAAAGTGACATGGGAAATATCGAATTACCACAAGGGCAAGGATACACACCCTATCATCTTGTCCAGAGGCCTCTCAACCCTAGGAGCCCTTAATACTACATTCCCACCTTGAGAGCTTAATAGGGGGGGATGAACATGCTTATTTTTATCGACCAACATAAATCCTTATGTAGGAGGGTCACATCCATTAGTCCAAGATGCTCTCTGAAGACTAAGAACTTCCCTTTCAGCAAATCCTTGGTGAATATATCCGTTATCTTCTCATCAATCAAAATATGGTGGAGTCTTACTGCTGCTCTCTAAACCATGTCTCGTATATAATGATAAATGATTTGAATATACTTAGACTTATCATGAAATATGGGATTATGTGCCAATCATATCCCACCCTTGTTGTCACAATATATTATGGCTGTATCTTGGACTTTCTCAAATAACTCTCCAAAGATCTACCGCAACCAAAATTAATCATAGCTAGCCATGCTAAGAATAACATATTCAACTTTGGTTGTGCTCAAAGATACAAACTTTTGTTTCTTGCTCATCCAAGATATCATTGTAGAACCTAAACTAAGGCAGTACCCTAATGTGCTTTTCCTTTCAATAAGATTTCCAGCCCAATGAACATCAGTGTACCCATGAAGTCGTATATCTTTAGTAGCATATCTCAGACCAAGGTTAATCATCCCATGAAAATATATCAATACATATTTGGAAGTTATCTAGTTTGCATGAATTTGTCAATCATGAATTGACTTAATGTGTTCACTGCAAAGCATATGTACGTATGTGTGTTCACAAGGAACATCAGTGCCCCAATCAATTATCGATACTTAGAGGGATTCACCAAGTTAGGTACAATAATATCTCCACATAATTTCTTGAAGTTCATCTCCATTTGGGTGGCCAAGAACTTACATAATGACATTCTAAATCTTTCCAATAACTTCACTATATATTTTCCTTGAGAAAGGAAAATATCTCCAGGTCTCTTCCAAACCTCTAATCCTAGGAAGTAATGCATCATAAAAATATCCTTCATTTCAAACTTAGAGGCCAAATCCCTCTTAAACTCGAGCATCAGGGGCTCACTACTTGTCAAGAATAGATCATCAACATATAAAACCAAAATCAAAGGCATACGTTGGACAACTTTTAAGTAGAGGTTTGGATCAACACTACTTCTCATGAATCCATGCTTCTCCAAGTAACTGTTAATGTGGGAATACCAGGCTCTGGGGCTTGCTTCAAACCATATAATGCTTTCTTTAAATTGGAAATGAGAGTCTTCTTGTCCTTCATTTCAAATCCATGAGGCTCCTCAACATATACTTATTCCTATAGTGTGCCATGAAGAAATTTTGTCTTTACATCCATCTCGTAAAGAGTCAATCCTTGACTAGAAAAAAGGGCAAAAATCAATCTAATAGTGGTGTAGTGGGTAGTGAAAGAAAATATATCATCATATTCTTCTCCTTCTTTCTGGGAGAAACCTCAGACCATCAACCTTTATTTTTACTTCTCAATTCTTCCATGATCTCCATTCTTTATCTTGTATATCCATTTCAAAGTTACGACAAATTTTTCTATTGGTCTCAGAATGACATCCCATACATCATTTTTTATAACCAATTAATATTCTTTGGTCATGTCATCTTTCCAAAAAATTTCTTTCACAGTTTCTTCAAAGGTAGAAAGCTCAACCTATAACATAGTTTTCATAGCTACAATGTATCGGTAGTATAGACATGGATTCTTACTTTCTTTAAAGGTCCTTTTAGCAGAAACATGTCTCTCAACATTCTGCAATGTGTCACGAAGCCACAATGGTCTCTTCCTAGTATGGGGATTAATTGGAGGAGAATCCAAGGGGTCCATAACCTCCATGGGGTCATAAAAAATATCTTCCTCAAATTCTGGCACAAAAGGACCTTCTATAATTTCATCATCACTCTTATTAATAGGAGGAGGTGGAGGAAGGTCCCTTGCTTTTCCAAGCGAAACATATTCATCTAAAGTAATGTCCCTGCTAAACTCAATATTTCTTAGAGAAAATGTATATATTATAAATGCTTTATAACTTTCACAATTATTAAAAAATATACCTTTCTTTTCAATGGATTCCATCTTATTCCTCTTGTCCTTCAGAATGATGGAAATATATGGGGCAACCAAATATCCTGTGATGTCTAATGTTGGGAATCACACCTATGAATACTTCTTCGGGAGAATTTTTATCCAAGGATTGATGAGGAACCCTATTTTGAACATAGAATATTGTATTTTTAGCTTCCCCCTAGAGGAACTTCAACATATTTTGATCATGTAGCATAGCTCGGGCAACTTCCATGATGGACTGATTATTTCTCTCATCCACACCATTCTTCTTGGGATTATAAGGTACAATAGTTTCCTTATTGATTCCAGCCTTCTTGCAAAATTTAAAGACCTCATTTGACGTATACTCTCCACCATTTTTAGACCTGAAGACCTTGATCTTCTTCCCCTTTCGATTTTCTATTATCACCTTGAAGTCCTTAAACATAACAAAAGCCTCATCCTTATGCTTCAAGCAACATATCCATGTCTTCCTGGAGATGTCATCAATAAATTTTACGTAGTAGATATGGACACCAATAGAGTGAACTAGCATGGGTCCACATGGGTTAGAATGAATGACTTGAATAATATCTTTAGTCTTTTTCATGTTGGAGGGTAATGTTCCCCTTTTCTTCTTTCCATTGGCACATTACGAACATACCCCATCATCATTAGCTTGAACATCATGCATCCTAGAAACAAACTTATTAAATTTTGGTAGGGCTTCATAATGTAGATGTACCAATCTTCGGTGCCATAGCGCACCTTGATGATTGGTGTATTGGACCACTGCTAGCATAGGTCTTCCATTGACTCCATAAAGTCCCTCAAGTCGAGATCCTAAGGTGAAATGATCCCTCATACGAGTTTCCATTGGCCATGTACATACTTTTCCTTTTATGAAGGCTACTCTCATCCCTTTGTCTTATAAGGAATATATAGATACCAAGTTATTCTTTAGTCCCAAAACATACATCACATCATGAAGAAGAATGGTTTCACCAGAGTCCAAATGAAATTTTACTGAACTGCCCATTCACAGGATGAGTATAGTTGTCTCCAAGGATGATTTTCAAATTTCCCGGTATCCAGAGAACTGTCTAGAAACCCCAATATCTACCAACCAACTATCATATAAATCCAAAGGGGAAGAAATAGAAAGATAAAAAAAAAATATTATTATTGACTAGCAACTACATTGTTTTCATACCTAGAGTTCCTTGACCTATTTTGAGGATGATGGGCTTCTTCTTGATCATTTAGAGTGTCTCCTATTCTTATATAATCCATTTTTATTATATCATATTCTCTTTTTTGATCGTCACCTCTTATTCTATTGTTGAAGCCATGATTGTTATTGTTATTGGACCTTGAATCATTTCTCTTTTTTGGGCATTCTTGAGCATAGTGACCATGATTCTGGTAGTGAAACCATTCAATTCTACTTCCTCTTCTCTTAGAGTCCTCTGATTCAGGGTGAGGCCTGTTAGAAAATTATATATTACAGAGCAATGGAACACATAAAATATGTGGAAACTGAAACATAGAAAACATATAAAACAAGAGAGAAAAATATATATGTGGTTCACCCAACTTGGGTTATGTCCACAAAAATAGCCAACCCTTCCTTTATATTATCTAGAAAAATTAAGAGACACAACCTACAACAGATCCGATGTAATATCCTCTTCTCTCTCACACAATCCCCCTTCCTATTTATCACTCAGAATATACACCTGATACACAACCACAATACAATTAACACATACAACTGAGTGGTTGCCTTCTAGGGAAAAAAAACCGAAATTAAACATAACTTCTACCATCAGATCATCCGCCTAATGAATGAACCAGATTGACTATGAAATCACAATATTTTACAAAGAATTTTTACATCTGGTTTTAGCTTTGGGGGCACTGCCCCCGAAACCCCCCACCAGTGGGGGGGAGGGGGGGCTCCAAAATGGCATCATCGCCCCCCCTAGACCCCCTTGGCAATGATAAAACAACAACCGACGTTGCTGCCCCATTAAGAATAGGGGTCCAATGCGACACTACATCTAAATAAGGAAGAGAATTAGGCTCCAAACCCAACAAGGCCTTCTCAGACCAGATGGTCTTCCTCTTCCTTTACTCTTCTTTTCTTGAGCAATGAATATATAGGGCTTTCCTTCTTCATACTTTTAAATCATTCCTCTCGCGATCATCCTATATTCCTCTTTAGTGCATTTACCAATGAGCTCATCAAATGTTAGAAGAAAATTATTATTTCTTAGAGTAGTAATGAAGTTTTCCCAAATAGGATGAAGACCTTAAAGAGTCACCACCACCAACTCTTTGTCAGATATTTATTCACCAAAATATTGTAATTGATCCCTTAGGTGGGATAATCTCATAATATAGGATTGCATGGATCCACCCTTGTTAATTTTCATCTCTTTGAGTTGATATTGCAAGGAGAGGATGTGATTTAGGTTGTTAACTTCATACATTTAGAGGCTCAAGTATCTTTCCTTGCACATATTCCAAGACATCATTTTTATCCAATATTACTTCTGACCTGATATTCCAAGCAACAAAGTTTGATAAGTCACCCAACTTCTCAGAATCCATGAAGTAAGAGGTAGCCATCTTTACCAAATCAAATAGGATCATTTAGATTCTTTGAAGAATAATTGCACTTGTCTCTTTAGTCTTGTCTTCACCTTAACTCTGATACCATGTTAATTTTCCATTATTCTATGACGTTACAATCACTTTAGCCAATTTCTTATCTTCAATTAGAAATATTTCAAAAAAAAATAATCTTCCAATGATCAATGGAAAATGTAGATAAAAAAATGAATGCAATGTACAATAGAAGACGGTCGAGAGAAATAACAAGATAGACACCAAATTTGGTCAAGGACTAGGGAAAAACCATAATTGGGAAAACCCTTTGAAATTATTCTTCTTATTAGATTGTCATAAAATGTTCAACAAAGAGAAAGTTAAATTTTCCAATGCACCAATCAAAAGTAAAAGACTATCCAAAAACACCAACCAAAAAATATCCAAGAGATGAACCCAATAGACAAATATGATCAAAGTCAGAGTCTCCAATCTTGCAGTCAATGGTCAAAGTCTGCGATCACTGTTCAAAAAAAACTTAGGTCACAACTACACGCAGCTAGTGACTATCAGCGCGAATATAACTCTCCATCCACAGGGAGCACCCTGTCAGTCAAGTGACTATAGTCGATATTTCCTTGAACCAACCCTGCGGATTCAAATTAATTTCTTCCTCTTACACATGTTAGCTCGGACCCTGCAAATTTTGGACCTGTACGAAACAACATCATATTCACATGAAATAATCCAAAGAAGAGACAAAGAATAATATGTTTTATGTGATTTCCAAATGAGGTTGACTTGTCTTGTATTTATATGCTTCCATGGGGCCTAATTTCTCTTTAAAGGTGACTTGTACTTTTGTGTACATGTGGGTTTGCACCTTAAAAATACATTTTTCCTTAACCAAATTAAATTATTCCAAGGGCTAGGAGGGGTATTTCTTGATGAGGAAGGTTGTCCAAATGAGGGAAATCATCCCTGAGCTGCCAAATTATCAAACTCTACACTTTGTAGGGTTGTAGCCTCCATTTTTTACCCTCCCAAAAAATATTATTAAAAAAAAGACTTAAATGTGTATGTGTGTGTGTGGGGGGGGGGGCGGTTACTTGAACCTGATGGATGCTCTTGCACAAGAGTACCCTAGTTCAAAAATAGTGATCATATTACTCACAATGTTGTTGATAGATCAACCGTGGTTTATTTCTCAATATTCTTATTCTTCCTTCTTCTACTCCAATCTCTCAACTAGTCTTTGTTTTGTCTCTCCTAAAGTCCATCCTTCCTCTTCCTTTTTCTACTGCTAATTTATGTAACCTTTTGCAACTACAAGTAATTTATTATCATTCTTGTGAGTTTCTCATGATGTATACATTGTTTTTTATATTAATTCCACATGAGCCTTTCTGCATGCCCACTTCTTGTAGAAATTATGGTGTAGATTTGAAATTGGTCATGAAGTTTTAATCAAAATCACAAGACAGAAACCTACTCTACTACTCTGTCGAATTCAATTCACAATTTAGAACATCAATCACAAACATGCGATGAGAAAAAACACACATGCACATAATATTTTTCTAGGGGAAAGGAATATGCTAAAAAACCCTATGCTTGCTTGCATTAATCTAATGAATGGATATGTATTACAATTTCTTTGCTTAGCTGAGCACAACCTACAAGTGAATAACCTATGTCTCTTCTCAATGAGAATATTTGACCCATACTTAGTCAATTTATACCTTTGATTGAGCCCCTACTTCCTTGTGCAATTCCTAAGGAATTTAGGCCCCTATTATTTATGAATTTCCTCCAAAATTCTTGCACAATTGTCAAGGTTGATCATATGACAGCATGAAACACATGTACACTGAAGACTATTCTACAACTAATGTTACATTACCTTGGAATCTACACCATAGCCGGGGAACTCAAATTCTATGCATGTAGTAGCTATTTTGGTTTGATTGATCAGTTAACTAGATGATGGTTGAGTTAGATTGTTGTCCTACTACACAACTGACCTTCCAATAGTTCCTTTAATAAGTAGAACTAGTTTAACTGAAAACAACTTGAACTAACTGACCTTGATTACTAAAAATTAGCAATCACACATGCTTAACTAGACTCCAAGACTTGTGACTCAAATTTACTGAGCTAATTGGGTGACAAGAGTCATATCAGACAAGTTAACTAAATCTAAGTTGTTTGCTGATGTGGAAATTCGAATTTTATCAATTTGACAAAGGAAAAATCAAATTGATATTTTCTTGCTACATTTTTCAACACTCCCTCTCAACGAGAAAGGGAATATCAACCACCCCTATTTTGCAACCGTGAAACTCGAACTTCCTTCTTGAAAAGGCCTCTGTCAAAATGTCATCATTTTGTTCCTCTATCAGAATGTATTATAGCAACATTATCTTTCTCTGAATATAGTACCATAAATGGTGATATCAGATATCTATATGCTTGGATCGATCGTGAAATATAGGATTATCAAAGAGCTTGATGCAAATATGGTTATCACAGTAGATCACAGTTGGATCCATCATCTGACCAAACATGTCTACAAGTATCTTTCTCATCCAGATCACTTCACATGTTGCTTGACTTGCAGTCATGTATTCTACTTCTGCCGAGCGGAGCACTGCATATATTTAGTTTATGTTGTACTGCAAAACCACTGTGGGCCCAACACTTAAAATTATACCCATTGTAATCTTTCGGTTAGATGAACTCCTTGCCCAATCTATATCTGTGAAGCCACACAACTTCACTCTCTCTATCTGTCTGTGACATTGTCCAAACTGGATAGTGCCTCTGAGGTACCATAAAACATGCTTAGTTTCCTTCAAAAATAATTTGTTTGTCCTAACCATCACTTGGCTCAGCTGGTTGATTGCATAACACATATCTAATAATGTGCTCAAAAGATACATGACTGAACCCACTAACTATCGATAAATTGTAGCACCCACTTCTCCACTTGAAGTGGCATCCTCCTTCCTCTAGTTGGTTGCTAGAGGTATCTCCATGGTTTTGTAACTCTCCATGCAGAATCTCTATAGTATCTCATTTACATACTTTCCTTGAGACACAAATAGTTCCCCATCGCCTTTCCATACTTCCAACCCGAGGAAGTAGTGAATGAGACCCATGTCCTTCATTTAAAATTCCCTTGCAAGGTCCTCCTTGCAAGATCTTATCAGCTTCTCATCACCATTCAAAACAAAATCATCAAAATATAAGGCAATAGTAAGAAATTTACCTTCTACCAAAATGTGATAGAGGTTTACATCTGCTTCACTTTTGGTGAACCCCAAACCAATGAGAAAAATGTCGATCCCGATGTACCAAACATGGGGTGCTTGTTTGAGATCATACAGAGCTCAATTGAGTTTGCACACATGATACTCTTGATAAAATGTCTCAAAACCTTTTCTTTTCTATATGTACACCTCCTCCTCAATAACCCCATTGAGAAATGAAACTTTTATATCAATCTAGTGGATCTTCCACCCCATCTGTACAACCAATGTAAGTATTAATCTAGTGGATGAATACCTTGCTACAAGAGAAAATGTTTCCTCATAGTCAGTTCCCTCAACTTGAGAGAATCCTTTTTCCACAAATCTAGCCTTATACTTCTCTATGCATTTGTCTAATTCATGCTTAACCTTGAAGATCCATCTTGCTGCCCACAACTAATTTATCTGTTGGTCTTGGGAAAAATTCCTAAACACTGTTCTTTACCTCCTTTTCCTGTGAAAATTTGAAGGAGCTCCCACATTCTCCTTTTGCATCCTATATGTTGTTACAAATTTACCGCAGAAATAAAATATTTACCAAGAAAATAATACACATACAAAAACCCGAGAACAAATCATAAACATCAACACAATGTTTAACCGGGAAAACCCCAAATCCGGGGAAAAACCCAACCAATGAAATTTCATTAAACATTGGCCAAAACACGCCAATCCAGCCCAAGTGAGCCTTCACCGCTCACCTCCGTGCCTACATTACAATGAATTATTCCTGAGTCTCTTTTATAGGCTCCATTACATGCAATACCATGGGCCAAAACCATGGGTGCACAAACCATGTGCCCCAAAACCACTACTATTTACCCTAGTCAACTTTGATTCTAACTCCGAGTCATGTTTACGTAACAATTCCCCCTTAAACTTGAATTGGGGATTATTAACTAAATCCAAACTAAACCCGCTAAATGAGACAACCCCGCTCACTCTAGCTCTTTCCTTCAATTTTTTTTTACCCAGGGTAATTTTTTTAACTGGCATCCCCCCCTATCACCTAGGTCTAACCCGTGACTTTACCGATGATTTACCCAGGGAGTACGCATGCCATACCAGTCTTACGAGCCAGCATGCCCATTTACATGTAATAAAATTAACTCTATTATATATATATTTTTGTTTCATTGTTGCCGTCTTTGTGTGACCATTCTCTACATTCATGATGTCCTAAACCCCTACAGAGATTCTTCATATCATTCCCCACTCGTATACCAATATGCCTAACCCCCGAATTCCTCCATTGCACCTGGGTGTCGCATAGGTGATATCTCCTTCCACGTTCATTATTTCATGATTACCGTTCAATATAACAACTTTCCCACCGTACTTTTCTCGCTTCTTGTTTAAGTTTCTCGAGCAGATAAATGACTTTGATCTCTTCCCCCCTTCTATCGAGGAGATCTCCGACTTGAATGACCGTGGCCTTTCCTCCGACCCATTGATTGTTCTCGTCCATGACTTGGGCGGACATGAGAGCCTTCCTTTCCTGCAAGGTCCCCATGATGTCACTCAATTGCAACCGACCGATCCGCGGATGGGAATCTGGTAACTCTCTCCGTGCCCAGCTCGAATCCCTTTCGTCTGTTGGTGTTGAATTGTATGATAGAAACAAAGTCGACAAATATGTCGACGACCCTCGAAAGAAGGGCGAGCAATCCCGTCGCATTCGTAATCGTGGACTTGTCCGTCCATTTTCGATCACCGGAAACCCACTTCATGCAAAGCATGCTCTCGCTCACCGATAAATGACAACCAGGGTCATCAGAGACCTTTCGACTAAATAAAACCGTCCACACCCGAGCACCGCATATTTCCTTTCTCGTTTCTTCACGCCTAACTCTCTCGCCGGCTCTAGATCCACACTTGATTTGACCCGGCTTCTTCACTCGCCACGTGAGAAAAAAAAATTCACATGAACTCCTCGGTTGCGTAGATGCTTCTAGAACGAGTAATGCCTCCTTCTGACCGTGACTACGGATTTTTCAAGGCACTTTAATCCACGTATTCAAACATGGTTGTGATCCTTAGCGGCTACGAACTCTAATATCCTCACGCTCTAAATATGCTGATCCAAATTTTCCTATGCGCAAAATTTGCCTTTGCTTGGTCTCTTAGAAAATAAAAACTTTAAAATGTAGATCCATCACAAATTCATCATGATGTTCAGGGGCTCTCAAGATCGCAGGGGTATTCCCGAGACATACAACAACAAATAGTCCCATCCCTCGACATCTTGCATGTTAGGCATATCGCTCTCCATCATCCGCGATGAGATCTCTTTATCCACAGGGCCATAAAACCCCTTTGCTAGAGAAGCGTCCCTCTCAAGCCAATATTTAGCTCCGATACCGGTTGTCTACAAATTTACCGCAGAAATAAAAATATTTACCAAGAGAATAATACACATACAAAAACCCTGAAAGAACAAATCATAAACATCAACACAATGTTTAACCTGGGAAAACCCAAAAATCCCAGGGGAAAAAACCCAACCAATGAAATTTCATTAAACATTGGCCAAAACCCCGCCAATCCACCCAAGTGAGCCTTCATTGCTTACCTCCAGGCCTACATTACAATGAAGTATTCCTAGTCTCTTTTATAAGCTCCATTAGATGCAATACCATGGGCCAGAAACCATGGGTGCACAAAACCATGTGCCCCAAAATCACTACTATTTACCCTAGTCAACTTTGATTCTATCCCAAGTCATGTTTACGTAACACTCGTACAAGTATATCAATTTCCCTGGTTCCTTTTCTTCCTTCTCTAGATGTTTTTTTCTGAGTATATATCTCCACTCTTCGCTCTATAATTTTCACCCGCTCCACAACTTCTTAAGGCTTCTCCTTTGGAGCCACAATATCATCTTTCTTGTGGGATCTAAAGATCCCTCTCAAGAGAGCACCACATGGCTTTCTCCTCATCAAAATTTACTTCCCTTCACACAACTATCATTCTCGAGGGATGGTAACTACACACGGTATTTGAGAGGATTTTTCTCGTGTAACCCATAAATACCCCCAAAAATATGTTGTTGGTTGAAGCTTCTTCATTGATTATTTGTAGACATTGATGTAAACAGAGGCTCCAAAAATCCTGAAGTGTGACACATCCAAATTTCTCCCCCGAGAAGGCCTCTTTGGTGTAATCATACCAATAATCCAATGATGACTCTTGTTATGCAAGTAAGCTACTATGTTGCATGCCTCACCCACAAATGAAGACGTAGGCCTTGGTGATGTAACATAAATATCGTAGCTCCCACAATGCTATTGTTATTTCTCTCATCCACCCCATTATGCTATGGGTTGTGGGGTGTTGTATCAACTCTCTTCGAATGTCTTCTTTCACACATAAATGTTTGAATTCATTCGAAAACATAATAACCCTCCATTATCGGTCCCTTAGAGTCATTCACCTTCTTTCCAGCTTTATTTCTCAACTAGTGCCTTGAATTCTACGAACTTGGAGAATGTCTCATCCTTCTTTTTCATGAAGAATATCCAATACTTACTTGATAAGTCATCAATAAAAATGAAAAAATATATGTTTCGACAATGGAGGTTGTTGAGAAAGGTCTCGCGTGGACATAAAAGTGGATCCTTTCTAACAATGCATGTGATTTGCTATGCCAATCATGACATGTGGATTTTGTGTACTTCCCCAAAGTACATCCTTTTCATAAATATTGCTACTCAAGTGCTCCTTTGGGGAGGCATGTGCTTATTTGCTACATAATCTTCAAGGTGCCATGATGTAAATGGCCAACTCTTATGTGCCAAACTTCACCGACTTTGTAGTCGTGCACTTTCTCTACCTTAGTGCTTAATGCAACACAATATTCCATATCTAGCTTATATAGGTTCTTCACATGAGCCTCGATCTACTTCACCTGTCCCGTGGATATGTGCCTTGGGAATTATTTCCCTTTGCCGCGTATCACATCATAATGATGGTCTTCCAAAAACCGCAATAGAGATGATATTCTTCTTTAGGCATAAAACGAACATGAAATCCTTCGAGTCTAAGAGGGGAGCTTTGTTGGAAAAATACCGAGTGAATCGCATTTAATGCAGCACAATAAATTTTTTTTACTTTTCCTTTCTTAAAAACCCATACGCTACTTTGTTGAAGCCAACTAGCGTATATACGTGGATATCCTTCACGTAACTCGCGTATGTCCGGAGATCTAATTATGCATTAAATTCTTAACTCGGATCATTGCATTATTCATTCATTAGTTATTTCAGAAACAAAGAACAAAAGTGCGTAAATAACGTAATAATCATCACACATAGGCAACACACATGAACACCAGGATTTTTTAGGTGGAAACCCAATTCGGGAGAAAACCACCGTCACTCGTCGTCTCGCTCTTCAATATTTATTATAAAGAAAAACTTACAATCATGTATCGGTGCGTAGACTTATACCGAAAGACGCTAGGCACCCACCGTAGAAGGCTACAACCTTCTCTCGCTTTACCGACCCTCACCCGGAAGGGAGCTACAACCCCTCGCTCTCGTTTACCAGACCTCACCTAGAAAGGGAGCTACTACCCCCTGATATTAGCACCACCTCCGCCGACGTAAAGCTTCTATTATCGTATCGAAGGCTTCAACCCTCGGATCCATCAGACTACGCTTCATCAATTTTCAAACTCGGATCAAATAGCTTCAACACAATTCTTCACTTATCAACAAACATCTCCTTTCATCGGTGCGAACGTGAAACCACCGTAACCGCAATATCGAGATAACCTGCAGTACTTTAGAACAGTATATGCAGATCTCAATTGTCTTTTATGTGCAATCATTAATTCAAATACCATACGCGCTTTTTCCTTAAACGCATTCGCGTATACACGCGCCCTTTATCGAAGTGAACCCGCATATACATTTGTGCAATTTATCGTAAAAACCCTAACAACCCATACGCGCTTTGTCCGAATGGAGCCGCGTATACACGCGATTTTCACGAGACGAACATGCGTATAGATCTATAAAAGATAAATTTTGCGGATCGACCCGCATCTATGAACTTACCCGTGATTTCTTCAACTTCTTCAACAGTATTTGTGCCAAGTCTTCATCACTTCTTTCGGATCATCCAAGAGATTCACTATTTCAAGATCTAGAGATCTTGAACCTTCATTAAGTTCATAGATGCCTTATAGATTCAGATCTATCAATTAAGAGCAGTAGTTCAACCATGTAGATATACTTCGAGAAAGTGAAGTATTCATTAAAGCTCGTACATATGCCACCCTTGCACAATGAAATTCTTCTCCTTATATAGATTTATCCTTTTTCAATACCATGAATCAAAACCACATTACTTCCTATGGTTTTTCCGGACGGGATCAAATAGACAATCCATCGCTCAATACAATGGGCCAATACCATGGTAATGCCCCTTGGTATTCTAAATTTGGAGCGCAAAAATACCATACGCGACTTGGCACGTACTTTTCCGCGTGCATACGTGCTTTCTCCCTGACAAACCCGCGCATGCCTTGTAACACACATTTTTCATCATTGCTTTGGCCCTCACCGATATTTCCTTCTCTCCGGTACTTCGAGCTACTTGTAGAACATCAGATTTACATCATTAATAAACTCATCAAGCATCAAGAACATCTTCATTAAGTAGGTTGCCATCATCTTCATCAAGTGGGTTGCCATCAAGGACAACACTCAGCATCATATTGCCAACAATCTCCCCCTTTGGACTTGATGGCAACCACGATGGTGTTTGATCACCACAACATATATATACATTAAGCATAATGATATTCTCCCCCTTATTCAAACATATTCAAACACCATGTCACTCTCCCCCTTTGACATCAAGGGCAAAGGGCGGACCAAAAACCAACACAAGGTAGAGAGAAAAGTGATGTAGATCTCGATGTGCACCGAAGTTACCATGCGCCCCGGAGTTCATGCCGAATCTTCAAACATGTTTTTCAATGAAGTACATGGCTCTATGACATTCCTATCACCAAGGACTCATACTTACATCAAAGATCCAACCAAGTGGATTTACATATGAGACTCAAAGACCCAACCAAGAGGGTTTACACATTAGAACAAGTCCTTACATGACTGAATATTACAATTTTACATCATAGGGCTCATCATGACCTTTTCATCAAATTACAAATATGATTTTTCATGACCAATATCAGAAGGACCTCAAGAGAGATCATATTTCAGAATCATAAGCCAACAATGCATAATACCCAGCAAGGCTAATGCTCCCCCTGAACCTGTACATCAGTTTACTGCTTCGTCTCCCCCTTATCTTGTGCATCCTGAACACTTTTCAACAGAAGATCATTAAGGCATCTTTACCCAATATCAAAGAATGAGACATAAATATAAGAGATAAAACTTCACCAGAGATACCATACAGCATCAGAGATATCAAACAGTGCTGCAGATGTGCTGTAAAATGCTGACCCCAACCAAAATTTGTCAGCAACTGACCATACGCGGCTTGGTTTGGATAAAATCGCGTATATACGCGATTGTCTTTCAGGAAACCTGCGTATCCAATTTGATCTTCTAAATTTAAGCAATTCTGATTTTCTTCACAGCAGAGACTACTCCCAGCTTCTGTCTGAGATATTCGAATGCTTCCCTGGGCATAGGTTTGGTAAATATATCAGCAACTTGTTCTTTGGAGGGAACATACTCCAACTTCACCTTTTGTTCAAGCACTTGTTCACGTAAGAAGTGATACTTGATGGGAATGTGCTTGGTCTTGGAATGCATAACAGGATTCTTTGAGATACCGATGGCACTTGTATTATCACACATAATGGAGATAGGAGGTGAACATTTGATTTGAAAGTCTTGTAGGGTTTGCATCATCCAGAGAAGTTGAGTGCAACATGATGCTGCAGCCACATATTCTGCTTCTGCTGTAGATAAGGCAATGGAGCTTTGCTTCTTGCTAAACCAAGATACTAACCGAGGCCCCATAAAGAATGCACCACCACTAGTGCTTTTCCGATCATCAACACTTCCAGCCCAATCTGCATCAGTGTATGCATGAAGAGTAAGATCAACATTCTTTGGATAACATAGTCCAAAGTCTTGAGTTCCTTGTAGATATTTGAATATTCTTTTCACAGCCTGAAGGTGAGACTCTTTTGGATTAGCTTGGAATCGTCCAACAATCCCAACTGCATGCATAATGTCTGGTCTAGTCCCAGTGAGATAAAGTAGGCTTCCTATCATTGATCTGTATTCTGGTTGATTCACCGCGGGAGAATCATCATGAGAACTGAGATTACATCTGGTTATCATTGGTGTACTTACAGGTTTACATTCTTCCATGCCATACTTCTTCAGGATTTGCTTAAGATATTTTGCTTGAGATAAGAATATACCAGTTGTGGTTTGATGCACTTGCAAGCCAAGAAAGAATGTTAGTTCTCCAAGTAAGGACATTTCAAATTCTTGTTGTATGACAGAAGTAAATTTATAACTCATTGATTCTTCATTACTTCCAAAAATGATATCATCAACATATACAACTACAATCAATAGTTTATCATTTTTTGTTTTTGTGTATAAGTTGCTATCAGCAAACCCCTTTGAGAATCCTTGTTGATGAAGATATTTTTCAAGCCGATAATACCATGCCCTTGGAGCTTGTTTGAGACCATATAGAGCCTTTTTAAGTCTACAAACAAGATTTTCATCATTTCCTAAAATGAATCCTTCCAGTTGTTCTATATAGACTTATTCTTCTAGATCACCATTGAGAAATGCAGATTTAACATCCATTTGATAAACTTTGATTTGTTGAAAACTTGAAAAAGCGAGAAACATTCTTATGGCTTCAACTCTAGCTACAGGAGAAAAAGTTTCTTCAAAGTCTATACCTTGTTGTTCAGTATAACCCTTGCAAACCTGTCTAGCTTTGTTTCTTATAACATCCCCATTCTCATTTAATTTGTTCTTGAATATCCATTTAGTTCGAATGACATTTTTATCATGTGGTCTTGGTACCAATTCCCAAGTGTGATTCTTTTCAATTTGATCAAGCTCTTCATTCGTGGCTTGAATCCAACATTCATCTTTGCAAGCTAGATTGACATTGTGTGGTTCAATTGTGGATAGAAATTCCAGATAGCTAGAAGATCCCACAAGAGTCCTCCTTGTTTGTACACCTGATTCCTTGTCTCCCAAAATTTGAGATTCAGGATGATTCTTTTGAACATATCTGGATGGAGCCTTTTTAGATAAATCATCTTCAGGTTCTTCATTGGATCCACTGTCTATATCATTTCCATTTGATGTAGAAGGACAAAAGTCACCATCATCTTCTTCTGTTGCTTGTTTTTATTCTTTAGGAGCTGCAGGAGACTCATCAATAACAACATCAATACATTCAACAATCTTTCGAAGCCTTTTATTGTAACATTTGTATGCTCTGCTTGTAGATGAGTAACCAAGAAGTATCCCTTCATCTGATCTAGGTTCAAACTTTCCAAGCTTTTCATCATTATTTTTGATAAAGCATTTACTTCCAAAAATTCTAAAATGCTTCACAGAGGGAGAATTACCATACCAGAGTTCATATGGAGTTTTGCCACTATTTACCCGAACATGTGCCTTGTTGAGAATGTTTTCTGCTGTATGTGCTGCTTCTCCCGAGAACATGTCAGGAGTTCCAGAATAATCAAGCATAGATCTAGCCATTTGTTGAATTGTTCTATTCATTCTTTCTGCTACGCCATTTTGTTGTGGAGTGCCTGCTACAGAGAACTGTGTTTTTATGCCATGTTGTTCAAAAAATTCAAAGAATTCATTTGATGTATATTATCCTCCTCGATCAGATCTAATACACTTGATTTTTAGATCTAATTCATTTTCTACCAATGCTTTGAAGATCTGAAATTTTTCAAATGCTTCATCTTTGTGTTTAATCAACCCGATCCAACACATTCTAGAGTAATCATCAATAAATAAGATATAGTATTCTTCCCCACATGGTGACTTTTTCCTCATAGGTCCACATATGTCAGTATGAATGAGTTCAAGAGGCTCACTTGATGATCCTTCTTTGGCATTAAATCGTACTCTGGTCTGCTTACCGAATTGACAAGATTTGCATATGATACTTTCTGGTAGATTAATATTGGGAAGACCACTAACAGCTTGAAGTCTTCTTGCTTTGTTGATTTGAGAGAAGCTCAGATGCCCCAGCCTTCTATGCCATAGCCAATTTTCTGAAGACTTGCTCAAGTAACATTGATCTATACCATTCAGTACATACAGGTTGCTAGGATTTCTTTTTCCTTTTATAATGATTTTACCTGTATCAAGATCACGAACCACACATTCCTTTGAACTAAAGACCACTTCTGTTCCTTGATCACACATTTGACTTACACTTAACAGGTTATGCCTTAATCCATCCACATACATGACATCATTAGCCTTCACCTTTTATTTTAGAAACACAGACCCTTTTCCTTTAATTATAGCAGGATTATCATTTCCAAATGTAACTTTCTTTTCCTTTTCTAGAGCATTATATGAAAGAAGTTTGCTTTTGTCACCTGTCATGTGTCTTGAGCACCCACTATCAATGTACCATTGATTTTCTTCACCTTCTGCAAAAAACGCTATCCCACAATTTTCAACCTGTAATTCCTTCTTTTTCCATACTTTGGAACTTGAAGGAAAATGTTGTTTTGGCTGGACTTTGCTCCTGCATTCAGATTCTTCATGGCCAAATTGAAAAGTTGTTATAGGTGTTCTTCTTTGGTTCAATATCCATCCTTTTCTTTCTTGCTTCTCTTGTCATGATGGTTTTATAGGCAACACATTGAACAACTTTATGACCAAAATTGTGACATGTGAAACATTGTCCATTGAAGTAGAAATTTTTGCGATCATGAAATATTCTATTTGAATTTACGTGTTGGTTGTAGCTTCTTTGAAATACATCCCTGTTAGTGTTCCTTGAATTGTGATGATCATGCTTTACCTGTAAATATTCTTTATTCCCTTGCTGAGTGGTTGAATGTAGTAAACTAGCTGCAGCTACTTTTAGATAATTTGGTGCTGAAGCCTGAGAGGATTCTCCGGTATATCCAAGACCTGTACTTATAAGAGGAGAACGTTGTACCTTGATAATCTCATCTAAGGTTTCAGATCCTTTAGCAAATCTAAGATTCAGAGTATTTTCTTTCTCAAGTTCTTTTCTTAGACTTACTACTTCACATTCTAAATTCTCATTGTGTTTCTTCGCTTCTTCATTCTTCTTTTTCAGAGTCTCTATGATTATTTTACTTTCTTCAAAGAATATTTTGAGTTGATTATTTTGATCAAGAATATCATTGTCATCTAGAGCATCCATAAAAACATCCTTGTCTTCTCTAGAATATTTTTCAAATGCCATGAGAAGTCTAAGATCTTGTTCACATTCTTCCTCACTATTAGATAACCCATCACTGTCTTCATTAGTATAGTAACTTTTCTTAGTGCTAGATCGGTTCTTATTCCTTCTTGCTACTTCTTTCCCTTTAGCAGATGTTTCTTTATAAGGACACTTTGCAGCATAATGACCAACTCTTCCACAATCAAAAAATTTGAAAGGAAGCTTACCTTTGAATCTTCCGGTTCCTAGTTGGAGTCTTCTCACAAAGTTTGCCTCATCTTCTTCTGATATATATCCTGATCCTTCTTTTTGAACTTCTTTCCCTTTTGTAGAAGCTTTAAAAACAACCTCTTTGACTTCAGATGGTCCTCCTCTCCTCATTTCATATGCAGTCAGTATGCCATGAAGTTGCACCACGGTAAGAGTTTGAAGATCCTGTTTTTCTTCAAGAGCAGAGACTTTTGATTCAAATTTTGCTGTTAGCGATCTTAAGATTTTCTCAACCAAAGTAGATTCTGCTATTGTTTCTCCCAGGTTTCTCATACAATTGACAATATCATCAAGACGTAAAAAGAAACTAGCAATACTCTCATCATTATGCATTCTCAAGTTTTCATATTCAATTCTGAGAGTTTGGAGTTTTTCACTTTTTACCTTTGCATCACCTTCATAACTTAGGATGATTTTGTCCCATATTTCCTTTGTTGTATTTAGCTGCATAACCTTGACAAATTTTGATTCAGTTAGACTTCCCAATAGTGCATTGACCACCTTTGCATTTGTTTCATAATTCTTCTTTTCCGTCGGATCTGTTGGTACTGCAGCTGGATATTGATATCCTTGTTCAAAAATGGCCCATATATTTGCTCCCATAGACTGAAGATAGGATCTCATCCTTATTTTCCAGAAGATTAAATTGCTTCCGTTAAAGAGCGGAGGCTTGATAGATGCTTTTCCATCTTGATTGCTCATCTTGCTTGATCTTCCTTCTAGCGGCTAAGCTTTTTCAGAAGGACCTGCTCTGATACCAATTGTTGGAAAAATACTGAGAGGGGGGGGTGAATCAGTATTTAGTGCAGACAAAGAAACTTTTTACTTTTCCTTGCTTTTAAACCCATACTCTACTTTAATGAATTAAAATCGTGTATACACGCGGATATCAGAAAGAAAACTCGCGTATGCCCAGAAATATAATTATGCATTTATATTTTAACTCAGATCATTGCATCATTCATTCATCAGTTATTTAGAAAACAGTAAATAGGAGCAGTAAGAACAGAATAAATCATCACACACACATGAACACCAGGATTTAAGGTGGAAACCCAATTTGGGAGAAAACCACCGCTATCGTCGTCTCAGTCTTCAATTTTTATTATAAAAAGAAAACTTCTTACAACCGTATGCGCGCGGAGACTCATACCCGGCACGGGGGACCCACACACGCGAGAAGGCTACAATCTTCTCTTGTTTTACCCGGCCTCTCCTGGAAGGAGGTACCTTCTACACTTGTTTAATGACCTCTCTCGAAAGGAGATACTACCCACGATTTGAAATTTTCGGCTTCTACACACAGAAAGCTTCTACATACATACTGAAGGCTTCAACCCTCAGATCCACTGCAGACCACGTTTCATCAATTTTCAAACTGGATCCAACAGCTCCAACTCAACCCTTCACTTATCAACAAACATACTTTTCCCAATGCTTCAAACAGAACAATGAAACCACTGTAACCAGAATATCAGAGATATCCCAGACTTCAGAACAAGTATGCAGAAGCACATTCAACCTTGAGCAACCATTTGATCAGATATCATACGTGCTTTTATTTAACCATACCCGCATATATACGCGCTTTAGATGACGCGAACTCGCGTATAGATCTGTGCATTTATCAGAACAACCCTAACTGTCCATACACGACTTTGTTGAAACAGATCCGCGTATACACGCGCCGTCCATGAAACGAACCTGCGTATAGATCTATAAAAGATAAACTTTGCAGAACAGACCAGATCTATGAACTTACCCAAATTTCTTCAACTTCTTCACCAGATTTGCGCCAGGTCTTCATTACTTCTTTTCAGATCATCCAAGAGATTCATCATTTCAAGATCTAGAGATCTTGATCCTTCATCATGTTCATAGATACATCATAGATTCAGATCTATCAATTAAGAGTAGAGTTCAATCATGCAGATATACTTCAGAGTGAAATATTCATTAAAGCCCAGACACTTGCACACCCTTTGCACAATGATTTTCTTCTCCTTATATAGGTTTACCCTTTATCAATACCATGAGCCAAAACCACACCACTTCCGATGGTATTCTTGGACGGGATCAAATAGACAACCCAGCGCTCAATACAATGGGTCAATACCATGGTAGTAACCCCTAGTTTTACACTTTTATAGCGCAAATGAGCATATGCAACTTGGCACGTACTTTCTCGCGTGCATACGCTACTTCTACTAGACAAACCTGCATATGCCTTGAGACACACTTTTCATCATTGGTCTAGCACATCCTGGAATTCCTTTCATCATTACATCTGAGTTGCTCTGTAGACACATCAGATTTACATCATTAATTAGTATATCAAGTCAGTTTCCATCAAGTACAACTTTCATCAAGTAGGTTTCCATCATCTTTATCAAGTGGGTTGCCATCAAGGACAACACTCTGCATCATATTGCCAACGAGAGAAGAGGGTGTAAGTGGAGATGTTGGAAAATACTAAGAGGGGGGGGGGGGGAGGGGTTGGGGGGTGAATCGATGTTTGAGTACGGACATAAAGAAAATTTTTACTTTTCCTTGCTTTTAAACCCATATGCTACTTTAATGAATGAAACTCGCGTATACACGCAGATATCAGAAAGCAAACTCGCGTATGCCCATAAATATAATTATGCATTTATCTTTTAACTCAGATCATTGCATCATTCATTCATCAGATATTTAGAAAATAGTAAACAGGAGCAGTAAGTACAGAATAAATCATCACACACACATGAACACCAGGATTTAAGGTGGAAACCCAATTTGGGAGAAAACCACCGCTACCATCGTCTCCGTCTTCAATTTTTATTATATAAAGAAAAATTATTACAACCATGTACTGGCGCAGACTCATACCAGCACGTAGGCACCCACTTGCAGAAGGCTACAACCTTCTCTTATTTACCAGCCTCTCCTGGAAGGGAGCTACAACCCCCTTCATTCATTTACCAGCCTCTCCTGGAAGGGAGCTACTACCCCCTGATATTAACTCCAGCTTCTACACACAGAAAGCTTCTACATACATACTGAAGGCTTCAACCCTCAGATCCACTGCAGACCACGTTTCATCAATTTTCAAACTGGATCCAATAACTCCAACTCAACCCTTCACTTATCAACTAACATACTTTGCCCAATGCTTCAAACAGAACAATGAAACCATTGTAACCAGAATATCAGAGATATCCCAAACTTCAGAACAAGTATGCAGAAGCACATTCCACCTTGAGCAACCATTTGATCAGATATCATACGCGCTTTTATTGAACCATACCCACGTATATACGCGCTTTAGATGATGCAAACCCGCGTATACATATGTGCATTTATCAGAACAACCCTAACTGTCCATACGCGACTTTGTTGAAATAGATCCGCATATACATGCGCCTTCCATGAAACGAACCTACGTATAGATCTATAAAGATAAACTTTGCAGAACAGACCAAATCTATTAACTTACCCAAATTTCTTCAACTTCTTCTCCAGATTTGCGCCAGGTCTTCATTACTTCTTTTCAGATCATCCAAGAGATTCATCATTTCAAGATCTAGAGATCTTGATCCTTCATCATGTTCATAGATACATCATAGATTCAGATCTATCAATTAAGAGCAGAGTTCAACCATGCAGATATACTTCAGAGTGAAATATTCATTAAAGCCCAGACACTTGCACACATTTGCACAATGATTTTCTTCTCCTTATATAGGTTTACCCTTTATCAATACCATGAGCCAAAACCACACCACTTCCGATGGTATTCCTGGACGGGATCAAATAGACAACCCAACGCTCAATACAATGGGTCAATACCATGGTAGTAACCCCTGGTTTTACACTTTTATAGCGCAATTGAGCATACGCGACTTGGCACGTACTTTCCCGCGTGCATACGCTACTTCTCCTAGACAAACCCGCGTATGCCTTGAGACACACACTTTTCATCATTGGTCTAGCACATACTGGAATTCCTTTCATCATTACATCTGAGCTGCTCTGTAGACACATCAGATTTACATCATTAATTAGTATATCAAGTCAGTTTCCATTAAGTACAACTTTCATCAAGTAGGTTGCCATCATCGTTATCAAGTGGGTTGCCATCAAGGACAACACTCTGCATCATATGGCCAACAATCTCCCCCTTTGGACCTGATGGCAACCACGATGGTGTTTGATTAAGCATAATGATAATCTCCCCCTATTCAAACTCCATGTCACTATGTCACTCTCCCCCTTTGACAGCAAGGGAAAAGGGCGGATCAACACCAACACAAGGTTTTTCTCCTCATGTCGAAAGAAGAGCGCTGGAGATCTGATGTGCACTGAAGTGACCATGCTCCCCCTGAGTTCATGCCGGATATTCAAACATGTTTTTCAATGAAGTACATGACTCTATGACCTTCCTATCACCAAGGACTCATACTTACATCAAAGATCCAACCAAATGGATTTATAGATGAGACTCAAGTACCCAACCAAGTGGGTTTACACATTTTGATCCAACTACCCAACCAAGTGGGTTTACACATTGAACAAGTCCTTACATGACTGAATATTACAATTTACATCATAGGTCTCAACATGACCTTTTCATCAAATTACAAATATGACTCTTTATACCCAAGACAAAAGGATCTCAAGAGAGAGATCATAATTCAGAATCATCATAATGCCAACAATACATTATTCTCAACAAGGCTAACGCTTCCCTGAATATGTGCATCCAATGCATCCTTTCCATGTGACCAAAGCTCCCCCTTTGCTTGTGCATCCTGAACACTTTCAACAGCAAATCATCAAGGCATCTTCACCCAAAATCAAACAAAGGAATTTCCCTCCCATACCCTATAAATATGTATGGTACACAACCACATTTAGAATGATTCGTAGTAACATCTCCGCAACAATGAACACTCTAAAGTGCTTGATATTATCCTAAACAACCTACACCTCCTAGAAATCCCTCCCATGTGTTATCCGAGATAACACTTATGAGATAGTTTGGAGTCAATTTTTCAAATTAGATAGGTTTTTAAAATTTTATGAAAAATAAAAATAGATGTATAGTAGAAATCAATTTGGTCACCTAGTTAGTGTGTAGGGTAAGCATGAGTTTGAGAGGGGTCCATAATAGGAGTTAGAATCCAAATTTTCATTTGTGTCGTAGATCACTTGTCATTATTATGTTTTAGCAACTTTTGTAAAATTTCGTAGCAACTCCAGCTAGAAGACAAAGGGTTTGCTATGAAAAGCTCCCATTACTTCCATAGTGGATTTGTCACTTCTACCAATTGCTCTACTACAACATTTTACCGTGATTACTAATTCGGTAAATTTAAAAAAAATTGGTGGGTCGTAGTCACGATAGATTACGAGTATGTGTTAGTATTCACCTTTCTGCCATGATTGATAACCCAAACATTCACACCGCAAAAACCTTATTCTCCTTTGTTTTCATTCCATTTAAGTTGTTTTTTCTCGTCATAGTGGAGGTCTAACTCGTTAGTAGGACAAATTGTGGGTGGAAAGAAGGATCTTACTACGTGTCATAGCCCATGGCACAAAAGAAACAATACAAAGGAGGATCTCTGTGGTATGCTATGAACCCACATACATGAAGTTGTTGGAGGAATACCTCGTTTTTCTCCAATCCTTTGCCAAGCTGGGATGTCTCGTATTTTTTCCCAGTAGTTGCATGGTTTCCATGGGCATATTGCCAAGGATTTTTCCATCAATTTCATAGGAAAATAAACAAAGGTTGCATGATGAATTTTGGTAGCAGTACCCTGCATACAATTTCCCGTGCTGCGTAGATTCCAAGGGTTGGTCAGAAATGTGGCTCAAAGTTAAGAAGTTCTAGCTTCACCAACCGTGATGAATTTTTCAAGGATGTAATACAAAGGAATTGACATGAGTGCCTGACATTTCCTAGGGTTCACTCTCAAAGAAAATTTTTTCCAAAATTTTAATGCGTCATCTTGAAATTTTTTACATGTGAAGGCATGCTCAATATGGTTTACCAATATCACTCAGCATCGCTTTATTACATTTTTTGTAGGTAAGAAACCTATGGACATCCCTTTTCTATATTTTTAGGAGTTTTGGAAAAGATGTACGACAAAATCCAAAGCCAAAGTCGATGCTAGCAACACTTCTATTTTCCGTCATGGCCTCATAAAATTTCTTGTTGTAGAGGAGAGCTAAATAAGTTAAACATATATTGGCTTACATTCTTGTTCTTGATTGGTTATGAACTAGATGTTTCCACCCCCTTCTAGAAAAACTCCAAAATCTCAGATCAATAACTCCTAGGGAAGAGAAGCAACCTGTATGCGTAACCTATAGTGAAGACTTCTAGAAGCACTAGGAAAAGGATGACCAGTGAAAATATAGTAAAGGGAAAGGCAAGTTAGCTAATATTATAGAATCCATTGAAATTGAAGAAAGTCTCAGTTTCCTTGCACCCTTTATAAGTGATAAAGGTAGAAACTCCAAAAGTGAAAAAGAGGGCCAAGAAACTTTATTTTACACGAAAATAAGGAACAAGATTTTATCTTTAGACCAAGAAAACCTATTACAAGATCAATGCAACAAACTCAAAAGTGCCAGAAGTGCAACAAGGAAAAGATCATATGCAAGAAAAAATCCAAGTAGAAGTTTTACAGAAAAATTAAGAGAGCAGCTAAAAGAAGTGATAGAAGCCAAACTAGTGTTTGAGGACTTTAAAAATAAGGTATCGAAGTAGGTAGATTTCTATGATGCAGTGTGCAAATAGAATTGGTAGTATGGTGAAGAGGACTCTACCTTTGCACAGGATGTTAAAGAATATGTACAAAAGGAACATTTGGTTATAGGAAGACATAAATAAGTTGCAAAAACAAGTAAAAAGGATTGGAAAATCAAATAGAGATGATCAAAATTGAACTCTCAAAAAGAGATCTTAAGCTCTTTAGCCGAAGTAACAAGCACCCCTTGAGTATGGAAAATTCCTCATTTTTTTTGCATATACTATGATAAAATTATAGTTCTTGTAAACATATATAGTTATACATGCTATAAGGAGTGATGATAAAGTAGAAGAAATCATACATAGAAAAAACTCGTAAAAATTCAAAATTCTCGTAGCAACTCCCCATAGTTAAGCCAAAATTTGCTACGTAAATTCGTGTAGCTTATCATTGATGGAAAATGCGAGTGAAAGTTTCAACTCAAAGGAGTTCCAATGGCACGAATTTATCTAAAATACATAAGTTAAGAATTTAGAATTTGCAGAAATGATCGTAACAGGTACCATAGGAGTGTTTTTTTTGTAGTTTGGCTACCAAATTTTGCTACGAAACTGTCAAACTATTTCTTTTCTACGTTATAAATTTTGATTGGGCATCAGACAACAGGGAGATCACATGAGTTACAAGTCACAAAGGTGTCCACATCTTGACATCAGAACTCCTATTTTTTAGGAAAACAAGTTAGAAAATTCAACCATGTCAGCATATCCATGTGGGGAGAGCACATCAGCAGTCCAACACACTCAACATTTGGTTGGATTCGATAAGGTTCAATTTTTTTTTTTTGAAGGCTCATAATTGAATAGAATCCGATTTGTATTAAAATTGTGTCGAAACAAAAAATCCCTACAAAATATCAATAGTTTTTGTAAATAAAATAGGATTAGGTCTCTTAGCATGATCAAATCTGACCCCAGGTGGCATATTTTGTAATTAATGGCCGATGGAGACCTCTCTCTATATATTTTTAGTTTTTTTGACTCTGCAAGGGATAATTGACAATGAGAAATACCACTTTAGTAAATATTCATCAAGTTAATATACATTTTCAATGTACTCTGTTTTTGAACCTCAGATTCACTTTTGGATTTTATGTTATCTCATTATGCTTTTATGTTGTTATCAATTTTCATGTGTTATTTGATTACTTGGAATTCAATGAAATATTGCTCCAACTTCCTTCAATTTGTTGTGATTGACTGTAAATGTTTATTTCATTCCATTTAATGCCAAAAATTCCTCAACTTCCACAAAACATGTTTGTTTGTAATGGAGTTTTCTTTTAACTGAATCCATGCCCAATGGTGGTGATTATCACACTTTCTTTCACTTGCAAGTCACACAAAAATCCAGAGTTTGCCATCTGTAATTGAGTTTTATTCAGAATATTATAGAGTTCTCCTTGAGAGATCCCTCTAATGCTAGAAAGGCTAACTTCTAGCTACAAGTGATTTGCAGTAGTTACTCTTGGTTGGAGGTTAACATAGCCCAACTTGTCATATCAAGTGATAACATTTTGGTGTCTCTGCTGGGAGCTGAAAGTTGTATTGTCCTGGGTGTTTCTTTTCAAAGTAGCCGAACTCTTGAAGGTAGTAGGAGATCAGACATTTTGATGTTGTACTTATACCTTGGCGACTCCACTGGCATCTTCAGCTTAAAGGTGGCTTCCAAGAATATTTACACAAGGAGAAGTCCAAATCCTGATCCACCAACGATAGTTAATGATCCAGAGAAAATTCTCAGAGGAAATGATAGCTTATCAAAATTAGGTACTCCATATCTCTTAAGATCTTCATCTTTACCCTCTAAAGGTGTTGAAATTATTGAGCACATAAATTTTGATGAAGAGTTTGAGCAAACACTTTTTATATCTAAATCAGAAAATGAATTAACATAAATTGACCTAGATCTACAAAGACTAGGGGTAGACACCACATATATTATTTCCAAAGAAGATAAAGAAGTATTTTGGGAAACTGCCACATCAGAATTTTCATTGGAGCAAGAGTCTTTAGAAAAATTAAAGAAACTTGATCCTTTTGAATATTTTTTGAATAGAAGTGCTGGTATCCCTTTACCTGAGTGTATTTCTTTTATTTTCGAGTTGAAGTTTCCTGTAACACAGTTTCCTGCAATCACATTCATTGCTCTTACCAATTGGATAGCTACCTCCCCTGTTGTAGTTTCTGCTAGTACATTTATTATTGTCACTTCTTCAATGGCAGGAGTTCCTCCTCCTCCTCCTATAGGACCTGCCAGATATGCCCCTCTTGTATTTCCTACCCTTGTTCACGATCTACCACAGGGATACTCTACTAGAATAAAAAAATTTGGAGGTGAGGAGGGAATCACTGCAGAAGAACAGGTTGACCAATTTAATGATTTTATATACTTAGAAGAGGTGGATGAAGAAGACGTCAAGATGATATTGTTTGTACATATTTTCATTAGTGAAGTTAGAAAATGGTTTAAATCTTTAACCCTAGGAAGTATACAAAATTGGGATCAATTAGAAGACAATTTCTTAAGGAAATGGGGAAGTAAGATGAATAATGTTCAAGAACTGACTTATAATAATTTGAAGAAGGAAAGTAATGAATCAGTGCCAGATTTTTCAAAGAGGTTTAAAAAAAATTATAATTCCATTCTTGCTCATATAAAACCTCCCCCAGGGGCTGCCCAATTGCATTATGCTGAAGCTTTTGATTATGAGTTTTCCATTTTGCCGAGAGAGAGGGAATCTGCCACTTTGGCTAACATGAAAAATTATGCTATTAAGGTAGGGGTCAACATGGTTGTAGAAAAAAGGTCAAAATATGGGAAAGGATGAGTAAAGCAGGAAGACCAACCTTCAATATCTTCAGATGTAAAATTTGACAGTATGATGAAAACCATGGAAACGCTTATGGATAGAATAAAACTTGGAAATAATCCTCTTGTTTCACAACAAGAACCACATATAAGAAACCCAAATTTTAGAAGACCTTAGACTCAATAGAGACCAAGAGAACAAAGAAACTAGCCTAATCAACAAGTTAGGCCCCCTTTCTAGAAAAACCTAGTAGATGAAGAGGAAATGAAACCATAAATTCAAGAAGACATCGTACATTGTTTGGATGAGGATGAAACATGGATGTTTTTAACAAAATAAGAGCATGACGAATCTAGTAATGACATGTGTAATGATGAATCTGAAAAACAATGAGAATACCAGAAAGGATATCAGCATGCCATTTTTGAGATGCAAAAACAATATAACTTGAGGAATAGGAATTTCCCTATTGTTGCTAATAAGAATCATCCTAAGAAAGCAGATGGTCCAAAGGCCGCTCAACAAAAGAAATATGCTCTTGGGAAAGAAATTGAAAAATCTCACCCAGTTTGTAGCCTAGAAAATGAGATTTCAAAAATAAAAATTGATGTCCCCTTTGGAGAAATAATAAAAGTTACAGAATACAGAAATCAAATTGTGAAAATGCTTAACATTGAAGCTCGACTCTCTGATACTCTAAATATGCAAGAAGATCACCCTGCCATATTCTTAGGACCAAGAGTGGAAGATGAGAAAAATAAAGAAGTGCCACCATTCTATATTAGTTTAAATATTCATGAAATGACATTACACAATGCTATGTTAGATTCAGAAGCATCTCAAAATTTAATGCCAAAGGTCGTCATGGAAATATTGGGGTTGGACATAACTAGACCATACACTGATTTATTCTCATTTGATTCTAAGAGAGTTCAATGTATAGGTTTAATCAAAGATGTGGTTGTTGGTCTAACTCAGGTCCCTGCTAAAATTATATTGATGGACATAATTGTAGCAGATATCCCACCAAAATTCGGTATGCTGTTATCTAGATCATGGGATGCCAAAATCAAAGGAACCATGTAAATGGACATGTCCTACACCATTATCCCTATTTTTGGTGAGCATATAAGATTATATAAGGAGTTTTGAATGGCATATATGGTAAAAAAAAAAGATAAAACTAAAAATTTCCAAGTTTATGCAGTGGAAACAAAGTTATGATCATCTATACTTTTCAATGAAATCACCGGTGAAACAAAAAATCGGCATGCAGAGCGAAAATAATAGGTTGAAGAAATTGACAGAGAATCTTGGTGGCACATGAGCGTTGAGGGTGCTGCTAGAAGAGATGGAGCTGGTGGAGACATTTGGATAATCAACCCAAGTGATGAAAGTACATTTTTCTCTTAAAAACTCAATTTTGATTGCACAAAGAACATGGCAGAGTATGAAGCTTTGATTTTGGGTTTAGAAGTCTTGAAAAAATTAGGTGCTCAAAATATTTCAGTTTATGGTGATTCTAAATTAGTTACCAAATAATTAAATGGAACCTATCATACCAAAGATTAGAATGAGAGCATACAAAAATTTAATTCTTGAATTGCTGGAAAATTTTGAAGAACACAATTTTACAATAAGGGCTAGAGAGCAGAATGGTATTGCAGATTTGTTGGCTTGAGGGTTCCTGATCTAGGTTCGTAGGTTAAGGTCTACCAATAAAACCCTATACTACTGGCCCTTTCAGCAATGACCTACTTTCGCAGGCTAAGGTCTCACCCGAAGTAGTATGGGAGGGTGTTGGAACCAGGTTTCCGCACCATGAAGGAGAGTAGGTAAGTAAGGCAGATCTGCGTTCACAACTTATCGGATTCGCACAGATTAGGTCTATTCACAGGATTTTAATAGTATAATTAGTTATTAACCATAAAAGAACTAGTACCTCCGCATCCACGTGCGTATTAGCAATTACCAACACATACTATCATAAACGCAGCTACATATGCATTCACAGCACAAACAGATAGCACATATATAATCACAGCTTAAACAGATATCATAGATTTGCATCAATAGTAAACACAATAGATCTAGATAGCACAAATATACTTCAACTATATTCCGCATACATTAATATCCAAAAACCCAGTTACAACCAAAACCAGCCTGTGCACACAACCTAGCGGGGTCCATACACAATAGGACTGAGGATCTCTGTGCACATAGCTTAGCGGGGTCCGCACACAGTAGGACTGAGGATCTCCATGCACACAGCTAGTTGGAGGCCTTACCCAAAACAACCCAAAATAGATCTAATAGTTTTCACGTAGCATCAGTCTTAATTCATGCCTACCTCTAGACTCCAAATATTCATCTATTTATATCGATGTAGCCTATGCTATCCTATGGTTCACAAACCATGGTTTGCGGACTCTAGGTCTACCCTTTGACCCATTGCAATGCATTCAGGGCTTTGACCCACCCAAAAACCCCTGATTTAGGCTAATTAATACAAAAAATATACAAAATTTAGCTTAGTTGGTCTGCTCACTGTGCTCTCCAACACACCCGGACTTCATTCCAGTCACTGTGGTCATGGGTTCTCCACCTTCGCCTACAGCATCTTGATCGCATCAACCAACTCGGGCAGCACGCCTTCACTCTGTGTAGCAGCATTTTGAGCAATATCCACCACCTTCTGCGAAGTTGCGCCTTCTGTAGCAGTAGTGACGCTCTCCAAAGTCTGGCTCAGTTGCTTCATTACGACATCGACGTCCTGAGAGACCTTGAGGGCTTCATCGGCCCAAGGCTTAAGGTGGTCGCTGAGAGCCTTCTTTTTCTTGAGGAGCTCCTCAATGTCATATCTAAGGTTATGGCTGGAACGCAGTCGTGCCAATCATTGAGCAGGGATCATAGTAGGTATAGTGGCTTCTCGCTGCTCAAAATATTCTTCTTTCTGGTGAAGTTCTTGATTGAGGTCGCGCAGGAGAGGGTCGTGCTGCACTTTGGTCCATAATTGCATAGTTGTGTCCAACAGTTCTGCACCCTCAGCAATCTGACCTGTAATGACATAGTGACCTCTGTAACTAGTGCAGCTTGCTGGGCTCTTACCTCAGGTGGCGTTTCTAGCTGCAATTTTCCCTGCAGGGCCGCAATCTGTTTTTCCATTTATGTCCTGACTGCCCGGATCGCGGTCCTTGAAGCTTTTAGCGCTACCACAAGCCCCTCAATCTTGGCCTTGGGGGTGGCAGAAGCCGGGATATCTTCGGTGACTTTTGCGCAGAGCCTACTAATTAGGTGCTCCAACTTTGTCTGTTGTGCGGCGGTGAGGGTACATGCAGCCTATGCCTAGGATACCTCAGCAGTTTTTTCTTCAATTATCTGCTCAGTTGTACTGAGCTGCTGATGCACTTGACAGTCTCTGTATTGAATCTCTTCGAACATGGACGCATGAATGATCTGCAACAGTTCATGAAGCTGGCGGGCTAGATCCAACTGTACCTATGAGGGCTACACCTGGTAGAGGGCATAGGCGGATTTTCGACGCACTGATGACTGCGCTGCTTGTGGTTGGGGTCGACCTTACCTGAATTATACTTGTTTGCAAGGTATCAGTCTTGAGCTACAGAGCCTGGAGCTCAGCCTGGAGTGTATCGACTATAGCTTTCTGCTATTCTTCCAAGGCCAGCCATTTGTTTTCTGCTGCCTGGGTGACTGAATCTGCGATATGCTCTAGGTCCTCTTCTGTCAGCGTAACTCTTGTGTCACGTTTTGACCATTGAGCTCATTGCTTCTTCCATGGCCCTTTAACAGGATCACCCGTCTGCTTCGTTCCCCGAGGGGAGTTAGCACCTCCCGCATCCAAACCTTCTACACCTAGATCCTCTACGAATCCTTCTGTGATGTTATTTCTGTGCCCTTTATAGTACTCTTTCCCGGTTGTGAACGCTTATACGATGCCGGTTCCGCGCCCTTTCTCATACTCTTGTCCTGCTGCAAAACCTTATGTGATCCCGGGCCCACTTCCTTCTCGGTACCTTTACCCTGACCTTCGGTTTCTTTGGTGGTGCTCGTCCTGGCAGTGTCCTTCGTACTTGACTTGAAGGAAAGCTTCTAGTGTGGAGGCCAAGTTGCAATTAGGTAGTCAATTTCCTCATTAGCAACCATGTATGGGAGTGAAACCCATGCTGGATCCTTGCGGCCTCTGATTTGTATATTATGCATGGTTACTTGAAACGCTATGATGCTTTTGTACTTATCATAAACTGCTAGCGACAAGCGCGGCCGAGAATTGATTATTTCTGCAAGCCCGCTCTAAAATAGGACCCAAAAGACTTGATTGTCCTCAATAAGCAGCATGTCCTTTGAGTCCCAAAAATTCGCGTATTGCGCCCCCTCACACATATCTGGGGTTAGCTCAGGGAGGAATGAGTCTTTGAGGCTTCCCATACAACCAACGCAATGAGGAGAAACATCTAGGAGTAGTAGAATGATCGTCCATGATCTTGGGCTTCGCGTACATTCACCAGAAATTCGTTTCACAAGAACTGGGACCAATTGTAGCAAACCCCGTTTTTGCATTGACCCTCTGGTTGAATTACATATGCAGGGACGGTGGTAGCCTGAAATTTGCACTTCAGCTTGCATGCCAGCAACAAGGTACCCATCTGCGCACTGGGGTTGCTAATGGTGCTCATCATGAACCCCCGAGCGTTCTGCTCCACATGGTAATCCTTGCACACCTTTTCGGCGATATTTTTCTCATACTTTTTTCCGACGCATAGCATAGGGTCTATCCCTTCCATGGGGAGACCAGTGATACAGTGAATAAGCGCAGCATCAATGGGGATTCGATCTTGGATCCACAAGCTTCCATCATGGACCATGGCAAGCAGCTAATGCACAAGTCGGTCTGTGACATTGTAGTGGCCAAAACGAGGCATCCTCAATAGGTTTAAGAGCCTAGAACAAGCCAATCTATACATCCATGGCATGGGGACTATCTTTAGCCTGTCATCTTGCAATACCCTCTCGAGATATAGCTCTGGTGCTAATTCAGGGAAGGCCTCCAAATTGGCCAGGTCGTTGTCGTTGAATTTTACCTTGTGGAGTTTTCCAAAGGGTTCTCCAATGATGGGGACCTCCCCCAGAGTCAGTGGCATTTGCAGATTGGTGCGTAGGCCATCAAGATTCTTAGTCGTGCGTGTCAAGGGCCTCCGAGGCTGAATATAGGGCGGTACCAGTTGATTGGTTTAGCAAACCGGGCTTCTTCTTAAGTATACATAGGTCTCCTCAATGGGTTAGGAAAACATGCTTGGGGCACCACTCGTGGGGACTTCACATTTCGAGGAGAGGTGCGGGGCTTCACCCCAGCTCATTTCGTAGGTTTCCCCAACCCTTATGCCTTTTTTTTCCCCTTCTGCTTCCCCTGGCTTGGCGTGGACATAACCTCCTCCACTTTGGGGTCGACTTCCAGTACTTCCTCAGATTATTACTCCATCGAGGCCAGAGTCTATGAGGATTCAACAGGATTAGTTGTTGTCATTCTGGTGCGAAATATAAACCTAGGGTTGCTACTAGCAGAGGGTGCAGCGCGGCCAGACATTAACAAAGTGTGATAGGTGTAGAATTTCACAAAGCACAAACTATTCGAGAGATATGAAACCCTCTTCTAATCTATCCCTCTACTTTTATAGCTGCAGGGGTCACTCATCAATTGGGTGAGGCTTATTAGAAGCTTACCATCAAGTAAATGGTAAAAAATATTTGGAAATCGCTTCATTAATTGCCAGCCACCCACTCCCTTCAATGGTAAAATTTTCTTTTTACCCATTTTTACTATTCCAATGGCTAGTTTTCGCATCTCCATTGCTCCTAGCGCACCCCTACACTCCCAGCGCACCTCCTGCTTTCCCAGTACACCCTTGCGCTCCTAGCAGTGTATGAAGCTTTGATTTTGGGTTTAGGAGTCTTGAAAAAATTAGATGCTCAAAATATTTCAGTTTATGGTGATTATGAATTAGTTACCAAATAAGTAAATGGCACCTATCATACCAAAGATGTTAGAATGAGAGCATATAGAAATTTAATTCTTGAATTGCTGGAAAATTTTGAAGAACACAATTTTACAATAAGGCCTAGAGAGCAGAATGGTATTGCAGATTCCTTGGATGTTTCATCCAACCTATTTACAATTCCCATTCATTGCAGCAAGAAATATGAGATTGAAATCAGACATAGGCTAGTCATCCTTGAAAATATAAAAAGCTGGCAGATATTAGTAAAAAAAAAAAGCTGTAGTTGAAAGAAGAGTTTGAAACTACTCAAGTTGACCAGAAAAATATGTTTGCTGAAACCAAAGCCAGTATAGAAGTTATCCAACCGAAAACCAACTGTATTCCTAAACGGATGGTTCCTCTTGAAAAATTGTTTGATTAAAATGATGTAGTCAAGAATCCTAAGATGAAATCTAATGATGAAGAAGTTGAAAATTGTAATCTTGGTACTGCAGAAAATCCTAAGTATGTTAAGTTGTCCAAACTCCTTTCTTAAGAGGTAAACCATAAATATGTTTATTTGATGAAGAAATACATAGATGTCTTTGCATGGAGTTATGTAGATTTGAAAGAGTATGGTCCAAGTATCATCCAACATACAATACCAATAAAGGAAAATGAAAAACCTTTCAAATAAAGCTAAGGAGAATTAATCCACTACTTTTGCCATTGATAGAAAAGGAGATTACAAAGTTGTTTGAAGCAAAGATCATAGTACTATTGAGGTTTTACAAGTGGTTGGCCAATTTGGTACTTGTAAGGAAGAAAAATGGGGAGATTGGGATATGTATTGATTTCATAAATTTGAATAAAACCTCACTAAAAGACAACTATCATCTTCCCAAGATGGATCACATACTACAGAACATAGTAGGATCACAAAGGATGTCAATGTTAGATGGTTTCTTAGGTTATAACCATATATTAGTGCATCCAGATGACCAAGAGAAGACAACTTTTACCATGCCCTAGGGAACATTTATATATGCAAAGATGCCCTTGGGACTCCCCTTTTCAGAGGGCCATGGAAATTGCATTTTCAGAAGAAAATGACAATTTTTTAGTTTTATATTTGGATGAAATCACTATGTTATCAAAGAAAGAATAATAACATTTCAAACACTTGGAAAAGATTCTTCAAAAATGCAGAAAATTTGGTATTTCTTTAAACCCTACCAAAAGTGTTTTTTCCTTGACAACGAGAAAATTATTGGGCCATATAATATCAAAAGAGGGGATTAAGATTGATCCAAGTATATTTTCTATTATTCAGAAGATAGATCTTCCCATAAATGGAAAGGAAATTCAATCTTTCTTAAGCAAGGTGAACTTCGTAAGAAGATTCATTCCTAAATTTGCAGAAATTGTGAAGCATATTACAAATATGCATGAGAAATATTATGGTATTAAGTGAACAGTAGAAGCTAAAAATTCATTTGAAAAAATCAAGAAGGCTCTAACTCAAGCTCCAATACCCATTAATCCTAATTTTTCAAAATAATTTCTGGTTTTTACCTTCGCTTCGAAATACACCATTGCAGCAGTTTTGTTACAGAGAAAACAACAAGGTAATGAACAACCCATCTCATTTTTCAGTGGGACACTTGGGAATTCTGAATTATAATATATAATTATGGAGAAGCAAGCTTATGATTTGGTGAAAACACTTAAAGGTATCAGTGTATATGTTATCCATTCACATATTGTTTCGTTTGTACCTTATGTTGTAGTAAAATACATATTAACCCAAGCTAATCCAGATGGTAAGAGGAGAAAGTGGATTGCTACTTTACTTGAATATAATTTGGAGATCAGACATAGCAAATTGGTAAAATGACAAGGACTGGAAAAGCTTATGACTCAATCTAATTTTGACTGTCTAGGAATTTATTTTATAGTAGAAATTTCAAATGTAATTGTAGATGAAGAGTTGATCCATGTTGAAGAAAAGTTTACAATGTCAGACTGGTATACAGATGTTGTTTTTGTTCTACAACATCATAGATATCCTCCTCAATTAAAAAATTCAAAAGGCATATTTTTCAAGCTAAAAATTGAAATCAGTGAGGTATTGTATCTTGAACAAATATTTGTATTGGAAAGACAGAGGTGGGATACTTCTCAACTGCATACTAGAAGATGAGGATAAGAAAGTGAATGAATAATTTCATAAGGGTGATTGTGGGGGTCATCATTACTAGAAAGAAACATTAAATACAATATTTAGATTAGGCTTTTAATGGCCTTCAATGTTAAAATATGTGTATAAGAATATTGTTGCTTTTCATGAATATCAGATCTTTGATGGAAAATGAAAGTTGCTCCAATTACATTTGAAACCTATTTTTGTGGAAGCTCCTTTCCAGCAGCGGGGGTTGGATTTTATTGGGAAAATAAATCCTGCATCTTCAGGCCAACATCCGTTGATCCTAACTACCACTGATTTTTTAACAAAGTGGATTGAAGCAATTCCTACAAGACAAGCCACAAATTCAGTAATCATACAATTTCTGGAAAGTCACATTTTATCTAGATTCGGTTGTCAAATGAAAATCATTGCTGAAAATGCTCAGGCCTTTAAATCAACGAAGATGGTGAATTTTTGTAACCAATATAATATAGCCCTCGGTCATTCTATAAATTATTACCCTGAAGGTATTTTAGGCTTGGTTGAGTCATCAATCAAGAGCATAATCAGAATTATCAAGAAAATTTTGCAGGAAAATAAGAGGTCATGGCACTTGAAACTTAAATTTGCTTTATGGGTTGACAGAATTTGCAGCAAAAGATCCATAGGGGTTTCTCCTTATGATTTGGTTTATGGGATTGAAGATGTGTTTCCTAGTTCTCTTAGAGTTCCAGTGATGAAATTTATATAAGGATTGGAGGAAGAACCAAATGAAATTCAACAGAGGATCGATCAACTTATTTATTTTCAATAAAAAAGAGAAGAATTCTACAAAAACTATCAACAATCTCAAAGCATAGTTAAAAATACATTTGAAAGAAATAAAATAGAAGAAAATTTCAATATTCATGACGTGGTTTTGAAGTGGGAGGCTTGGTTTGAAGACAAAGGAAAAATGGCAAGTTTGCGAACCTCTGGAAAGGGCCATATAAGATCTCAACTTACCTTGGGAATAATGCATTTATACTACAAGATATGGATGGTCAACTATGTAAAGGAGGACCTGTCAATGGTAGGTTTCTAAAGCATTATTCCTCTTGATTCAGTTAGCTGGAAAAAAATCATTGTACATATTCCATTTTTCATTTTCAACTTTGAAGGTGTGAATGATCTCTTCAAGAGGTTTGAGCCCAAAGTGAAGGCCATAAGAACTTGGAGATGATATCATCAGTTTTTTATGTTTGAATAAGGCACCTGGTCTGTTGGTTCTTTTTTGCACCCCAAGGGAGCATCATCCCCATTGGAGCCACTATTATCTTAGATAACACTTAGAGATAGTTTGGAGTCAATTTTTCAAATTATCTAGGATTTTCAACTTTTATCAAATTACAAATAGATGTACAAAGTGTCAATTTGGTCACCTAGTCAGTGTGTAGTGTCAGCATGAGTTTGAGTGGGGTCCACAATAGGAGTCAGAATCCAAATTTTCATTTGTGTCAGGCTCACTTAATCATGATTATGCTTTAGACACTTTTGTAAAATTTCATAGAAGCTCCAGTTAGGAAGACAAAGGGTTTGCTACGAAATTTCCCGACAATTCCATAATGGATTTGTCATTTCTGCCACTTGTTCTGCTACGATACTCTATTGTGGTTACTAATGGTACATTTTTTTTTAAAAGTGGTGGGTTAGAGTCACGATAGATCACGAGTATGTGTTAGTATTCACCTTTTCAGATTGATACCCAAACATTCACATCACAAAATCTTATTCTCCTTCATTTTCTTTCCATTTTGACTTGTTTTTGTTGTCATAGGGAGGTCTAGCTGTCAGTAGGGGAAATTGCAGGTGGCGAGAAGGAGCTTATTACGTGATGCAAACATTTCTCAGAAGAAATAGTATAAAGGAGGCTCTGTGGTACATCATGAACCCACAAACATGAAGTTGTTGGAAGAAGACCCTGTGTTTATCCAATCCTTTTCCAGTGTGGAGTGATTGTTTTTGCCAGAAGTTGCAGGGTTTCCATGGGCATATTGCCAAGGATTTTCCCATAAATTTCACAGGAATAGAAAAAACGTTGGGATGATGAATTTTGCAATGTCCCTTAACAAAATTTCCCGTGCTACAGAGATTTCCATGGCTAGTGATATGTGGTTCAAAGTTTAGAAGTTCTAGTCACTCAAATTTGATGAATTTCTCAAGGATGAATACAAAGGAATTGACATGAATGCTAACATTTCTAGGGTTTTCCTCAAAGAATTTTTTTTCAAAATTGTAATGGTCGTCCAGAAATATTTTACATGTGAAGGGAGGTTAATATGATTTACCAATATCACTTCAGACTGCTCGTACATTTTACAGGTACGTGATCCGGGTCCTTCAACTACTAGATTTACCCATGATATTTTACTTCTGTGATGCTGTTAGAATTGAATTTTAAAAGAGAATAAATGAAAATATATGCATGTTGTCAAGAATAGGAAACAAGACAACCATCAACAACATAAGAATATGATATGTTGATAACGGAGTTCACCCAGGGTGGGTTACGTCTCCGGGCCTTGTGTCAAAATGGGCTAGGCTGCTTCATATAGTGCTGAAAATGGAATTCGAGAGAAATCCAAGCAATTTGAATTTTGAGAATTTATAAGCCCTCTTGATCTCCTGATGGTGTTTAGAGCCGCCTGGATCAATCATCCTTACTGAGGAGCTTTTGGTCCACCAAAAACATGAACATAATCTGCAATTTATTTGTACCTTGTTTGCACCACAAGTGTCCTGAAAGGTCACCCTTCATTCTCCTTCACCTTTTTCCTTTGGAGCCATAAGCAATGAGCCGACACCTGCATCCTCACCAAACCTATAGTACAATATTTTCAAATTACATGCTTAACTAAGTGACCACGAGTTAAATCAAATGAATCAATACCCCAGCTATCAATACAAGGCCAAAACATCATTGTTTCTTAACAAGTGATGGAAAACACATAATCATTTTTACATTTTAAATTGCAAAAAATGATTTAAAAAAAATAAGTCCATGACACACTACCACACCTAGAAAAAACATCTCTCACTTATCAAAGTGAATGGGTCATCTCTTTGTGGCCCATTTTCTTGCTGAAAAATTGTTTCAACTGGTTCCTACACTGATGCTTTGTTCTTAAGGTGCTGCTCTGGATGGAGCCTCCAACACGTGGCTCTTTGATGGCCACTTTTGTCGCAATGACTAAAATGAGTATTCTTCCTCCAAATCTACTTTACTTTTCTCTTCTCCTGCGATGGAGAAGGCCTTTCATGCCTCATTCTCTTTTGTGTTGTCATTGTTTTCCAACACTTAGCAAAGACATCGTTATGTAATCCACAAAAATTGCATGTTTTCCGATGCCATGATCTATGTTCATTGTCAGCAACATGCTTGTAATAAAAATGAACATTAGAATATCTATACTTGCTATAACTTTCTCTTTGGTCTTTGGTGTAATCATGGTGATAAGAGCCTTCCTCAACTCTTTCTCTGCAATGTGCACTAACATAGGATGATGGTGAAGTGTTCCCATCATTCTCTTTCGCCAATGGTTTCAACCATGTATTGGAATCTTCTGACACCTTTGAGCACTGTCCTTCAGTGTTTCCCAAACCTACTAATCAAGGTATTTTCATGACCTCCAATGGATGAATCATGCCTTGGCCATTAACGACAAGGCCTCCTCCTTTGTATCCCATATTGGTGAGGATTCTCATTCCAGTTCCTGTAATGGGTATCTCCACATTTCCCACAGAAATGATAGCATGTGAAGATGAAACTGAAGAAAAATCAACATTGTTTACCTCAGATGTCGATTCATAAACAAGTGATGATGGCTTCTTCAAGCCTTTGTCGCACTTCAACTCCTCCAAGGCCTCTTCCGCGACTCGTAGCTGAAGATGCAGTCTCTTCTTATCCTCTTTATCTTCTTGTAGAAGCCTTCTTAATTCAACATCCTTTGCTTGAAGGCTCTGGTCGTTGTGCTTCAGTTATTCCAAGGCTGCCTCTGTGGCTTGCAACTGAAGCTACACTCTCATCTTATCCTCTTTATTCTCTCGTAGAAGCACTTTCAATTCAACATTACATGCTTGAAGGCTATGGTTGAGCTCCTCATTCGAATGATGAGAAGACGGTGAGGGCGGTGAATATTTACTGGAAGATGTGGATGAAGCATTGCTTTCTGCTTCTTCTTTCTCCCGTCTTTCATGAGATTCATACATCATGTCCACCATATTGAACATCCTCAACATTGCCTAGTACATGTCTTTGTCATCCTCCATTGTTGCACATTCAATCGTTGTTCATGCTCGCAATGCGCATCAGAAAGAAGACCGCTCTGATACCACTTGATCCAGGTCCATCAGCTATCGGATTTAACCATGATATTTTACTTCTATGATGTTGTTATAATTTCATTTTAAAAGAGCGTAAATGAACATATATGCATGTTGTAAAGAAGAGGAAACAAGACAACCATCAGCAACATAAGAACATGAGACATTGATAATGAAGTTCACCCAGGGTGGGCTACGTCTCCGGGCCCACTGTCAAAATGGGGTAGGCCACTTCATATAGTGCTGGAAATGGTGAGATGTATATGGATGATGTTCTCTGTCATACAAGGAGATGTGTCCTCAACTTCAGTGACTTGTTTCTCCATGAGACTTTTCGCTACAGGAACTCTCACTCACAATGGACCTCCTATCATCATGACATAATATCACATGAAGAAAAAAAATATCTTGCAACATGCATAAAGTAGGGATTTAGAAATAATAATACATCTCACAACAAACAGAGGCACATGATCAAACTGCATATACCTCAACCCATGAAGTTGGCTAAAGAAGCGGATGCTCAACTATTGAATTGGACATCGCCATCAGATTCTTGTCGCTGAGAGGTGTAAAATCGACATAAATTTTTGAATTATGACTCCTGCAACTTTGGGGACTCAACGAATATTTTAATGCCCTAAAGATTCCTTAAGATTCTGCTCTGTCAGGAATCTACAAATATGCTGCTCAGATGGCCATTTTGACTTTACTATCACTTTCCTTGTGAAATTATGGTTTAATGACTATAAAATTCATATCATTCTGACAAAATGAAAATTTACCTACCCATAGAATCTTTTAGGCATCAAGGAATAATTTCTGTAAAATATTCTCTTCCTTGAAAAATGTGCCTGAACATGGTTCCAAATTCATTTAAAAAATTAGTATTTCTTGAGCTTTGCGCTGTTCTCTTCTCCTCGGCCCTCGGCGCACTGTGAATTTGAGTATTTATAATACATGGTGGGAAAAGTTTTTAAAAATTATCCCATTGGGCTGTTGGTTATGGAAGAGGGTTTGAGGCAGGTAGGTCGAGGGTTCCAACCCAGCTGACCTCCCACATTGGAAATTAGTTTTATACCCAACGGTTAAGTTGTTTTGGGGCACATTTTTAACATATCATATAACTGTTTTTTGGATACTTTCGAATTATTTTTGGATTATGGTTTGGTAACATATGTTCATTGTGGTTCCTTCAGCGGATGGACCAGTTGTTAAGTCGAATAGTTTTGACATCCACTGGAACCATTAGTTAACCGTGGCATGTATTTTGGAAGTTATGGCGTTTTTTTTGTTTGTAACGTTGTATATAGGTTATGTTGATTGTATATGGTTGGGATGCCCGTGGCTCGAGCCGGCCTACATGGCCAGGCGGGTTTGATTCCCACCAACCCATTTTAATGGTGCCATATGTGGTGGGGCGTGGGCCGGGTCCATCAGAGGTGGCCTGCCCATTGCCCATTTCAGTTGGTTCACCGTGGGGTTCGACGGGGGTCATGGCCCACTGACCCAAAATATTTAATATGTTTTTTAATATGGAACTTCAATCGGGGGTGGGGGGGTTGGTGGCCTGCCACCCAAAAAAATATTTTTTTTTGGTTTTTAAGAAGATAATGGCCATTTTTAACTTATTCAAAAATAAGGGTCATTGGGAAATTTAAAGAGGCCACAATTTTTCCCATTTTCTGGTGTTGGGTCCCCTGCTAGTTGACGATGAATTTGTGGGACACTTGAATGTGGCACACTGCCTAACTTTGACCAAAAAATTGAATCGCTCTAACTTCTCCATATGGGCTCAGATTGGAGATCTATTCGCACCATTGGAATCAGGGCGGCGAGCACTTCAACCTGTACCAATTTTGAGAGAAATCTGACTACTTTGAATTTTTACCATTTCTGAGCCATCTTGACCTTTAGAGGGTGTCTGGAGCCAACTAGATCAGTAAGCAACCTATGGACATCCTTTCTATCTTCTTAGGAGTTTGCGAAAGATGGATGACAAAATCCAGGCCAAACATGATGCTAGCAACACTTCTCTTTTCCATCATGGCCTCATGAAATTGATTGTTGTATAAGAGCTAAATAAGTTAAACAAAGATTGGCCTACCTTCTTGTTCTTGAGTGGTTATGAAATAGATGTTGCCACCCCTTCTGGAAAAACTCCAAAATCTCATTGAATAACTCCTAGGGAAGAGAAGCAACCCAAAGCAGAACTTATAGTGAAGACTTCCACAATCATTGGGAAAAGGATGACCATAAAATAGATTAAAGGGAAAGGCAAGTGATATTCTAGAAGCCATTGAAATTGAATAAAGTCCAATTTTCAGCCTTTCCAAGTGACAAAGGCAGAAACTCAGAAAAAGAAAAAGAGGGCCAAGACACTTGATTTTACACAAGAGAAACAAGGTTTTATCTTCAAACCAAGAAAACCTATTACAAGATCAATGCAACAAATGGAAAAAATGCAAGAAGTGCCCTTAGAAAAATCAGAGCCAACAAGGAGAAGACAAGGGAAAGAGTCTGTGCAAGAACAAAATAGAGTAGAAGTTTTGCAGGAACAACTAAGGGAGGCTAGAAAATAAGTGATAGAATCCAAACTAGAGTTTGAGGACTTTAAAAAGCAGGTATCAAAGCAACTAGATTTCTATGATGCAGTTGCAGATAACGCTGGAAGTATGGTGAAGAGGACTCTACCTTTGCACAGGATGTTAAAGCATATGTACAAAAGGAAAAATTGGTTATAGGTAGATAGAAATAAGTTGTAGAAACAAGTCAAAGGATTGGAAACTCAAATAGAGATGATAAGAATTGAACTCTCAAAAAGAGATCTTAAGCTCTTAGCTGAAGTAACAAGCACCCTTTGAGTATGGTAAATTCCTCACTTTTTTACCTATACTTTGATAAAATAATTGTTTCATAAATACATATAGTGAGAAAGGCTATAAGGAGTGATGAGAAAGCAGAAGAAATCATAAAAAATCAAAAACTTAGAAAATTCAAAATTTCGTAGCAAATCCCCATAGTTAGCTGAAACTTTTCTACGAAATCGTTGTACCTTATCATTGAGGAAAATGCAAGTGAAAATTTAAGCTAAATGAGTTATAATGGCATGGTTTTAGCTAAAATACATAAGTGAAGAATTCAGAACTTGCAGAAATATCAAAAAGGTACCAGAGAATTTTTTTTGTAGCTTACTACCAAATTTTGGTACAAGACTGTCAAACTGTTTTTTCTATGTTATAAATTGTGATTGGGCATCAAACAACAGATCAATTACCCAAGTTAAAAGTCACAAATTTTTCCACATCATCACATTAGAACTTCTATTTTTCAGGAAAACAAGTCAACAAACTTCAACCATGTCAGCATATCCACGTGGCAGGAGCACATCAACATTCAAACACACTCAGCATTTTGTTGGATTCGATAAGGTTCAACAACATAATTTTTGAAGGCTCATAAATGAAAAGAATCCTATTTTTATTCAAATGGTGTCAAAACATAAAATACCTACAAAATATCAATATATTTTGTAAATAAAATAGGATTAGGTCTCTTAGCACGATTATCGAATCTGACCCTAGGTGGCAGATTTTGTAATTAATGGATGATGGAGATCTCTCTCTATAAATTTGTAGTTTTTTGAATTGCAAGGGATGATCGAAAATGTGAGAAAGAAAACTTTTGTAAAGATTCATCTAGTTAATATACATTTGCATCATAGTCTATTTTTCAACCTGATATTCACTTTTGGATTTTATGTTATCTTATTATGCTTTTATGTTGTTATCAGTTTTCATGGATTATTTGATTACTTGGAATTCAATGAAATATTGCTCCAAATTCCTTAAATTTGTTGTGATTGACTGTAAATGTTTACTTCATACCAGTTAATGCCAAAAATGCCTCAACTTCCACAAAACATGTTTGTCTGTAATTGGGTTTTCTTTTAATTGTCTCCATGCCCAATTGTGGTGATTATCACACTTTATTTCACCTGCAAGTCACACAAAAATTTAGATTTAGTAATATGTAATTGAGTTTTATTCAAAATATTATACATTTTTCCTTGAGAGAGCCCTCTCATGTGAGAATGGCTAACTTCTAGCTACAAGTGGTTTGAAGTAATTACTCTTGGTTAGAGGTTGACACAACCTAGCCTGTCATATCAAGTGATAACACCATGTAAGGGGATTAGTATCCAACACATTCTTTGAAAGGAGTGTCAACCTCTAAACCTACCTACAAAAACCCTAGTCAAGGGAATCCTTATTTTCCTTTCTCAACACCACAACGAAGTAACCCCACACCTCATAAATATGCAATTGTTAATTTTGTTCAACCTTCATCCCCTTAACAGAAGAATTTATTTTAATAACTCAACACTAAAAAACCAGCTAATGCCAATAAATAAAGGGAAGAATAAGAATAAAGAAGATTAAGTACTGGGGGGGGGGGGGGGGGGGAACCAACAACAAAAACGACAACTGAGAGATTTTACTAGAGAAATCCTCCCAATCAAAACCAAAATTGAAAATAAGGTACGAATAATCCGTAAAAGCAAAACAAGAATGTTTCTCTATGGAATAACCACTCTTGTGCCATTTACAGAGAATATGAACATCATACCCATCATTTCCCTCAACTCCCATAGTTTAAATGCATGAGAGAGGCTAGGGTGCATGGGGAGAAAACTAGTAGCCTGTTGTCATGAAAAATCTATTTCCCCATAAAGGAGTGGTACCTAATCAACATCAGGTTGGTCTTCCCCAATCAAAATCAAACAAGGAGTAGTTATAATGACATCACTAGTCATGACATCTATATGCAAGGAATGAATGTCCTCCACCAAAGACATAGTCATGATTATGGTACCCCTATGAAACCTAATCCCTTAACCATACCCATTATCAACATGACTATGCCACCTTTGAACATACAACAACCTCATGTTTAAAATATCTCCAAGATGGTGAAGGGACCATTATGTCACATAATCCATAATTCAAAATTAGCTTATAACTATACTATTGTTTATGATCTTGCATAATCCCCATTAGCCACATTAGCATTGGAGGTCCTCCAAACTGTCCAACTCAATATAAAGCACTCATTTTTGCATTAGGTGCAATTGATCCTTTGGATTCATGCTTAATCACCTTTAATTTGGACAGTTTAGAACCTTGACTACCATCCATAGTCGCCTTTCAAATTTTATTCACCATTTGAAACATCACTATTCATCATTGCATTGTTGATGAGGGGTAATCCATTTGTATCATGTCAAATTAAGTTTGGCAGAAACTAGGATCCCATGAACTCAGTACTTCCTCCATCACATTGAGATCATATGGCTATCACCCATCATTACTTATAGGAATCTTTCAAAAAATCCATGTTAAACTTTTCAAAAAGACATTTCTCATAGATATTGATGTCCTTGATGCACCTCATGATTACAACATATTTTTTGGATGAAGTTACATGTATTCCTTGAAGGAAGTGGTATCATCAGTATTTTTACACCATGATGTTCCCCCATAATGGGAAAATCATTAGCATTGACCAATTGACACATTATGAGACACACGTCTTCATTCTGGATGGTACATTACCCTTTGATGCGTCCCAAAATGAATTGGTCCCTTCCTTGACTGAATTTAACCCAGGAATGCTTAAATTTTCATCTCTGCTTGACACATACGCAAGAGATCCACCAGTAAACACACTTGTTTCCACAACTCTTTTATGCATGATGACCACATCACATGGTAACTAGAAATAGGACCCTCAACCATAAAATTTTCAAACACCCAATGATGTGACAATAAAACCTCCTTTCCTCCCTTGCGTGATTACTAAGACCCCTTTCCTGTATCCTCAACCTAGTTTCTATTTGCATCAAGTCACGGAAACCATCTCCTTACCAAATATGGCTCTCATGATGCTTGTATGGTATTTGGAGCCACAAACCATGTTGATAGCTTAGGTGTCACGTCTACGGGATCAGTTACCGTAAACCCCCTCAAACAACCTTACCACCTATAGTATCACCTACCTTGACACCAAAGGATTCCACCAGGAAGGATAAAAATAAAGTTAAGAAGAATGAGACCCCTAGTATCTCTGATCCTAGAGTACCTCCCACATGTGCATTATGTGATGTAATAGGGCACCCTACCAACTGATTCCCATCATTGGAAGAGTTGAAATCACTTCTTCATGCCCCAAAGGTACTCGTCCCTTCTCCTTCCCCTCCAAGAGAGGTCACCTCATCGTGAAATAAGGGATTACAAATCAACCATCAATGTGCCATTTAAAAACATCACAAACAATATACAATCACTACCCCAACCTCCCTTAATATCGAGGCATATAGATTTCCCTTCATCAAGTTAGTACGGTCCCACATTCACATCCTGCCACTTTGGTGTAGCTGATGATTCACCTCAAACCATCCACTGTGTATTTGAGGAAGAAACCCCACAAGAAGCTCACCCATGTGCTTTCTACAACCATACATCCCATTCTACATCTATCTCCATCATATTGATGACAAAGAAGAAGAGAATAACTACTTCAAAACCAAATCCTTCATGCACCCTATGCGATGAACATGGACATTTGATCCACCATTTTTTAGCTTTTAAAGAGCTCCTAAATTTGTTTTGGTCTTATTTTCCAACCTATCAAATTTCGCATAAGAAAAATTTAGGGTTCAATCACCACAATTTTTATATTTTCTCACAACATGCACCACACATGTCATTGACCACACCACCCTAAGTTTAGAGAATCATTGGTTGCCTTATGAAAAACTAACACATGACCATTTGTTCCCCTTCTTGCATCAGATCAAGCTAGGATCAATATGTGGCATACACCCACTACAAGCACACCACATTTTGTTGTTTCTCCCAACTCACCATCAAGAGCTATGATTCAATCTGCCCTGCATGTGACTCCACTTGGGTATAGTTTTAAAGTATTTCCTAAAGGGGTTGTTTTGATTGATCTGGGTATTTTTTCTATTACTTTAAAATTTTTTTTAGTTTCTTGTAATCTTTCTTGACTTGATCTCTATGCCTGATATTTTATATTTGGGAATGTTCTTTTAGTTTTCCTCAGATTACTTTTTATATGTTTTTTCTTTTCTGAATAGTCACATACATATGCGGTTGCATATGTTACATCTCACATATATGGAGTTTTTCTCATATACAATCGCATACATATGCAATAGTTCTTTTTAACAATCACATCGCATACATATGCAACAGTTCACATACATATACAATCGTATAAATATGCATACAATTCACATACATATACAATTACATACATATGCAGCAGTTTTGTTGAATTTTTTTGTTTGTTGAGTCTTCTGAGAGTTTGAGCAAGTATCTTTATGGTTTTTAAGTCTTTCTCAAGTATGCAATATTTTTGTTAAAAATCCTTTTTTATATCTTTAATTTGTGTGAATAAAAGCTTGTGTCAGCATAGGGTTTTCATTTGGTGAAGCTTGTTATATGTGAAATTGGGTTCCATGTCTTCTATGTGAATTATTTGTTGTTTCTATGATTTGGAACATATTCATATTTCTTTTAAAGTTATTTATTTCCCAATTTTCTCCTTATTTCCTTTGATTACCTAAAGGTTGATCGTGTTTTCTTTTCTTTCTATTAACCCTCAAAGGGTTTGAGGTTATTTTACAGATTTAAGATTTTAGTTGTTTGAGGTATTTCTAATATTTTGAATCTCTTGCATATTTCTTTGCCAAATTCTTGAGGGTTTTACACTCTTGTTTTCACTAGTCTTTTCAATTTTTATGTTTGCAATTTTGAATTGGTGAAGTTGACTATTCTGCACCTATTTGGTTTAGAGGTCCTTGAATTGCTTCTTTATTTGAAGATTTGGATTTCAAATTGATAAAAAGAAAAAGAAAATCAGTTGCTTGCCTATTTATTTTGTTTTCATTTCTTTACTTGGTAATATTTTGGGTTTTCTCAAACATGCAAGTCTTTGTGGTTAATTCAAACAAATTTTTGATTTGAGAAGTACCACTGGCTTTGAAATTTTCTTCTTTTTTCTCCTTTAATTTTCCATTGTCTTGTTGGACATGTTTTCTTGCCTTTAGGGTTGTGTTTGAATATTGAATTTCCATACTAGTGTGCATTACTTTAAAAGAATTTAGAACAAGCATTTAGTTTTTTGTTTGATTTTGAATGTGTGAGTTCCTATTGAGAAAATAAAAGAGCACATTTTTTCTTTATTAGATTCTCATAAAACCCTATAGAAATATCTTTCATCGAATAAAAATAAGAGTTGCATTTGCATGTATCCTAGTTCTTCTTATTGATTTCTTTTTTCATCAGAGCATCATCAGTTCCACTTATGTTTCCCTTGTCCTAAATAATAAACCCTAAAATGATCAGTTAAACTAAAATGAACTAGACCTTTTTTTTTTCATAGGAACATGTTGTCGCTACTACAAAAACCTCCAAAATTTTGGCCTATGCCCAATTTCAGAGCCTTCTTTGGTCTTGTTCATTGTCCCTGCAAACTTTGAAACTCATTCCATGTGTTCTTTTAAAGTGTTTTTCTCCCTTTTGCAAGCTATGAAAAATGTCATCTCTTCACATGTTGGTTGTCACATCATGTATATAAGCCTGTTATGGTGGTTTTAGGAGGTTATATTAGTGTAAATGAGTTGTTTTGACCATGTAAACATCCACCACACTCATTTCCAAAGTTGTAAGCATTGTTTCACAAGTGTTGTCACGGTCATCACAAAGAGTATCTTTAGTGTCACACTTGTTGTAACGTGTTGTCAAGTTGTCACACAGAGGGAAATGAATTGTTCATGCGTTATGGATTATCTATGTTGTTGAGTTGTCAATGTATTCTATGTGTGTGATCATAGTCAAAGTCTCATCACTATTCACACTAGTCTCATTGATCCCACACTTAGCTATTTTTGGAAAAAGTTCCCAACCAAGCAACCTGGCCTCCATGAACTACGCATTGCGTAGTTTCACTACTATATCTATGAACTTTCCTATTGGTATTGTGCAATGTGCAGTTCCTACCTCTCAGGACTATTGCATTATGCAACTTCTCTCATTAACTTCTGACACTGACTTCCAGAATTGCGCAATTATTCCTCACCCTGGCCTCAACTGCACTTTGCACTGTCACTAGCCTCAAGATCACTCCATCAGCCCTTGAAAAACACAACTTCATAATGTCCTAGCCTCCCTTTTCTCCCATAAATACAAAATATCTTCACCCAGTTCCCATCCCCTTAGCTTGTCTCACTCGATCCCAGAACTGCGCAGTTTTCTCCCTCAACCTATCCTGAAATGTGTATTGTAAATTCTCAAGGCTCAAGGATCCCCCTTTCCTTCTTGAACTATGCAACTAAATAGTCACTGAGCCCCTTTCCCATCTCTCCATTTAGTTATGGCTCAGTTAAAGGAGAAGTATGGACAATCTTAGACTACGGGGTTTTTGAATTGATGTCATCTCATCATGAGTGAATTGCAGGAACATATACCCTATCATGCCATGGAAAGATGATGAAGGAGGGAAGCATTCTAGAAGGAGGGAAATGTTCTAGAAGGAATTCTTTTATCTGAATACAAAATCCGATCAATCAAGAGAAAGCGAAGGGACACTAGTTTGCGACCACTATTAAAGACTTGAGATCATTGGAGATTCATTATCACCGAGCAATGTGGAGGTGAAAATAAAATAATTCTAAAGAAGAAACTCAACATTGAGTAGCACCAATGGCTTGAAATTTACACATCATCATGCAGTCCACATCAGCATCGTCATGTCATGTCATATCATGAGTGGTCTCATGCCACACCATTGCGGCAAATGATATAAAATATATTTCATAAATATATTGTATATTGAAAGTCCAAACAACATGTGTGGAATACGAAGAGTCATGTAAAGCTGAAAAGTAATAGGAAGTCAAACAGTAATGAGGGTAGATCAAGGTGAAGCATCACCTCCTCATTGTTATATATACCCCCTCATTGTAAGAGAAAAGGACTTTTCACCTTGGCTCCTCCTACAAAGAATTAGAGAGATAAGTTAGTTATTTTGGGGAGAAAGGAGTGGATCCAATGCTCCAATTTTGGAGCTAGTGATGTTCATTATATACATGTTTCTTGGAACTTTCACTTAATAACAGAAACCTTCAAGGCCAACACATTCTTCATGCATGGATTATGAATGTTTGTAAGAATATTCTCCAGAAGTTTGTATTTCATGTTTTCTTTCACATGTGCTAAGGTAGTTGAACTATTTCAATTATTTTAGTACTTATCTTATTGAGAATGTGTTGTAATGGTTGTTATTTTTGTCCCATCCTTATGGACTATTCCACAGGATATTAGAGAGACCTTTCTCATCGTTGGTTGTAATTACCATCACATCCCTTGTGGACCATTCTGTTGGATGTTAAATGAATCCTTATAGTTCATGTATGTATCTTCTTGGGTGGCACTCTTACCTCTCTCTTAGAGGATCACTTTTCTCCATCTATCCATATTAGAAGAAATTCGACACATTTACAACTGAACACTCACCAGGAACACCTTCTTGCTTTTCAAAGGCACCATTGCATCCCTATCTCTTGCTGATAGTTAGAGCCAAGGAAAATATTTAAGAATTTGGAAACCAAGACATATATCATATGGGAATCCTACACAAAATGATGGGAGGTCTAATTGGGACTTCATATCAGGGAGATTCCCTAAATGTTGGTGGGTCTAATACCTTCAATAGAACATCAACTAGTCTAGGGAAATTCAGGCCTTAGAGTAGGTGTGTGGAAAGTAAAATCACTAAGGCCACTCAAATTAAACTCTCCCTGTCAATTGCCAAGATTTGAAACATTACTTCCAATGACAATCAAGGGTTGTGCCCTACACTGTGTACATATTTTTTCTTTTTGTTTGTTTATTGTTTTTATTGTTGTTGCCTTGGTTTCTTGCTTTATTTTTGTTATGTGAATAAGTGTTGTCCTTGTACATGTTTTGGTTTCCGGGAATGTGTGTGGATGGAGTCTAAAGGAGTCTTGCGACACTTCAACATTTGGCTAAACCTTTAGTTTGTATTCCTTGTGTTGGTTATGTATTTTGGCTAATGAAGTTTTGACGAAAAATATGATCCATCTATAAGGATATTTCTGGTCAAACCATGAAATCATGTCTAATCAGGAAACCTTGTGCTTGCATTATGTTCTTTATGATTTGGTGTTTTCAAGCTTGTTCAATTAGTATAAGAGGAGAAGGGGGAAAATATAAATGAGAAAAACTAAACTAGAGGTATTTATATGATTCTCTGGAGGAACAACCTCTCCTGCTCTCAATAAGTCAAGATCCCTCTTCCGCCAACAAATGAATAGGTTAGAATACACAGTCCTATAAAAAATAAATTAATAAAGGTGAAACAAGAAAAAAGTTTCAGGCACAAAGATTTGAAGCAAGAAACTTCATTAGGGTACTAACCAAGCTCGCTGGCAGCAGAGAAACGTGTTCTTGTAGTGACTTTGTTAGGGTTCCAGGGCTCCTAGCAGTGGAGAAACACCAAAGATGGAAAATTATACTCTAAAAATGTTAAACTAACAAGCTTCACTACCCTTCCCAATTCGAAACATTTTGATAACACTAAATTTTGTTTTGAGTTAAACGGACAAGGCATGATGGGGGACTACGTCTATTCATGGGGTAAGTGGAGAAAAAAAACTAATCTGCATAATGATTCAATACTCCTTGAAGAACCAAGGCCCTGCAAGAAAGAAATTAACTAAGACAGAGAAGCTGGAATTCTATCATTGTTTTTCCAAGTGTTGTAGATGCTACAAAACCCTCCAAAATTTTGGCCTATACCCAATTTCAAAGCCTTCCTTGATCTTGTTCATCGTTGTCACAAACTTTGAAACTCAATTCATTTGTTTTCTTAGAGTGTTTTGTTCCCTTTTTCAATTTGGGAAAAGTGTCATCTTTTGGCATGTGGGTTGTTACATAATGTTTATTAGCCTTTTCTGGTAGTTTCAAGAGGTCATCTTTGCGCAAATGAGTTATTCTAACCTTTTAAGTACCTATCGTACTCATTTCCTAAGTTTTGAGCATTTTCACACAAGTGTAGTCACAGTTGTCGCAAAGTGTATCTTTGGTGTCTTATTTATCATAACTAATCGTAAAGATATTGCACAAAGGGAATTTAGTTTTTCATATGTCATGGATGATCTATTTTGTTGAGTACTTAAAGTATTCTAAGTGTGTCATCAAAATCAATTTTTTTATTAACGTTCTCACTGATCTCACCAATCCCACACTTAGCCATTTTCGGGAAAATTTCCAACCAAGCAACCTAGATTTATTCAGCCTCCTGAGCTATTAACCACATAGTTTCAGTCCTATAGCTGTGATATTTATATCTTGGAACTAAATAATGTGTAGTTATTTCCTCCTAGGACCGTTGCACTGAGCTGTTTCTCTACCCAAGCTTAGACCTTGACCTCCAGATTTGCGTAATCATGTCTTCTAGTCTGGGCCTAAATTACACACTTCGCAATAACAAGCCTCAAGCTCACTCCCTGAATCCTTCACCTGCATAGTGGCATAGTAGCCCAACCTCCCTTGTCTCTCGTAATTGCGTAATATGTTCACCCAGTTCCCATTCCCTCAGCCTATCTCACTGGCTCCCGAAACTGTGCAATTTTGTTCCTTATCCCATCCTTAACTACGCACTACGTAGTCTCAAGGCTCAGTGCTTGCGATTTCCTAATTGAACTACTCAACTGAAGAGTCACTGAGCCCCTCTTCCCATCCTGTCACTTGTTTCGGGCTCAGTCTATGGATCCGAATACACCATCTTATACTAGGGGGTTTTCATATTGATGTATTCTCGTCATGAGTGAATTGTAGGAAAAAGTACCCTATGGTGTCATGGAAAGATGACGAAGAAGAAGAATAAGGATGGAAGAATTATCAAAGACAAGTTTGTAGCTCAATTCAGAAGTCGATCAATAAGGAGAAAGCGAAGGGACACTAGTTTGCGACCACTATCGAAGAAATGATGTCATTGAAGATTCCTTATCACGAAGCCATGTGGAGTTAAAAAGAAGATTGTTCTTAAGAAGACATTCAACAATCAATAGCAATGGTGGCTTGAAATTGCCACATCATCAAGAAGTCCATGTCATTAGTTTCAATTCATGTCATTCCATGAGTAGTCACATGCCCCACTATTGTGGCTAATGATGTAACATATGTTTCAGAAATGTATTATAAAGTGAAAGTCCAAAGGACATGTGTGGAATATGAAAAGTCATGTAAAGTTGAAAATTCATAGGAAGTCAAATAGTCATAGGGGTAGATGAAAGGTGACAAAGAGGGTGAAGCATCACCTCCTCATTGTTATATATACCCTCTCATTGTAATAGCAAATAAATATTTACCTTGGCTCCACCTACAAAGCATTAGAGAGATAACCTAGGCCTTTTGTGGAGCAAGGAGTGGCTCCAATGCTCCACTATTGGAGCTAGTAATGTTGATTGTATATATGTGTGTTGTAAATTTTACTTAATAATAGAAGCTTATAAGGCCAACACATTATTCATGCATAAATTATGAATGTTTGTAAGACTATTCTGTGGATGTTTGTATTTCATGTTTTCTTTCACATGTGCAAAGGTAGTTGAACTATTTTAGTTATTTAGTACTTATCTTATTGAGAATGCACTGTAATGGTTTTTGTTTCCGTCACATCCTTGTGGACTATTCCACTGGATATTATATAGATCTTTCCTATTTTTTGGTTGTAATGACTGTCGCATCCCTTGTGGACTATTCTACTAGATGTTAGGTGAACCATTCTAGTTCATGTGTGTCTCTTCTTGAATGGTACTATTACCTCGCTCTTAGAGGTGCACTTTTCTCTCTCTTCATGTAGTAGAATAACCTCGACACAATTACAATTGAACACTCACTAAGAAAACCCTCCTTTATTTTCAAAAGTACATCCACACTCCTCTCTCTTTATGACAATTAAGAGCCAGGGAAAATATTTAAGAATTCAACAATTAGGCCTTTATTCCTGATGGGGCTTGTAAAACAAATGGTGTGAGGTCTAATTGGGACTTCATGTCGGGGAGATTGCCTAAATGTTGGAAGATCTAGCCCCATCAACAATGACTCAAAAATTGTTGTGTGATAGGTATGCGATACCATACACGATGTGTCACCTCATCTTAAAAGTTACCAACAAGAGGTATGAAATTTTATTTCACATTTTCAATCTCTTAACATTATTTCTGTTCCTAGAATGTGTAACGTAGTTGCAGATGCATTGGAAAATGATGTTGCTATGTTATCACCACTAAGGGATGGTTTTTCTGTAGATATTATTTATAAGCCATCTACCCCTGATAATATTACTAATTTACGAGTTTTCAATGATGACATGCAAATATTTCACTTTATGGCGAACGCCAATGTATTCAAAGAAGTAGCTATCGACAAAGATGAGCACGAGAAGGCCTTGAAATATGTAGCTAGCATAAGCAAAGGTAACCTCATGCCAAAAGGCGTGGTATCACTATAAAATTTGTATGACCTGCAAAACCACTTATGAGGGCCAGACAATGCTAAGAACCATAGATTAACGTTGTCGCATGAGAAGATGCATTTGGGAATAGAAATCATTTGAAGTTTGTGAATATTGGAACTTTCTACACACCATAGGTGTGGCAATATTTTATCCACTGATTCAAGTAATATCTAGATGCATTCGCGTGGACATATGGAAAGCTTAAACATTATGACACACAAATTATCCAACATGTGATCCTGATCAAAGAAGGGGCCAAGATATTTCAACAAAAGCTGCAGAAGGTACATCTGACGCTTGAGCCTCTCATTCAAAAGGGGTTAAGGAAACCGTTGGATGCTCATATATATATATATATATATATATATATATATATATATATATATATAGATATATATAGATATATATATTGTGACATTTGACCTGGGTATCGAACTTGGTCCCAATAAGGAAGAAGTCTAGGGAAAATCACTTTTGTGTTGATTTATGTAATATGAACCATGCATTAGACAAAGATAACTACCTCCTTCCATCTATGGAAAATATACTGCAAACAATATCGGGGATGTTTTCTCTACTGGATGGGTATTCAGGATACAACTAGGTTATGGTCTCAGAGTCTGACAGACTTAAAACAAAATTTCGCGCCAAGTGGGGCACGTTCTCATTCAAGAGAATGCCATTTGGGTTTATTAATTCCAGTGAAATTTTTCAATGCAAAATGGAAATCAAAATCCATGGGTTGATTTGAAAAAGTATGGTGGTCTACCTCAATGATGTCATGGTTTTTTATAAGAAGAGATCCGACCACATATGCATTCTGAGGAAAATATTTGAGCGATGTTGTTAGTACAAGATACCTATTAATATAGAGAAGAGTATTTTCACATTTTACAAGGGTAATATCTTGGGACACATCATTACTAAAAGTGGGATTAAAGTATACTTGAAGTGGGTCAGATAAATTACACATATTCCCTTCCTAGTGAACAAAAAAGCTATGCAGTCCTTTCTAGGGAAAATCATGTTCCCCCATAAGTTCATCTTCAACTATGCTAATATTGTCAAGCCAATACATGGTATGGTAAAGAAGGATGCAATATACATATGGTATAAAAGGGAAAATGACATATTTTCTCATATCAAATAAGCTATCACAAAAACACCACCTCTATACAACCCAAATTTCAGCAAGGATATCTCGCTCTACACCTTTGATTCTGAAACTTCTGTCGCCATTGTGCTTATGCAAAAGGAAGATTAGAATAATGAGTGGCCCATATCTTTCATGAGTGCTAGTCTTAAAAAACTTGAACTCAATTATCCCTCCATTAATAAACATGGTTATGCGGTATACAAGGAGGTGAATCACTTTCAACCCTATCTCTTAAAAAATCATTGTATTATATTTGTTCCAAACCCAATAGTGAAATAATTGAACGTTCACAAGAGTTAGGTGAAAGTAGAGCGAATTGGATGACCAGTTGATAGGAATATGAATTAGAGTTCAAACTAGTTCACACAATCAAGGGCCATGGTCTATGTCGACTAGCAGTAGAAGCAACAGATGCAAAGGAAGAAGAAGATCCATTTAGAGGCGAGCAAGAAAATGAAATGTAAAATGTTGAGAGAATTAATCCCACTATTATCATAGACTCTTGGTACACAGATGTGCGCTAATACCTCGAGCATGGCATTGTTCCCTCCCATTTATCCGCACGGAAGAAGAGGAAACATAGACTAAGATAATTATTCTACCAGTTGGTGCATGGAGTGATTTTCAGAAAGCAACATAATGGAGTACTACTCAACTATTTGGAATCACACGATTCAGAGAAGGTATTGCGTGATCTCCACGACAGACCATCTAAGGGAAATTTCGCTGGAAACACAACTGTGCATAAAATTATGCGGGCCGGTTTATATTAGCCTACATTATTACAATATGCTCATTTTTACGCCTGAAAGTGTCTGGTCTGTCAAAGTTGTGCCGAATGAAACAAGAAGTCAACTTCCCCATTGCATCCTATTGTAGTAGAAGAACCTTTTCAACAGTGCGGCTTGGATTTTATTGGATAAATCTTTCTGCATTCGTCAAAGCAACACCGCTATATTCTTACTAACATAGACTACTTGAAACAATGGATAGAAGAAATTATGCTCAAACAAGTGAATGATCAGGAAGTCATCAAATTCCCTCAACAGAACATCATTTCTAGGTTCGACATTTCTACTTCACTTGTTTTCGATAATGCAACATACTTTTAATCTCTAAAAATCTATGATTTTGCATTAGAAAATGGAATTGTATTGAAGAATTCAAATAATTGTTATCCTAATGGGAATGGTCTTGTTGAATCCACAAATAAGAACCTTATCCGCATAATAAAAAATACCATATTTTCTGTGTTAGCACTGCAATTTTTCAAAGTCTGGTCATCATTGTAGTTCGTATCTTTGATCCTCTCTTGTCTACTCACCTATGGTTGAAGTCCCTGGAGGGTTAAAATGTGTATTAGTTCTTATCATTTTTTTAACAAAATACAAATTTTTTTTGAGTCCAATAGTTTGTTTGTGTCATAGAGTTATTAGGGTAAATTTTATTTTAATAAGTCTTTTAACTTCTTTGAGTAGTTAAGGTCATGGGCTTAGCTTGAGAATTATTATGTATTAACAATGATATCTTCTATCCAAGGCCTAAGGACAAAATCTTAGAGTTATTAGTTATTTTAGTAATAACACAGGAATAGTTACCTTTTCTAGAAAGGCAGCTATTTTCTTAAGAAAATATGGTTTTAAAAGCAACACAGAAATAGCTACCTTTTTTAAAAATGTAGCTATTCCCTTCATAATTTGTACAAGGAAGTAAAGAGGCATTAATCAGGTGAAAAGACACTGCTATTTGAATATTGAAGGTCTATTAAAACAAGAGGTATTACTATTATGAAAGGTGGCTATTTCTAATTGGAGGATTCATTAAAATGAGTTGGCTACTTTACTTTCTAAGGCTACTCAAATATAATGCTACTCATTAAAGGTGAAATATATTAAGGTTGAGGTACGAGTAGCTATTAGTTAATGATTCGATGGAGTGAAATGTTCGGTGGAATGAGTTGGCACCAAAATTTAAATTATTTGATTTCGTGTCACTCTCTCTCACTGTGATTTAGGGCATGCAAAGCTCTGCTTCCATTTACCCTGTGAAAACTACAACAAACAATTTCTTATCCTCTAGCGAGAAGTTTGTTACCTTGTGTGAACAGTTAGGGCTTTATGGATGGTTGTTGTTGATAGTTTTATAGGTGTGCATTAGTGGTTAAGTTAGTTGTTAACAGAATGGGTAAGGGTGGTAAGGTTAACCATCTAGAACTGACCAATACTCATTTCGTTGATCACCGTGTAAAGCCATAGTTCCAAGTATCAAGGTGATATTGGTTTTTAAAGAAGTTTTCAGGAGAAAATGTTGCATAGGCTCAGACATTTTCTGAGTCATTCGATGGAGAGAAGGTCAAGCTGGGGTCTTAGACCTTCAGGATTGTAGAGACTATCATTGCAAGAGCTACCCAAACATCAACTGCAGGTGAGTCTTGGTATAAGAGAAAAACCTTGCTTAAAGAAGATTTGAATCCATATCTTAAGCCCGAGCATGAAAATATAGATTGGACCCCTACTATTCACATTTCTTATTTTAGGCCTGAGTGGCAAGATGTTATTACCAATGTGCAACATTATATTACCTGTGAATGCAGGGTTTCCATTGTGTATCAATATCAGATGAGGTTTATAGCTCACATTTCGGGTTCTAAACCTATGAACTTACCATTTTTCCTCTATAAATATCTATTGAAAATGTCTAAAAAAATGCAAAGAACCCCAGACTATTCTCTTCATATCCTTTACCACAGGGGTTTAATTAAAATGTTGGTGGTTTATCATCTGAATAAGAAGAGAACCACATGGATAACGTTTTTAGCAGATGAAGGTTTCAACAGTGTCAACTCAAGGAGAAGGGTAAGAAGGCCTTTAAGGCAAAAGACCCAAGAGGAGCAGTCAAGTCTCGCACCTACATTGACCCCTTCACAAACTGGTCAATCTTCTATACCATCTAGTAGATAGACAAGGAACTCAACTAGGAGAGCTAGAGTTCAAACCGCCACTCCTATACCAACCATCACTCCTATACGAACCATCACTCCTATACCTACAATGCAACTAGCCATGGAAGTTTATACTAGAAGACTACCTAAGGAGCCACAAACCTTGGGGTATTTTAGGTAGGAGCATGCAATAAAAATCACACAAAAGGATACCCTACCTGAAAAAAATGCAATGTATAAAGGCAAGGAAGAGGTAGCTTCCTCTTCAAAGTATAAACACATGACAAAAATTATTCTAACAGAGGCAGCTTCAGAGGAAGTCACCCTTGAAGCCTTAACACCAAGCCCTGTTCTAGAGACTAGATGGAATAATGAAGAAGAAAATTCCACTCCAGCACCAGAGGAACCAATGCTGGCACAAGTCTTTTCCTCTCTCAAAACATCAACTAAGGGGAAAAGTAAAGTTTGAGAGACTACAACAGAAGAACCAACTATAGCCCAACTTTATCCATCCCTCAATTCATCAACCAAAGGAAAGAAGAAAGATATAATCCACTCATACTCATCTTTTGAGGAAGATAGAAGTGAATCAGAGTTTGAAGAAGGGAATTCAAGCAGAGTTATCCATGGGATAAGGAGGCCTTCATACATCCCTAATCCACACATTCAAAGGCCTCATACCAAACCGTAGAATAATCATAGTCTAGAAAGAAAAATCATAGACAACCCTTCTCTCAGAGATGAGATAATAAACATAGATGAAAGTCCAGAAAATGATCCAAGGAAGAAAAAGCCTCAGAAGAAAAAACAAGTACAAAAGAGAAATCCAAACAAGAGGGTCACTAGGGCAAAAGCTATTTGGATTTTTGATTCTATACTAGATCTTTGATGATTGAATGTCTAAAACAATGAAAATATGAAGAATCATATCATTTTGGGTTATCTACAAAATTTTTAGAAATAACTACCTTTTCCAGAAATGTAGCTATTATTTTGAGATATAAGAAGGTAAAAAGATAGATTTTTGTTCTGATTTCGAGTAGTGACACTAAGTGGTTATAAAGTAAATGAAGCCTTAGTGGTAATGGTTTTTTCCAAGTGTCATCTAGTCAAGATATCTTCCAGATGTCATTTTCAGTTGGTTACTCCTACACTTTTTTGGATAAAGGTCCAGGTGTCCTTTTCAGTTGGAAGTTGCACTTTTTGTGGAGGCAGTTTTTTCCAGAAAACGAGGAACACCCAGCCACCTCAACCCAATTATTTCGAGCTCCACATTGTCATGTTTTGTATTCATTGTATTTCAGCCTACTTTTCTGTTATGTTTAAGATAAGCTTTACTATAAGTAGAGGATTGTAATAAAGTCTCTATAATAGACTTGCACTTTTTGTGGAAGCTTCAACAGAACATATTTTTGTATATATACTATGTAAAACAATGAAGAAAGGGTTCACTGGTTGTTCATCGTATTGTTTACTATGTTGTATATTTTTGAGTATATAATATATCTAGATGCACTCTTTAGGACTCACAAATTATATGGTCTGTGTATTGTTTTCCCTTTTGTTTTTACATACCTTATCTATCTTTCCAGATTTATTATAAAATTTCTATCTCATGCTTTTATCACTCTTTTGAACCTCCAAGAAATATTGATTTGTTTTTTTAAGTCTTGTTCTAAGCTTTCCTAATTCGGTATGAATTGAAGGTTTTTCATAAGGTTTCCTTGGGGTTGAATTAAACTATGTATTACGTTCTTGTAATTCTTTTGATCTAGCATGCATGTTAATATGCTTTTGTTAGCCATGATCCATCAAGAATTCCTGACTCATAGGGTCATGTTAGTCAGAAGCATTCCTTGTAATGGGATTCCTAAAATGTAGAGTGAGACTCTTGTAGGTCTTTGAAAGCATTCTTTCACTATACATTCCAGATTTAGAATTTGTGTCACCTTTTCTTCTTAGCAGTGGGTTTCTATTTTACATATCCATTGTTTATCTTCCATTCTTCTAACCACCAGGCTACAAACCCAACCTTTCTACCAAATCATGCACCAGTGCCCCCATATGTGTGAGAGATTCTTATTTGCTCAAAATTCCTTTCGGTGTGTGTAAGTTCCAACCACTTTCGAGAAAAACTAATCCAATTAAAAGAAAATCCCTTGAGCTTAATATGTGTCTAGTTAGGCGCTTGTTATAATCCAAGTTTTGATTCCAACATTAACATATTTTTGTGCGTTTGTCAGGAGACGAATATTTTGAACTCATTATTCTCCCGAATTTTTTGCATGAATTTCTAGTGCTAGTTTTTAAAGGTGAATAAAAACTAGTCAATTTTTCTGATTGTAATTGGTTCACCTGCTGATTCCATAATGAGGATGAGGGGTTTGAAGACTGCCTACTACAAGAAGAAATCAAAGATCACCTCCTATGATTCCAGTTTCTGACCCATAAAATATCATAAAGGATGCAAGAGGGAAACATAAATAAACTGAATCTACATCACATTCAGTGAAAAAGGTGCATTCAAAGTACATTCCAAAAGAAAAGGTACCATCATATATCTTAGAACCCAAAGAAGTTTCAGTTTCAAAAGGCACTAATGAAATATTTCAAGTTGAAACTGCTTCCATAAAAGAAAAAGTAGATGATGTTAGCCTAGATTCAGCTAAAAGTATCTCTCAATCATCATTTAGTACATCATAAACAAGTATTATTCCATTAAAAGAAGAAAAATAAGAATTTTTAGGTGTCAGTGAAGAAAACCAGCAGTCAAAAGCTTTTTTATTGACATAATCGGAATTAGAACAAGTGTTGGAAATTTCACATGTCCTAGATAGGGCTATTTTAACTAAAGAAGATATTAAAGAAATTCTAATCTTCCTTCAAACCCATCCCGAATATAAGTCCTCTCTTAGCCCACAACAAGAGTATTTTCCTTTGTCTCAAAACACAGCTATTGGTTCCTCCTCTTCTCATCAAGGAGAAGGTAACCTTCCTGGAAATTTGACTTTTAATCTCTCTGAATTTTTAGCTCAACAGAAAAAAGTTGAAGTTCCCCCAATCCTTCAAGAATCTACATCTAAATATGATTCTCCTGGAGAGGTTGAAATAAAGTCTTTTGTGTTATGAAACCAGCTCGAAAAATAGAAGAAAAAAGAGATCAACGCCTTAGAAATAAGCCACTTCAAGGGGGCAACCTTCTTTACATTACATAAATGAACAATTATTCGATGATACAAATGACAAAACCTCCTTCTATATATAGGAGTCCATGGGGTCAAATTATAATCCTAGCTGACCTAACAATAATAATGTAAGGGCATAATAATAATAATATGGGGGTTACAGGGGTACACCAATAACAATAAGGGGGCTAGACTAACAACAATAAGGGACTACACTAGTAATATCGGGACCTAAAATGCCCCTCTCCTTCAAAAAAGTGTTATCCTCAATGCTTGAGTAGCTCTAGATTCTTCTATAAAAAATTCTCATCCTCCCATGTAGAATGTTCAGTGGGTAAGTTCTTCCACTTGATCAGATGCTCTGAAATTGATCGATTTCGTAGCTACCGAGTTCTTGTTTCCGTGACTGCTTTAGGTTCCAATATGATTTTTCCTTCCTCAACAAGTTCTGGCAATATTGTTTGAACTAGACATTTGTCACCTATAACATTTTGTTAGTCTCCCGTATTCTACAATATAACTAAATGACTATGGATTTTCTAGAATCTTTTGAAAATAAAATTCCTTGACTATCATTTATTTTTAGAAATCTCACTACCTTCCTTATCTTTATTTAACCTATTCACTATCTCTCATTTTACCTATTCAGATCACTCTCTTACTCTGAAATTCCATGTTTTGACCTTAAAACCCCTCATTTAGCCGTGCCCCTTTCTTAAAAACCTCTTTCCCTATCTAAAACCCCACTCCCATTGCTAAAATCCTCTTCCTTTTCATTCATTCCCCTTCTTCCATTAAAAAAATGTAAAAACCTATTTTTACATTGTTTCACAAGCAAATTTTATTTTCATTTGGGACCCACTCCTTTAAATAAATCTTGTTTATTTAAAAATTTCCTCACACCCCTTTCACATTTATAGCCCCCGCTTTAAAAACTAAACCTTTGCTCTCATATGACCGTGGCCCCACTTTACATTAAGCGCTTCCGCTTAATTCTTACCTTGAGCCCCACCTTATTTTCAAACCCTTACATTATATTAACCCTCAGTCTCATTTTAAAACCCAAGCCTCGCGATTATTAACACCCCGTGCTATATATTAAACCCGCCATTGCACTCAAAAGTCCTGGCCCCACACATCAAGTCAACCCGTAGTCCATTCGTGGCCTGATCACCGTCAGATCTCCGCTCCCAGATCTGACAACCATCGCACCCTTTCGAAAATAAAAAAGCTCGAAGGTTAAGAACCTTTGAGCCTTGCGAAATGGGCAGTATTTGCGCCCATCCTTTCCTCCACATGTCGTTCTTACGTCTTATCGCATCCCCCCTACTAAATACCATTAACCACCTACACCCCATGCGATAAACCACTTACCGCTCCTGTGGCATAAACCCGAAACCATTGACCGTTTTTGAATGTTTCGAAGCCCTGTTCCATTGTGATCCTATGTATTAACCCCTTCAGCTCTTCTGAAGACTCGAAAAAGCCATAACCAAACGCAGAAACCAAAAGCTGCCATTATCTGTACTTTGTCCACAATGCAGGTTTTTATTAACAAGTTGTTTTTAACTTTGTAGGTGACAAATATATAAGCCTGATGCAGTAAATCAATCTGTGTTTATAAGGTCCAATAATTGTTTAAAACAGGTCTTCTGGGTGATGATCTAGAATGCCTTGTTCATCAAAAGGACCGAGAATGCAAGATTAATTTGAAAATAGCAATGGGTCATGACCATTGATGATCATTCAATCATTGCAAAGGTAACAAGATTTATTCAAAGGACAGGGTAAAGAAAATGAAGAGAATTTTACAGTGGCTGCACAGAGGCAAAGACAAATGAAAACACAGTTACGGAATAGTGAAAGGTAAAATGGATTAGAGGATTAATCAAAGGTTTAAATTAAAAAAAAGAGTTAATACAGAGGAAAGGCAATCACTAAAAGATCAAAGATAAAACAGTAAAGGCAGTAAAGAAGAAAGAACAAATGAAAGAGCATAATAAGAACATAATTAAGGAAAAGACAAATCCAAGTTAAGAGACAAACCAAAGATTAAGGACAAATCAAAGGAAAAACAATGAAGAAGACAGATCCAAGTGACAAGGCCATATCAAAATCTGATTCTTCCAAATCTTATTGGCCACCTACAGCCTGATTCTACTTCAATAAAGGCAGCTACAGCTAATAAAGAATTCAGAGATATTTTTAGCAACTCAAAAGTTATTTTAAAAGTTAATATTAAAGCCAAATAGTCAAAATATCTTAAAGTTAGCTCAACAGTTAATTTAAGAGTTATTATTACAGCGAGTTAGTCAGTGATATGTTGCCTTGGGCCTAGCATGGTCTCAAAGGTCAACATTACATTTACACTTTAATAACTACAGTCTGAAACCATAGATTAGGGCAACCTCCTCATCTGTAGTTAAATATTGCATGTATTGTTCATTGTTGGTTGATGGTTGGTTAGTTGGTTGATTGTTAGACTGGATTTGATCAGCCTCTGAGTTGTAGAGACTATTTCACTGGAGTATTGTAACTAATTTTGACATCAGTAAAACAAGCACGTTCACAGGATTCTTGAGTTATGTTAATGGTGATGTTATCCCTCTTTGTTATTGTTTCTCCTTTGTTTACCATATTGTGCATCATTTCTTTGATAATACAACATACATTTTAGATTAAGATATTTTTTTTGAGCACCTTAACTCTGCCTGTTTCCATTATCTTTATGTTTTCACTGCAAGGTCTGATTAAAGAATTCAAGGGTGTCCTGCTCTTTAGTTCCACCTAGCTTGTTGCCTCAAGGTTTTCTTAGTAAATCTTAGCTAAATAATTCAGGGGTGTCCTCCTCTTTAGTTTCTCTTAAACTATTATCTTAAAGGCCTTCTTCGAAGTTTAATTAAAAAATTCTTAACTGATATTTAATTTCACTGAACTGCTATCTTGAAAGTTTTCTTTGTCTGAAAGTAATAACTAGAGAATTCTTAACTTCTCTCTAGGATTGCTGGATTGTTGTCTGGAGGTTTTTCTAGTAAAGTATAACTGAAGAATTCTTAATTGCTTTTCAATTTTACCAAGATGTTATCCTAAAGGCTTTTCTTTTTTGAAGTATAGTTAAAGGATTCTTAATTACCCTTTAGTTTTACTAAATTCACATATTTTTGTCATCTCATATTCATTTTACCTAAAAGGATCCATTTGATGTAGTTATTTTTCCCCATGAAAACCTTTGAAGAGCTGATGTACAATTAAAACCTATAATGACTCCATAGCCCAATGGATTAAGCTTCTCACTGTCTATCTATTCAACTGAAATAATCAATCAAACAAAACAAAACAATCCCAAAACTTCATAACTAGCTTGAAATCAGAAAACATAAACATAAAGATAAATCGATTTAACATAAACATACAGAGAGCCCTCTCTGATCCCAAGAAGGCTAGGTCCTTTGACTCCAAATTTCTTTGATGTGGTTCCCTACTACTTTTTCTTGTCAATCTTGAAAATCACGGGGAGCCAACATAGTGGTGACCGTACTAGGGAATGGAGTTATTAAAACAACTTAATATTTCCTCAAGAACTCAGAAAACCCCTTTCAAATTTAGATGACTCAAGTGTTAGCCAAGACTTGTATTTGGTTGCTGATGGTGGACAACAGCTAGCCTCAAAGATAGTTAACTCCACTGGTTTTCAGTAGGCCTACTGACTCCACTGGTTTTCTACAGAATTCACTGGGAATTTATTGAGAACTCCTGATATCATCAAACCTAAAATAGAACCCAGTCAAAATACTCTGTGAATAAATTTATTTCACAGATTATTTTTTTTTCAAACTGTTATAAAACTTTCAAACCTCTATGAACCTTGGGTCCAAGTTCTGGCTTCTAGAAGAATCTGTACCAGACCCCATCTTGACCCAAACCCTCCTACAATAGTTGAAAATCCAGAGCACATCCTAAGTAAATGTCCTAGATCTAAAAATCCAACTGTTAGCAAACCTATTCACAAATCAAGTTCCTTACCTGAAAACCTTAAATACTTTCAAGGTACCCTATCTGGCTCATCCCTGGAACAACGCTTGTTTAGGAACAAATCCTAGAGTTGGATAACCCAGATAGTTTTAGACCCATCCATTTTACAACATAATCCTGTTGTACTAACTTCAAACCCCATTCATACATCCAATGTTCACCTTCCTCCATTTAACCCTCCACTTGTTAACCCTCCTTTGTTTCCCCAACCCCCAACCATGGAAACTTGGTATGCCCCACTAGTTCTTCCATTTCCTTTAGAAGTTCTACCACAAGACTATCAGTCCAAAATCCCCTTATTTGATGCAAATGGTTCCACAACTGCTCAACAACATGTGAATAGAATGAATGGCTATTTTGATAAACAAGAAATAGATGATGGAACTATTACACTAAGAATGTTTGCTCAAAGCTTATGGGGAGAAGAAATAAAATGGTTTAAAGGCATAACCCCTAATAGTATACATGACCTCCCTACTTTTCATCATCTATTCTTAAATAAATGGGAAGTCAAGAACCCTCTCCAAATATTATTAGAGTATGAAAACATCAAGAGAGACATTGGAGAGGGTGTCCAAGGGTACTGCACTAAGTTCAATAATGTATATAATGCTATTGTGTGGATTAATCTATCTTGCGGACAAGACCGATCTCCCTAGTACTAAAAGTATCTAGCAACAAACAGCCAAACATACTAATCTTTCTCTAAGCATGTAAGGTTTACAAAAATCTCTATAGAGGTGTAAAAGACTTACCGTATATCCAGCGCTTGTTTGAAGTCATTGTTGTCCCTCGCGCGCTTGAAGGAATTTTCCTCGTAAGCCTACAGCCACAAACAAGCAAAGTATTACATAGCACCTATATAGAAATCATCATAAACCATGCTTATCATAGTGATCAAGGAATATATGAAATAAACCATTGATTGAAAGCTTATTGAGAAAAATGAATATATTTGTATTAATTTCAAAAGAAGAAAATCCTTACAACCTGAGCCTTGATGTTGCATAGGACTTTCCGGGGTTTGAAGCAGGAGTCTCTTCTACTTTGATAAGCTCTGCACTCCTCCAACCAAGACAAGTAGAGGTATGTAATCTCTCCTCACAAAATTCTTAGTTATCTGAGTCTAAATATCAACAGCACTTAACCTCAAATATTCTTAAGCTTTAACTCCCCTTAAGGCTACCCAATGCCTCTTTTTATATTGGAAAAGAGGAGGTTTTCTATTCCAAGTATGAAGGGATAGAATCCTCCTTCAAAGGGATAAGCTCCTCACATCAAGGGGTTAGCTCCATAAGGTAAGGGATTCATGCACCTTACAAGAGCGGTTCTGCCACCGCAAAATCCATTCTAGAAGCTTCCAGAATTTACTTTAATTGAGCTTTTTGGGATTTTACTTGCGCCTTTTTAATCTTACAGGGGTCTGCACCTATAATAAATATAAAGTGCATTCAGAAACGCAGGCAAGCTGAACATTGGGTGCGGGACCGCAGGAAAGATAGCCAGAAAGTGCGATACCAAAGTTTAGGAGACTTTTAGGAACTTTTTCTGATTTTTAAGGCTTGACATGAGGAACTGATATATTAGACTTGCAAAAGGGAGAAGTATGAGTAATAATGAGCTCATACACATGGCAGAATGTCAGGATGACAATTTTGAGTGTAACAGATTGCCCCCTAAAGTGCAAAGTCTGGAATAGATGATGCTGAAGTCTGTCATATATGAAGAGTGCAGTACTTTATCATTTCAAGGATCATCCTGTGGACACCCCAGTCAGCACCTGTAAAAAAATTCAATGCAAAATATATATGTATACATATCATCACTGAGGTAGGCATTCCCATACTCAGATTAAAACTAACTAGAAACTAATTCAACTGTTATGATACAGGAATGATTTTGAGTACATCACAGTATAGATATGTGTGAACACAGTATGGATGCAGCCATTTGTTTATAAATAGTCCACTGTATAAATGATAACAAAATTCCTCGCAGCCTGGATGGTAGAAACTAGATCCAGGGTCTTGATTTCCGCATCTCGAACTAATACGATTCTATCCATGTGAATAAATGTGTCGAAGTCAAACATGGTAGAAATCACTTGATTACCAGTTAATGATGTAAACTGTTAACAAGTGTGAGAGTAACCACCAGTAATGTCAATGGCTCTCAAAGTACCCAGTACAATCCATGAAATGTGAATAAATGAGCTGAAGTCGAACATATCACGGAATCATTCGATCGAAGGTCAATGATGTAACTTGTCATTGAAAGTGAGAAACCTGCCATTGAGGCATGCAGATTTCAAGGTACTGACGATTTCTAGATCAAATTCCCAGATAATGATTTTTCATCGATAGAAAGCGATCCGTCGTAGGCAAGCCTACAACATGAAATCATAGATCAAGTTTTGAAAATATGTTGGCAAGGACTGACTCAGGGATGGTCAAAATGGATGACAGATATTTTACAGATGAATGGTTTATTTGAATTGTCCTCTTGAACACATAACGACACTACGGATGGCTTGGTGACAATTGACCCAAAGCTAATACCCAGAAACTGGCTGAAGACTTTCAATGTGGTTTGATTAACTGTTAGGCAAAGGATTTCCCAACCTAGGTGAAAAAAAGCGTTGTGTTCAAGAGTGGTTGACTGGATTTTCGAAAAATCAAAATACAACAAACATGCCCATTTTTCTCTCTTTTCCCCCACCATTTCTAGCAAGTACCTCTTTATTTTTGACAAGCTTGAGGAGGATAACATTTGCTTGTTTATAAGCTCATCCTTCGGATGAGTCCAACTTAGTTTAAGATTCAAAACCTAAGAAGGAGTGGTTCGTTCTTGTTTTTAAAACTAAACAGGTCCTTTACTGTTAAGTTTTAACGAGTCTAGTATAGGAGAAATTCGGTGTTTTTCAATTTTAGGGAGTCAGAAGAAAAAACTTAAGAAAACTCCATGGGTGTACTTTTTCGTAAATTTAGTCTCTCGAGCCCAAAAAAGGATAAAATAATGCGGGAGAGAACTCTATTGACCGTAATTAGTCAACGTATACCTTTTTCGTAAATAGTCCATTTCAGTCCGTAAAAGGGGTAAACTTATACTGAAGGGATGATTATTCATTTACTTTAACGAGTTCGAACAATCAAGTACTCAGCAATATTTTCATATTTAGAGAGTCTGAAAAGGGCTTAAAAGAGAACTCCAATGTTTCGCTTTTTCGTAAAATTTTGAAAGAGTCCGAAAAAGTGATAAAAGTATGCTCTTTGTTGAAAAATGATCAATTCTCCTGAAAAATCCAATTTCTGCACAAAAACTTGAAACATTACACATACCTGTTTAAGATGAGTAAAAATGCTTCAAAAATACCCTTTTTAAAGTGAAAAATAAACAAATTAAAAATTCATCTATTCGAAAAAACTTATAAAAAGGAATTTTTCAATTTCATTTTTACCGTTCAAGTTCAGAGTGAAAAGTAGAAGCTTTTGGGTAAAATGTTCCTGTGAAGATTCTGGAAAATACATTCGGTGAAATCTAGAACCGTCAGTCCCAGGTAATCCACGACCTCCTAATCTTGCATTTCATCTGTTTACAATTCATTTTTAGGCTTTAGATTTTATTTTTAAGGGAAAAATATGGTTCGAAAATCGCCCGCGGGGGTCCGCAGGTGCCACACGTGGGACCTACGGACCCCGAATTTTTCCTATAGGGAAAAAATTTGTGGGTCCGCAGTTTCCCGACAGAGCGCGTGCATTCCTACACACTGTGTACAAAGGTAAAGTGTGGTCCTCGCGTGTTTGAATTTAAAAATTAAATTTCTCTTTTGCCACCCAAAAATTTTCAAATTAGATTGTTCTAACATATCTTCTTATGCATTGTAGGATTAACAAGATGTTGATTTGGAGATAACGTGAGCATGAGGATGTGGATGAAGCCGCAATGCTCCATTTGCCCACAATGCAAGCATTAAGAGCATGCGGTTTGTATAAATTTTGGGCCATCCAAGGCATGAGGGCATAGGTAGACCTCTTGACATGGCTGGTAAACTGGTGGAACGTGCAGGACTAGTGTTTCATTATTTGCGGTCACCGTCTCGAAATTGAGCTGGACGAAATTTATTTTCTGACTGGTTTGTCCAAGAGGGGTGAACAACTTTCCTTGTTTGGGACTAGGCCAGATGGCCAGACTGTTGCTAGTCTTCGACAAGAATTTTGTAATGATGAAGCAGACCCCAGGGACAAACGGATTGATATAAAAACTATCATTCGTCCTGAGCTAAAAGTTATTGTGTTTACTGTTACCAGGTTGTGTGGGAGTCTAGCACTGCATGTGGCTACCGGTTCCCAGATGCGCATTGTTGTGGACTGTTTTCGCGGCACCATTTTCAACTGGTGTGAAGCTGTGTTGGCTAATATAAAAGGCCAAATAACTAGAGCAAAGAATGGAAAACTAAATAACTTTGGATATGGATCCATTGTCGTTACCTTTGCTCTAGAGAGAATCCCCATGTTAGCTCCGCAGAGTATTCCTGTTGATGTCGGTCGACTTCGAGAACCTAGGATGGTTCGTTGGGTCGCACTAATGGCCCGTCATGGTATTGAGGGCGCTGAGATTGTTCGATTTCCTTCTTCATATTTTTGTTGGCTGGAAGGCCAAATTTTTGCCATAGAGGACTTTCCATACACCAGGATAGATTTCCGCGGCGACCGAGAGATGATTTTCCTAGCAGGGGAACAGTGGGATGACTCAGGTAAAATCATTTTCAATAGTTTCTAAGTTCTAATTTTTTTGTATTTTGATCGTCTTGAAAATTAATAACTAAATTTTTTTTTAATACAGATGTGTGTCCACGGTGACCAGCCCATCTCCAAACTTATGAAATAAGACAACCAGCTGCAGCCGCACCAGCCCCAGTAGGCCAGTCAGTAGAAATCTTGACTAATTTAGAGCATCACCTAGAGCGTTTGAATCTATATATTCCAGAGACAGACATAGATGACATTCCACTCAGATTGCAGAGATACGTGATTGGTGTTCCAAGACCTTTTAGGAGGTTCCTGTGTAGGGTGGCTCGGGCAGTGGTTTCTTATTGGATCACCATCAGTGATGGGATGATCATGTTGTAGACTCATATTTTTGAATTTTTGTGTTATCATTTTGCCGATCATAAGGTGTTTCCAACCTATGATTGAAGATGATGTGTATTTTTTTTTTAAAACACTTCTTATGCTATGATATATATCACTATTTACCGGTTATCCATGTACATTTTATGAATGTTGTTTTTTTTACTATTTTGATCATTGGAAATGTCGATTTATCATACTAGAAGCAACTGCATCTGATAATGTATTTAAATGTATTGGAATATGTTGATATTCAATGTAATCAAATTCACGTTCCAAGAGATGAACTCTTAAAAATAACCGTAACAACACTGGATTTCTAATGGCATAAACCCTGTTAAGCTGTAATACAACAAGTTCAGAATCCAACTTGACAATCAAACTCCGAATTCCAAATGATATGGACTCAGATAATAACTCAATCACTGCACTATACTCGATAATGTTATTCATTGTTTGACCAAGGCTTACCCCATGCATGGAAACTAACTCGTTAGAGGGTGAATAGATAACCCAAGCTGCGGAAGAAATGTTCTGTGTACTACGACAAGCACCATTAACAAAACCAATGTAGGTTTGAAGAGACGTCGACATCTGCAATATCAAGAGTAAAACTCAGATAAGCAGGAATACTGATAAAACACACTTCTAAACTAGGCACGTTTTTCTAATCTAAGACACACCAAAAGTAAATAAATCTAACCTAAAATAAAAAATCTCCACACCACGTTTAAGCATAATATCGTTTCAGATATAGCCCATTTCTGGGTTTATCTAAAGGGACACCATCAAAATCTATCAGCTCATAGGCCCCCTTTACCAGCTTTCACTTAAAAATGAAAGGACCATGCCACATGGGCACAAATTTCCCAGCTCCTAGCTTATCGTTGGCTTGATCATAAACTAAGACTAAGTCTCCTTCTGAAAAATTTCGAGGGGTAACACTTCTATCATACTGAGCTTTTATTCTTTTGACATGAGCCTCGTTTGCTATTGCAGCGTTTCTCCGATTTTCATACAATTGAGCCAAGTACAAAAAACATTTCTCCTCTTCAGACGTAGCTGGGAGTAACTCTATGGCTAATTTCAAAGATGGAATTTCGCATTCAATCGGCAACACAACTTCCAAACCGTAAACGAGTTGAAATGGAGTGAAACCAGTTGATGTTTTGACTGAAGTTCGATATGCCCAAAGTGATGAAAATAACATGGAATGCCAATTCGTCTTGTGAATACCAATAATTTGTCTGATCATGGTGACTAAAACTTTATTTATGGCTTCGACCAGACCATTGGCTTGCGGATAATATTGAGTGGAACTATCATGGTGCTGGCCAAGCTGTTCTGTCAGTTTAGTCATCATGACATTCCGAAAATGCCTTCCATGATCAGTAATAATGGCTTGAGGAACACCGAACCTCGCAATTATGTGATTAAACACGAAAGTTTCAGTAGTCTTGCCGTCAGCCGAAAATGTAGGCATTGCCTTGGCCCACTTAGTAAAATAATCTACTGCTAAGATAATATATGCATGCCCCCTGGCTGAGTGAGGGTTACATGTAATAAAATCGATACCCCATTTTGGGAAAGGACCAGCAACAATTATGGGATGAAGAGGAGCGGGTGGCGCGCGCATCTTACGATCAAACAGTTGACAATTGTGGCATTTCCGGACTACATAAATACAATCTTTAAATAACGACGACCAGAAATAACCAGTGCGTAATATCTTTTGGGCTGTGGCATACCCAGACATATGACCGCCACATGCTCCAAAATTGCAGTCATTTAAAACCTTTTCAGCTTCTTCATGAATAAGACAGCGTCAGAAAACAGAATCCGCTCCACGACGATAAAGTGTATCACCAATAATATTATACTGTTGGGATTGGAAACGTATCTTCCGTCTCTAAGATCGTGAGATTTCAGGCCGAAAAGATTGGGTTTGGAGATAAACGATAATATCTCCATACCATGGATCAAGATTACTGATAAGAAATAGAGATTCATCTGCAATGGGCTGCTCTGCCACAGTTTCAGTATCAGTAGAGGGGAAATCACACATTAGCTCCACAAAGACCAAGGATTTCTTCGCCTTGGATTTTTCAAATTCCAAGTCGAATTCCTGCAGGATGACTATCCATTTGGAATACTTGCCCCCTAGCAATTCGTTGGTCAAAATGTACATCATAGGGTTGCAATCAGAAATTACCGTAGTTTTGCGTAACAATATGTAATGTCTAAATCGTTGGACAACTTGAACAGCTGCCAAAGCCAATTTCTCCACATGCGTATACTTAATCTTAGTCGGATGCAGATTTCGACTAAGATAGTAAATCACATGTTCAGTATGAGATTCATCTTCCTGAACTAACACCATCCTAATGGTGGAATGAGAAGTGGCGAGATATAAAATGTAATCCTGGTTGTAGTTGGGAGGATGCAATAACGGTGCATGGGTTAACGCGTGTTTAAGTGCATCAAAAGATCGATCAACGATCTCATCCCAAAAGAATGGAATGTTCTGTTTTAGCAACCGAGTAAAACCTTTTGTAAGCTCAGCATAGTTAGGAATAAATCGACGTAAAATTTTTTCTTTCCCCTGCAAACTTTGGAGTTGGCGTAAAGTCGAAGGAGGAGGTAATTTGACAATAGCTTCGACCTTCGACGGATCGACGTGAATGCCTGCTTTCGAGACAACAAATCCTAGTAAACGACCCGACTCTACAAAAAAAACACATTTGTGTGGATTCATCCGAATTCGATAATGCCGACATCTCATAAAGATAGCACGTAAATGTGTGAGATGGTTAGCCCTGCGCGATGAATGAGTAGGTAAATCATCGAGATACGATTGCACAATTTTCTTAATGTCGTGAAACGCATAAGACATTGCCCTTTGAAAATTTTCTCCAGCGTTCTTCAATCCAAAGGGTAGTTTGCAGTAAGAAAATGTCCCCCACGGACAAATAAAAGCTGCTTTTGGCTGATCGGCAGGGAGTATGTTTATTTGATTATACCCTGAAAAACCGTCCATAAAGGAAAAAATTTCACTGTCGGCACAATCATCGATTATTTGATCGATATAGGGAGTTGGATAATTGTCTTTCAGAAAAGCTTTATTAATATCCATATAATTGATACATACTCGTATGGTTCCTTGTTTTTTAGTCACAGGAACAATATTTGATACCCAATCCGTTAAGGGAATTGGATAAATGAAACCTGCATGAAGTAATTTTTCAACCTCTGCTTTGATAGCAGCAGCTTTTCTAGGATGTATTTGCCGTAGATGTTGACGGACAGGTTTGGCATCCGGGTAAGTCTTGATTTCATGTATGACAATTGACGGATCAATTCCTGGCATTTCTTCATAGGAACAGGCAAACACATCACAAAATTCTTGAAATAGGGCTTTATAAGTTTGAATCTCGTCTTCAGTACATCAAGCACCTATATGAATGTTTTCAATTATTCCTGGTTTTACTGAAATGTCAATTGGAATTGTTCGAGAGATATTTTCCAAATTTAACTTAGAATCAGGATTTCGCAATGGATTCTGAGGCTCCTTGACATATTCAGCAATAAAAATTGAAGCGAAATCATCTTCAAAATGATCTAGCTCAGGTAAAAACAAATATCGGTGATGCAAATCTTCCCATGGTAAATCGTCAACAGACAAAAACTCACGAATCTTCTCATCCGTATGAACAAGATCAGGAAATGCCGTTGTGGCTGAACTAGATATAGAAAGTGATTCCTCATGGATCCCATTCATTGGATCAGTCTCGGTTGAAGAGGGGTCAGAAAGTGACTGTATAGCCTGGTATGCAAGTTCAAATGGACTCAAAGGCATCATGCCATCAATTGAATCTAACTCGGAATTGGAAGGTACGATCCAAGGATCATCAAACATAATAGTGTCTGATGAAATCATGTGAATAGTTGCAACAGAAGATGATACGTTAGGAGGAGGAAAGGAAAAAGTTCCTAGTAAACCAAAATCTTTAATCAAACCTACTCCAACATCCTTGTAAGGGATAGTCGCTTTACCAACGTGCTGGATCGTTTCTGTAGAGGCTGGGTCGGAAGAAAAATAAGTTAATTGATCTATTGTAACGATCCTTCCTTGATATGGAAATTTTATGAGTCGGAAGACCGAAGAAACAACAACAGTCATAGAATAAGTCCAACTACGACCTAGGAGAAGGTTGTAATCTAGAGGGGCATCAACCACTTCCACATCTAGATTTATGATTTTACGTTCGACCCCTATGGGTAAATCCTGCAAAATACCAAAAGGGTGGAAACCTCGACCATCAAAAGCCTTAAGAATCGTCGGAGATTGGTTCAGTGTAGGAGAACCAAGCGATTTCCAACACTGAATCGACATAATACACATTGAAGCTCCCTCATCAATCATAGTCTGATAGATCGGTCTATTTTTGACTGACACTGGAATCTGGAAAGTCATTTGGTGAGGTAGGCAAGGTGTACTATTTTCTACATCGAAGATTATAAGGTTAGAATCCTGAACATCGAAATCTCCTATGGCAGACAAAAGCAATTTACGTTGTGCTGGGCATGATTGTAGCACTTCCAAAGCTGACATCGCTGAAGGAGAAATAGCTAAGTCTTCAACAATGTTGTAATTCTGAGTAGCTCTCGCATGTGGATTGAAAGCTGATTTACGAAGAACACCTTTAGCAGGCAGTTTGATTATTAAGTCTGGATTCGGTTTCTCAATCTGTAGCAGACCAAAAACAAGAGGAGGTGTAGTTGATGTATTTGCACTAGAAGATTCTGCTTCTTTACCATCAACAAGATTCTTAGTACCATAATCTTGCGATCGCGTCACAATCCTTACATGAGACATCATCAAAATAGGTTCTTCTGAAGCAGTCGAGGTGGAACCAACCATCTTGCTATCTTGAGTCGGAAAAGGATCCTTCAAGACAACAGGTTGTTGCGAACCTTTAACGAATTTTGCAACCTCGGCCTAATGTGGGCATTCCTTAGTAAAATGATCTTCATCACAAATGTAACAAGGATAACGTGGTTTGCGCTTTTCGTCATTGGATTCATTTTTATCAGTTTTTTCTTTCGAATTCTTTTTGTTTTTATTCTTCTCTTTTTTTTACCACCGGATTTAGATTTAGTCGTAGATGTCTCCACAACATGAATATCGGCAGAAATTTCGGGGGAAGATTCAGGTAAAGTTATAATTGGAGAATAATTCTTTGAAGATTTCTTCTTACTTTTAGTATTGACCGTACCAATCATACCATCGGCGGCATGAGACCCTGAAGGAGTAGCAGCTATTTGACCTTGTTTTGGAAGGTCTGGGATTTTTTCATGTAAAGTACATTGCGTGTAAGCGAGGTCGAGGTTGCGAGGTTGAGCAATTACTTTCTCTTCGGTAACAACACCGACCTTAGCTACATCTTCAGTGATCTTGGGTAATAATGATTTAACAAACCATTCTACCAAAATTTGATCCAGAATATAAACTTTCACCAAACGTCGTCTACGTTGCCATTCATGAATATGATCAGAAATATACATGGACGTAGATTGTTTTAGCGAATTTAATAATTCTGTGCCGTTGTCGTATCTGACAGGCAACTGGGAATGAGTTAAGAAAGATGTTGCTAACTGACTGAAATTATGAAACGAGCCTCGTGGCAAATCAATGTACCATTTGGCCGCAAGACCTATGAGGGTTCTTTGGAAAAGACGTAAGTGAATCAAATCATCAATGATTGAATTAGATGCACACCAAAGGTGATAAGTCATAACATGGTTTGATGGATCCTCTCCTGACTTACCTTCAAATTTTGGTATATCACTGGGCAACTTATGAGGCATTGGCGACCAGTTCTGATAATAGAAAATGGGACCCGCCATCGATTAGGGTTGCGAAAACAACAGTGCTTCAAAGCAGTTCCAGGAGGCAGATATCCAGGATAACTTGGAATTGGATTTGCATTAGGAATTGTATAACCTTCTGGAAAACCAGGATTAACCGGACCAAGCTAGGGTTGTTGAGGCTTTTGATAAGTATAGCCAGGGTACGGTTGATACTGAGAGTTCAGATTTTGTGAATAGGGACCGAATTGCGGCTGTCCCTGGTACGGTTGATACGTGAATTGCGGCTAACTAGTGACAACTGTACTTGTACCAGCTTGTCCCGCAGGCATCTGAACCGAAGTCTGAACTGAAGATCCTGACTGAGGTACAAAGACTTGAGGGATTTGCACGGATGCAGGAATAGACGAACTCGGGGTTATAGATACTCCAGAAATAGGTGTTACAGGTTGAACAGACGTAGCAGTAGTTGCAGCAGTTTGAAGTGGAGTCTTAGGTGAACTAGGAATAGCCTGCTGAACAGGACTAGGTGCAGGAGGTTGAATATTAGGTTGAACAGGTTGCTGAGTTGGACCAGAAATTAAAGGCTGTCCAGGCTGATAAGGCAACTGCACATTAGGCTGCATAGGCTATTGATATTGGGATGGGTCCCACACCATATTCATTCCGGGGTATTGTCCTGCAGAAGGTTGAACATAAGGACCATAACCTGGTTGAACATAGGGTTGATAAGTAAGTGGTACATTTCCGGCTCCTTGAATAGATGACTAACCAGAAGGATGTTGGAAACCTTGAATTGGGTAATGACCTTGAGGTTGATAACCCTGAGGTGCGTACTGAGGCTATGGTTGATAAGGACCCTCAGGAGCATATTTAGTTTGGGGTTGACCTTGGGGCATGTACTGTCCTGAAGGTTGATATCCTTGAGGTGTGTACTGTCCTTGGGGTTGTCCCCCAAAATAATACGATTCCACAGTTTGTCCTGGGAAAAAGCTACCTTGAGGTTGCCCCCTAGGCGATAACTGACTTCCTGAAGGTTGTCCCCCAGGCGGTAACTGACTACCTTGAGGTTGCCCCTTAGGTGGTAACGGATTTCCCTGTGTTGGCCCTCCATGTGGTAATTGACTGCCTTGAGGTTGAGGATTCAGAATATTACCATACATCATAAAGATTTGCTCTGCATTCAACGTTTTAGTTTTAACACCATTAAAACTAGATGACAACACTTGTTCGATTGGTTTAGGAGCTGCTCCCGAGAAAGTACCAGATAGAGCCTGATATCCCGAAGGAACAGAAGGACCACCATGTAAAAATTATTCCGGTGTCTGGGAAAACATGGATGAATCTCTTGCCATAATGGATGGCGGATAGTAACCTCTGGGTGTAGGATGAAATGGAATTCGAGGTGGAGAAAAAGCAAGACCCAAATTCTCTAAAAAGTTTGTTAAAGATAGATACCAAGCACTAGTTCAAATAGGGTTGTAGAAAATAGATTCACGCTCCCTAAGATTTAAAGATTGAGGGGAGTCAGGAAGAGATATATCTTCGTCTGGATTAGTAAGTTTTTCAATGGAAATAAGACCAGCTGGAAGATCATCAGTGATGATATTTCTTACCCTAGGTGAACCAAGATCGTTAGAAGTTGGTGAAATAAATCCTGAGGATGTTTCCAAAATAGAAGGTTCAGTTTCAAGTTCATATATTTCAGGTTCGTCAGCCAGTTCACTGGAAGGAGAAATACTACCAGTAACTTCAGAAACTGAAATCGGTTCTTGAATGTATTTTTTTGTAGGTAGTTGATGATCAGAATGAAAAACTATAGATGAGCTTCCAATTTCTGTTGATCTAATTCTACCACTACTGGATGATACCAGAGCACGAAGCCCTTCAAGCTGACTTGGTGTATATTTATGGGGTTTCCCTTGTAGTCTCCGGGATTGTCTCGGTAATTCCGCCACGATTAAATATTAACTAATCACATGCAAACAAAGAAAATTTCAATGAAAAAACCTAAATTCTCTAAAGAAACAAACATCTGAATCACACGCTTAAAAATCTAGGAGTTCAAACCACACAAAAACAGTAACTTTCCGTAGTAAAAACACTAGTTGGTGATGAAATCCAACTTAGTAGAAATTTACTACAGAAAGGGCGGTTGGAACAGTTACCCCGACAACCTGCTTAATGAAATAGACTGGCACAAGTTTCCTCAAAAAACCATCTCGTGTGAAGAGAACCCCCCAGAGATTCTAAGTGAGTCTAGTCGACGTCTGCTCCAGGTACAGTGAGATCTTTCCTTCACCGTCACCTTAGGAAATAATCTTAAGATAATAGACACTAAGGCTACCAATGGTAACAAGTATAACTGGGGGAATAGTCTACGATCCAATCCCACGCGCAAGGGCAGAGTCAAAGCTCAATCCCCTTGAAGGTTCCTCGGCATGGTCAATCCGAGGTTTATCGACAAGTGACCCCAGGCTCCTCGAAAATGGTTAATTCGAGGTTTACCGTTTGTAATGCGCTCAAAATCTTATATCTTCCCCAATGAAACAGAATTGATTGTCTCAAAGGTTTGGACATGATCTCGTGATTGAATTCTTTAAGAGAAGCTTCCCAGATTATACAAATTACAATTGGATTTATTTCCTACCGCAAGATTTGTCTACTTGTTTGTTTTTCTATCTTGGAGAGTTAATTACTCCCTACTCCAAGATACTAGCCTAAGCTATGTTGGTGATAAGAGCCCTAGAAAATAAAAATATTACTAGATGAATTTTAATTAAGCGTTACTTTTAAGAGATGTTTCTTAAGTCAATGGGTGCAGAAATGAAACTTTGATGGTGTGAAGACTCGACTTCTAAAAAACACTAAAAATGCACCTAAAAATGATAATCAAATCATTTTCTTTCAATGAAACTCTATCTAAGAAAGAGTTTGAGAATGCAATTCTTTCAATAAACAATTCCTTCTTTGAACATAAATAATATTTGAAAGAAAATATTTTTGTCTTTTCCAACAAATTATCAAAGCTCACAATAAAAATCCATTCACTTTCCAAAAACTTGAAGCTACAAAACAATTTTCTTTCAAAAGAAATCTAGAAATTCTTTAAAGCACTCAAAACTACAAACTAATTTCGAGATCTACGAACTTTAATAGCACTCAAAACTACAAAACTAATTTCGAGATCTACCAACTTTAATAACCTAATTGAATAAAAGCTTTAATATTTTTTGAAGAATGTTTTACTTAATTGTTCAGCAAACTAAGGATCTATTCATCCATAATAACAAACAGATCAAAAACACTCAAATATGTTTTTTATAAAAAATGAAATTCCAAAAACCTATAACAAAGTTTTTTTCGAATATTTGAAAAGAAACAAGTAGCTTTATTTCTCAAATAAAGGATGATTTCACAATTAGGTCAGATCCAGCAAAAAGACAAAAAAAAAGACCAACGTAATCTGAGGTGCTTCAAAATGTCAAATGCTTCAAATCACTACAAAGACAAAGTGAAAAACAATCCAAAACGCAAAACTTCTAGAAAATCATCAAAACACCAATATTGCTGAGATTCATTAACAAAAAGCTTTTGACAGAAACAATCATCAATCTGGGCAAAAAACAAAAACTCAAAATCAAAATAAAGATAAACTAAGGAAAGAAATCTGGAGTTTTTCAAAACTTTAACAGGGTCCGCAGGCTCCAAGATGTCACAGGTGCGGTCCCGCATTGTTTACACAAGAAAAAGTGTGAAACTGCCCGCACTGTGCAGACAAGGCAAAGTGCGGTCCCAGGAAAACTAGAGAAAAACTTAAAATATTTCAAAATTTCTAAAAACAGAGAAAACCTAAGCTACCCAGGCAGATGTCAATCAATCAAAAACCAAGAAAAACGTTTCCTCAAATCAAAATAAAAGAGAACCAAAAACAACAAGTTCTTTCCCCAGTGGAGTCGCCAATTTTTTGTGTGGATTAATCCGTCTTGTGGACAAGACTGATCTCCCTAGTACTAAAAGTATCTAGCAAAAAATAGCCAAACATACTAATCTTTCTCTAAGCATGTAAGGTTTACAAAAATCTCTATAGAGGTGTAAAAGACTTACCGTATATCTAGTGCTTGTTTGAAGTCGTTGTTGTCCCTCGCGCACTTGAAGGAATTTTCCTCGTAAACCTGCAGCCACAAACAAGCAAAGTATTACATAGCACCTGTATAGAAATAATCATAAACCATGCTTATCATAGTGATCAAGGAATCTATGAAATAAACCATTGATTGAAAGCTTATTGAGAAAAATGAATATATTTGTATTAATTTCAAAAGAAGAAAATCCTTACAACCTGAGCCTTGATGTTGCACAGGACTTTCCGGGGTCCGAAGCAGGAGTCTCCTCTACTTTGATAAGCTCTACACTCCTCCAACCAAGACAAGTAGAGGTATGTAATCTCTCCTCACAAAAGTCTTAGTTAACTGAGTCTAAATCTCAACAGCACTTAACCTCAAATATTCTTAAGCTTTAACTCCCCTTAAAGCTACCCAATGCCTCTTTTTATAGTGGAAAAGAGGAGGTTTTCTGTTCCAAGTATGAAGGGATAGAATCCTCCTTCAAAGGGATAAGCTCCTCACATCAAGGGGTTAGCTCCATAAGGTAAGGGATTCATGCACCTCACAAGAGCGGTTCTGCCACCGCAAAATCCATTCTAGAAGCTTCCAGAATTTACTTTAATTGAGATTTTTGGGATTTACTTGCACCTTTTTAATCTTACAGGGGTCCGCACCTATAACAAAGATAAAGTGCATTTAGGTACGTAGGATAGCTGAACATTGGGTGCGGGACTGCAGGCAAGATAGCCAGAAAGCGCGACACCAAATTTTAGGATACTTTTAGGAACTTTTTCTGATTTTCAAGACTTGACATGAGGAACTAATATGTTAGAATGAGTAATAATGAGTAATAATGAGCTCATACACCTAGCAGAATGTTAGGATGACAATTTTCAGTGTAACAAAAGCCCTCCCTACCCACATGAAACCTCCACAAGGTCTAGGGTTAATGAAATTTCTAGATGTCTTTGACCTAGAAATGGCTTACCAACTAAGAGAAAGAGACCCTCTTACATTAGAAGACATGCAAAGGGGTGCAGTAAGTGTAGAGGAAAATCTAATTATCAAAAGAGATAGAATGGACAAAAAAAAAGAGCCACATATAGGGAAGAGGTTGTAGCCTCCACATCTAATTAAGATTGATAACCTTGTCAGAACTATGGAAAGGATGATGGAGAGAATAAAAATGAATGAGAGAGCTTACCCTAGAGAAAACCAAGCAGCTCCTCCAAATAGAAACCAAAATTAAAACCAAAAATTTAGAAGAACCCCCCCTCAAATAATACAGAGAGGTCTTGACCAACAAATTAGGCCTCCTTTCCAAGAAAACTATGCTGATGAGGATGAGGGGGTAATTCAGGAACCACAGAAAAGTCATATCAATCTAATGGGAGTTAACAATGAGGATACTATTTTCCTCACTAAGGAAGAACAAGTCATATTCACCCCAAAGGAAAAAAAATGCTTAGAATTCGAGGACTATAAACAAGGCTTCGAAAATGCCATCATGGAAGTGCATAGGCAGTATGACCTTAGAAGCAAGAAAACCCAAGACACTTCCAAGAGAAATAACCTTGAAATATCTAATAGGAAGACCCTTGAAAATGATCCTAACAAGACAACAGAAAATTCGAACATAGTGGTTAAAATTTCTGAATAAAATCAAAACAAAAATAGTCCATAAAGTAGCACTTGTACATCAACTAGTAGCCCTAATAAAACTTATTCAACTGATATCTCTAGAAAAAATCAGCAAGCTAAAATTGATGCAAAAATAGTGTCTGAAAAAACTGATTTAAATCTTCCAAAGACGCAAGCACCATTCAGTATTGAGAATGAAATTGCTAAGATAAAAATCTCCATACCTCTTACTGAATTAGTTGGCCAAGATGTATATAGATCCGAAGTTTTGAAAGCTTTAAACATAGGAGAAAATGTTGATTCTATAAATTTAATTTATGACAAACCTGAACTTTTGTTTGGACCATAAGTAGAGGGAAAATTCCAAGAGGTAGGTGTGCCCCCATTTTATGTTATTTTGAATATCCATGATAAAATCCTCCATAATTCCATGTTAGATTCAGGAGCTTCCCATAACCTCATGGAAAAGGTAGTTATGGAAACACTGGGCCTTGAGATAACTAGACCATACAAAGACTTGTACTGTTTCGACTCTAGTAGAGTCAAATGTCTAGGCCTGATCAAGGATATATGTGTTAACCTAGCACAAATACCAGCTAGAATCCTAGTAATTGATATTGTAGTGGCTGGGATTCGCCCTAAATATGGAATTTTCCTTTCACGCTCAAAGGGAGCCAAAATTCAAGCACCCTCCAAGTGGATATTACCTATGCTACCATACTTGTCTTTAGCCAGCCAAGAAGACTATATAGAGAAACCCATATGAAATACATGGTCAAGAATCAAGAAACGCCTAATAACTCCCCTCTCTATTATGTCCATATAGACCTTGATTCATTTATCCTTTACAATGATGAAAACATTAATGAACAAGTAGCTGTTGATGAAAAATTAATGGAAAAAGAAGAAGAAAAAGAGGAGGAACATTCAGACCAGTCAGACCAAGTAGAAAATGAACAACATATTGGCAAACAAAAGTCTAAAACTGAACCCCTATGGAGCATGAGCTTTGATGATTCTTGTGATAAAAATGGATCAGGAGCAAGTGTTTGGGTACACAACACTGAGAACAACCACACAGAGGGTCACTCATACAAACTGAACTTTCAATGCACAAATAACATAGCAGAGTATGAGGCACTCCTTCTAGGGCTACAATTACTCAAGAAATTAGGAGCCAAAAGGATCTCTGTCCATGGGTATTCTGAGCTAGTCATTAGGTAGATTAAGGGAGAATATTCAACTAGAAATCCTAGATTAAGAGCATATAGGAACAATGTCATTGACCTCTTAAAAACATTCAATGAATACGATCTTGTCTTCATCCCAAGAAATCAAAATATCCTTGCCAATGGACTAGAATTTGTAGCTATTACTTGTCAAAAACCTCATCATAACAAACAATACATAGTACAAGTCAAATACAGACCAGCAATCCCTGATAATATAAAATATTGGCAAGTTTTTGAAGGTGAAAAATAGATTGAAGATTTCCCGCAGTCCTAAAATGGGGTTGAAATGCCAAATTCAAACTCAGATCATGATGAGGACTGCTCTGCTGATGTAATATTCCCAAATGGGGAATGCAACAATGCATGCACTTAAAAATGCATTTTTCAGAAATATAGGCAATAATAGTTAAGCGAAGCCCATGGATCCATTCATTTATACATTATAACAGCCAAATACAAAAGGAGATCTGAAACAAATTATGGTAGCTTAGTTAAACAAGCCTCCCAAGCCATAATAGCTCAAAAATCGTGCAAAAAGAGGGGCTGCAACCATGAATTAAAGTTGGAATACCCTGGCATCATTATTTTATTGGGTCTGCAATAAAAATATGTTGTTCATCAGATCTAGATCTTCTATGTGCATAAAAATTTAGATCTATATCAGATCCATGCACTATACAAGCTCCTCTATAGAAACCCCTTGGGGTTTTCAGCAAAACACCAAGTACAAATTGTAGATTTGAGTTTTAAGACTGCAGATATACTAAAAATTATAGATGTTATAGGTAAATTTGGGCATCATTCCCAATGGTCTGGTTAACTAGGAATCATCTCCAGGACCAATGACTAGGGGTCTATCATTCCCTATCATTTCATGTTGCTACATGCCCTAAGGCAAGAACAAGACAAATCAAGCATGAATTTCATCAAGAAAAGGTTTCCAAGGTTTGAAGTTTATTATATAACATATGAGAGCTCACCAACACTGTCTCTAAGGGGACTAAGTGCGTTGCATATGCAGGTAGCCCCATGCAAGGCTACTCTACAAAGCACTTCCCGGCATCTATGGGTGCGTTGGTCACATTGGGAGAGAAATTATCATTGTTCCAGAATCTCCACTTGGCCAGTGCCTTCTAGAAGAGTTCACATGTGTCAAGCTTCAAATCCAAGTGTCCATTTGACATCTACATGACTGGGAACATGTCTTGCCTATTATTGGAAAGTCATTCATTGCAAAACTACCTTCAATTCATCTATAAATTGAGCACAAATCTGAGTGTTTGAAAAGGAAGAATTTGAGTAGAGAAATGTTGGAGGATTTTCAATTGAGAGTTATATTTGTGTAACAGCTGTTGGAGAGATTTACACTATGATGGGGCTGAGGATCGTTGCTGGAAGGGTCACTTCAAATCAGTCATTTTGTCGTAACCTCTCCTTCTATCATAAATCAAGAATACAACTTACTTTTCCCTATATGCATCTGTATTGGCTTTGATTTTCCATATTGAAAGATCTTAGTTGATGTATATTTTTTATGCTTTACTGATTTAGCTAACTAAATTGAATAGACATATGTATTATTGCTATCTTCTGTTGTTTTAGTGTTCTTTCTTGTAGGAAGCATTTTGCCGACAAACCGCTTGAACTTGAAGCTACGAAGGAAGCGAAAGAAGGAGCCATTTAGAAGCACTTGGATTACAGGTAAGCCTATAATACTTTCTGTGTGTCTGCTCTGAGTTAGGAAAGGTAGTCCTATAGTCTTTAATCTATTGTTATAGGTTGTCATCTATCTAGGGAAGCATGTTTTATCCGTAATTCACAATTCTGGCCCAAAAAATTGGCAACTCCACTGAGGATGTGGCTAAGGGTGGCATCATCACAAAAGAATAGGTTATTGCTCATGCCCAATATTTAGACTTGATTTACACTCAGTCTGGCATTCTCTATGAAAAAATCCCTAATGCGCCGAGATCTAATTTCAATGTTCCTCCTCAATTAAAGGACTCTCATGCCAAAGACGGCTTGATAGGCACTGCAAACACACACCACACTACTGCATCTAATCCTTCTCCTACTTCTGAAACTAATGCCATGTCATTTGACAAAGGCAAAGGTGACAAGAAACCAGGAAGTAAGAAAAAGGGAAAATCAAAGAAAAAGAAAACTTATAACCCGCAGGAAAGATCATCTGATCAATCGTCTGGACCTCGGAAACCTCGCTATCCATGCATAATCTGTAATAAGGAACACTTTATTAGGAATTATCCTCACTGCATTGAAGTCTCAAAAATCATCAAGACTTCCCATGCGTCAGCTGTGTTGACAAACCCATTTCCAAATCCAGACACAAATATGGTTGCTACGGATCAAGCTCCTATTTCCCAAGTGTTGATGTTATCTATCACAAAACCTTCAATAGATATTTTGGTGTCGACGCAAAATAAATATTTTGGTAGTCTGGCCACTGATCAACCTACTACCTCGACAATGAATCCATCTACATAATCAGTACCACCTAATTCAATTCCTAAATTGAAAATCAAGCCACCAAAGGGAGTAATTCATAAATCGACATATAATCCTCGAGCAAGAGCTGCACAAAATTATAATATAGTTGAAGATTTGGCTCAACCCCCTTCAGCGATGTCTGCTCTTAAGGTATTACGAAATTGTCCCTCGCAAAAACAGGCTTTATTTTCAGCTATTGGTGGAATTGATCCAACTGATTCTAATCTTGTCGTCTTTAATCATATGGGCTATGTGCCGCAACTACCAGTAGAATTGGCATTCTCCATAAAGGTAAATGTTCTCAATCACCTTGTTCATCACACTATTATTGATGAGGGAGCATCTACATGCATTATGTCTCTGAACTGTTGGAAGTCACTTGGCTCGCTGTGTTTATCATAATCAGCAATGATGTTGAAGGCATTTGATGGACGTACATATAAACCTTGTGGTATTATTAATAACCTGCATGTTGAACTAGGGGGAAAAACAGTGAATATTGATGTTGAGGTTGTTGACGGACCCCTTGACTATAATATTTTACTTGGAAGGCCATGGGTATATACAATGATTGCTATTTTTTCTACATATTTTAGAATGATTTCCTTTCCACATAAAGGTACAATTACAGTCATTAATAAACTATAATTTTCCTCTGCTTTTGCAGGTAACTAGAAGCATTTCGTTCGTTCACATACCCCAACTAGAACTTTAGAACATTGGTGTAGGAGTCTTAAAGGATTCCACTTTAATGGAACCTTTGCATTACCACTGCCAGTGATGTCAGTAGAAATTGCAAGTATAGAGACCTACTACATGATCTCTTCCATTCTATCTAGCTTAAGGATGAGTACGAGTGATTCTGATATTTCTACGTTGGATGAGTTTCTGTCGCCTATCCCTATTGAGCTGGCATAACAATCAATCTATCTGGCTTGGGTGGAAAATCCGAAATCAGCATCGCCGAGTGTTTGGGTTGATCGTTCATTAGATTTTGGTACCCCATCTGATCCATTTTCCTCAACATTCTTGACAGATGAGAATATTTTGGAAGCTATGATGTCAAAAGGAGAAAAATGGGAATATTATCATCATTGTTCCCATCTTCCTTATTATGAAGAAAATGATCTTAGTGAACTATATCACCCATCCATCAAAAATTTCTTTTCGAATTCTTTTCCCATTAATGCAATCGATTCTGAGCGAAATATTTCAAATATCGAAGAAATGATTTCTATCGAAATTTCGACCAAACCTGGCATTGTAGAGAATATTCATGTCGGTGTATCTTGTTCTCCATCAGAACTTGAATCATATCGCTCTCTTTTTCATGAATTTCATGACGTATTTGCTTGGTCTTACGAGGAAATTCGAGGCATAGATACTAGTATAGTTGAACACATTATTAATATGTATCTTGATGTCAAACTGGTGTGTCAACGACTTCGTCCTATTCATCCGAACAAAGCCGCTTCCATTAAAATGGAAGTTGAAAAACTTTTGCGTGCTGGTTTCATTTACCCTGTTTTGCTAACTGAGTGGGTTTCCAATATCGTTCCTTTCATGAAAAACAAGGAACGATTAGAGTGTGCGTCGATTATTGGGACGTTAATCATGCTTGTCCAAAAGACAACTATCCTACTCCCTTTATCGACTAGATTATTGACGATTGTGCTAGATGTGAATTATTTTCATTCATGGATATATTTTCTAGCTACAATCAAATCAATATCCGCCAAGATGATCAACATAAGACAACGTTAATCTGTCCCTACGGCACATTCTCTTATAGGAAAATTCTGTTTGGTTTAAAGAATGCTGGTGCAACTTTTCAAAGAGAAATGGATTATGCTTTCAATGACATCAAGCACATTTTTCAACCATATCTAGATGATTTACCAGCGCATTCACGAAATTGTACTGATCACTTGATCCATTTGAGATGCATTTTATTATGCTGCCGACATTACAAAATACGCATCAATCCACATAAATGTGTGTTTTGTGTTGGTTGTGGTCATTTGCTTGGATTTGTAGTCTCAAAAGAAGGGATTCGAATCGACCCTTTGAAGTTTCAGGCCATTCTTGATTTTCCTACGCCGTCAAACTTAATTCAGATACAAAAACTTCAAGGAAAGGCTAACTTCGTAAGGAGGTTCATTCCAAATTATGCCGAAATGGCTAAAGGATTTATGCGACTCTTGAAAAAGGGGGTTCCCTTCTATTGGGACCAAGTTGTGCAAGCTTCTTTTGATGTTGTCAAGGACACTCTTGTCCGAGCGTCATTAATGTATCCTCCTAATTATCAAAGCGATTATTTCCTATATATCTTCGTGGCTGAAATGACCATTGCTATGGTATTGATCCAAGTAGAAGATGGAATTGAATATCCGATCTATTATTTGAGTCGTAATCTCAATGATACGAAAGTTAAGTACTCATACATAGAAAAGCTTTCCTTAGTAGTTGTTCAAGATGTCCAAATATTTTTCCATTATATCCTGCTCTGAAAAACAACAATAGTTTCGGATTGCAACCCCATGACTTACATCTTATCACGTCAATTTTTGGGGGGAAAATATTCAAAATAGATTATCATTTTGCAGGAATTTGATTTGGAAATTATCAAATCCAAATCAAAGAAGTCTTTAGTTTTGGCTGAGCTTCTCTGTGACCTTCCCTCTGATAGTACTGAAACTACATTGGAACCATCAATTCCAGACGAGTCTCTGTTTTTGATTGGATCATCTGATCATTGGTATGGGGAATTCATCATTTATCTCCAAACCCAAACTTTTCGACCTAATATCTCTCGCTCTGAACAACAACATATTCGATACCAAGCCAAAGATTGTCTGATCGTCGGCGATGCACTTATCATCATGGTGTTGATACCATTTTAAGGAGGTGCCTCACTCACGAGGAGGTCAAAAAAGTGTTAAATAATTGTCATGTTGGGGCTTGTGGTGGACATTTATCTGGATATGCTACCGCACAGAAGATACTCCACGACGGTTACTTTTGGCCTACTATTTTTCGAGACTGCATCCTCGTGGTCAGAATTTGTCATGCATGCCAGATTTTTTATTGTAAAATCTGCAAACCGCTGGCACCAATGCATCCTGTTGTCTCTATTGGACCATTTACGAAATGGGGTATTGAATTCATGACCTGTAACCCTCCTTCGTCTGGGGGGCATGGTTATATTATTGTCGCAGTCGACTATTTCACCAAATGGGCTAAAGTGATGCACACATTCAAAAACACAGGACAAATAGCTACATTGTTTTTCTTCAACCATGTTATTGCATGGGTTGGGATCCCACAGGCTATAGCTATAGATCATGGGAAGAATTTTCGCAACCACATGATGTCTGAATTGACTGCCAAGTTAGGATTGTCACATGATAATTCTACTCCTTATTATCCACAATCAAATGGACAAGTTGAGGCTATTAACAAAATTATTAAACGAATACTTCAACAAAGGATAGGAGTTCATAAAAGAAACTGGCATTTGATCTTGTACTCCGCCTTGTGGGTGTATCTAACCTCGGTGAGAAATGCAACCAGATTTACCCCCTTTCAATTGGTTTATGGTCTGGAAGCTATCTTACCAATCCAATGCGAAATATCATCTTTTAAACTCACAATAGACTTGTTACCTGACACCTCAGAAGAATAAGTGCGTCTCCTTAACCTCATCCATCTTGATGAAATGCGTTTTGAAGCCCAATTGGCCAACAAAGCACATAAGAGACGTATAAAGGTTCAATACGACAAAAATGTCCAGCCTAGCATTTTCTTAGAGGGCGACTTGGTCCTTCTTTACGATCACGAAGATGATGTAATAGGTACAGGAAAATTTGAGCCGTTATGGCATGGCCCCTATATTTTCAAAATAGTTCTTGCTAAGGGTGCCTATGAGTTAGTTGATTATGATGGAATTCCATTGGCGCAACCTAGAAATGGGTTGTATTTGAAACGTTGCTATGTTTAATCATGAGCGTGGTAATTTATTGTATTATATTGTAAATATATGTTGTTGATTTACATTCACTATCTTAATTCGTTTTTAGAGTTTTCTTGACGTTAGTAATCCGCTTTACATTTCATCGCAGATGTCTGAATCTTTGGAACCATTTGTTGGATATGCTGATGGTGCTAACCGTAGTACGTATAATCTATCCTCTGCAGCGTGGGCCATTATCACTCTAAACAGCGAGTTAGTGAGTCTTCAAGGTATTTGTATTGGTAGATCGACGAACAATATTGTTGAGTATAGTGCGTTGATCGAACTTCTCTCTCATGCCATTTCATTTGGTATTAACCGCATAATCATAAGGTTAGACTCACAACTTATATTACAAATTACTAGTGTTTATACTGTTAAAAATCCAACACTTCTTAGATTGTTCCTAAGCGTTCGACTTTTGGAAAGAAATTTTGATTTTATTCAATATCAACACATTTCCAGAAATTTGAGCACATTGACTGATTCATTATCTAATCAAGTTTTAGACAGACATTTGCAACATATGTAAAGAAAACATTTACATCATTGAATAGGATTGTGCATTAAACATAGGAAAAACTATGAAATCATATAGATAGATAGTTATAGGTTCTTACAAAATTTGTGCCCAAGACACATTGGTCATCTGACCTCAAAATGTATGCAAAATTTCATAAGTAAACTTGTGGTGTTCGTGGTAACATGCTATAGATATAACTATCCTATGAAGTAACCGCATCCAATAGTTAGGAACCCCAATAGTGTGTCCCTGTAGTCACATAGGAAGCTCTTTGATCTGGAAATCTATAATCCCGAAGGTCAAGCCTTCTATGTGCTGTTGAAGCTCAGTCAGAGTCTCAGCTAGATCAAGATCCCAAAGGATTGCTCTCCTGATAGCCCTCTATGCTGGCACATTTTCTTCGTGCTCTGGTTCCACTACTGGTTGAACACGACCAACATCTACATTACATAAAACATTTAGTTTAGTCTTGGAAATAAATCAAAACACAAAAACATTGTATAAACCTTAGGAAAATAAAAAAACATGGTCAAAAAATTCTTACCTATTACACCCCACTGAGTGCCTTTTGGTAATGCTAAATCTGTATCTCCTCGAAAATCGACGCCTGCATATGCATACTCATCGATGGTGACAATATGTCGCTGGAACCAGGAAAAGAATGTAGTAGATAACACAACAGTCGATTGGCCAGCATGCTGAACCATGAGTTCTACCCATCTCTGCATCCGAGGATCTCTAGGACTAGCTATATCCAGTGTCACATGCTGTGGCTGCATCAGTCAAATATGTTCCAAGGCGAAGGATATAAGCATATAACCATAACTAAAATTATTCTTCCTTCCTTCCTTTGCTTTGTTTAATTGTTCCTTTATCTGAGATAGATGGCTTCAGACTAGTTGAAGATTGTTGGCTCCATACACTCTAGCGCATACTGCATATATGATCTGTTCGCTACATGTAGTGTAATGGTGTCGAAAATTTTAGCGATTATGAAAAACATAGTTCTCAAAGGCATATCTCTAACATCTCGGATGTTTATTTTTCCATATTTTCTAGGTTCTTCCCCTAGGTAAAAATACTGCAGAATATAATCCCTCACTGTCACTCCTCCAACAGTAGACCCTAAGAGAGAAATGGGAAAACCTCTCCTCGAAAAACCTGTGAGAAAATACACATCCTCAACTGTTATAGGAACCACTTGGTTCTTAATATGAAATGCCTCTATCGCCAAATACCATGCTCAAACTAAGAACTCCAAGAGTTCTATTTGTTGCCTCATCCCAAAAAAATTGAATTACTTAAGCATTCCATTATCTCTTAGGGCTCTTATGGTACTTGGATCATTCAAGGCAATCATATCTTGTTCTTCATGTTCTCTTTCCCTCCATGTAATCTTCATTATAATCCGATGGAAACCTGAAACAAAACCATAAGATCCATTAGATTCCATTTATTGAAAAAAACTAGGTTAATTTTGGGCATAATAAGAAAATCAAAAACTTAAACTGTGCCCAACGCACTCCCTGAAAAGAGACAATGCATTGCACATGCAAGTACACTTCACTGTACTTGCAATGCAATGTAGGTTTCAACATTTAGGGGTGCATTGCCCTCATTTTTGGCAGAATTTACCCTAGGGGCCTTAAAACCCTAAAAAATTGCAGAAATTAGAAATGAAATGAATATCAAAGGGAAGAGGAGGTTCATGGCACTAACCTGGATCAAACGACGACAAAATCCATCCACAGAAACGATCACAATCAACAACTGAAGTTCTAGGGCAAAATCAGGTTCAGAGCTCCAAAATACAAATGGTAACTATGGAATTGGTAAAAATGAATAGTGAAACCACTTTTAAATAGTCATTTAATTATTTGCAAGTTAAATTTATTACTATGACTATAGTTTTATTATTTTTTTATCATAAAATAGGTATTTTTAATCCATTTGATGTTGTTCTGAATAGGAAATACAATTGATGAACATATTAGTCATGCAGATTTATTTCAAAGAATGACTTGACCACAAAGCATACTTTTTCTCCTTATTTTTCGAGCTTTGTTAAAAATGAAAAATGATTTGAAGTGCACTTTTATCTCTTTTTCAAGCTTCGATAACTGCGAAAAAGGAACCCCTGGAGTCTTCTTTTAGCTCTTTTCAGACTCCGATAATGTGAAAAGATTTCCAAGCACTTGTCTTTTCGAGCTCGTAAAATTAAATGAATTGATATCTACTCAGTATAAGTTTAACCCTTTTCCATACTGAGATAGATTTTTTACGAAAAAGGAATACCTTGGTTAAACATGACCAAAGAGGTTCTCTCATATATTATTTTACACTTTTTTCAGATCTGAGTGACAAATTTACGAAAAAGTACTTATGGATTTTTCTTTCATCCTCTTTTCAAACTCTCTAAATATGAAAAAGGACCAAGCTATCACTGTCGTTAAGCTCATTAAAACATAAAATAGCGGTGGGCTTGTCGATCATGGCAAGAATAGAGTTTCATTCATCGCTAGACTCGCTAATTTATTAAATAGCGATACTTTATTCACCTGAAGGGTTGAATTATAGATCAAGAAAATGTTACCCTCCTCAAGCTTGTTAAAAAATGAAGAGGTACTGGTCGACAAATGACCATGGAAAATTTGGTATAATCGAGCAAAATTTCTTTATGGTAGCAAGTCGCTCTTGAACATGACACTTCCTTCACTCCATGTCCGTGATTGTTTGGGTTGGGTAATCATCTTGACGGTTCATTCACACCTATGGTTCATCATACCTTCACTTCGGTTTTGGGTCGCTGCCAACTCATCATAGTGTCGCCGATATGTTCAAGAGAAGTCATCCAGTGAATAAACTCATCCTTCTGCAATACTTATAAAAATTTATTCTCATGATTGTCATCCCTGAAAATTGCTATAGCAAGTCATACCCTTGTCTCCGAAATTAGTACTCCTGTTTCACAATAAGGTGACTTCCTGTCAATAAAAAATCAATATCCAAGAAGTTCACTTAGAAACATCAGATTCCAGTACCATGAGGCTTGTTACAGCATCGACAAGATCCTCGATTCCGGACCTTTGACCAAAATATTTTTTTTGGCGTTCGACATCAAATCATCTATTCACGCCTTATGAAATGTACTATAGTAACTTGAGGGCCATTTTCATTAATGGTGTTTCTCTCGTGTTTGTTAACAACTCACATTATTGGCTGGTAATCAAACGATGTCTTTCCATGTTCGACGACAAATCATATATTCGCATGGCTATACTTGTACTTGATTGATCGAGTGAATGAGATAAGAAGACACTGGATCTAGTTTCAACCATCTGGGCTACGATTTTAGGATTGTTGTAAACATCATCTGTACGGTGAACTTACATAAATATTGTCATCCGAACATGGGCCTATATCTGTAGGCATGTCTGCATTGGGCAACATTCCAGTGTTGACGAATTTTTGAATTATGTACATGTTATTAGATTGTTTATGTGTTGAACATGGGAATGCCTACCCTCAGCAATTATGATCAAAGAGGATATATCATGATGGAATGTATTGTAATATTGATGCAGGTGACCACTCCGCTTCATCTCCAGCCCATCACAGTGTAAAGCATCTCAATCAAATGTTTTTATTATTTTGACCTCATGCTTTAGGGGGCAATTGTTATAGGTCAATTTGGGCATCATTCCCAATGACCTGGTTAACTGGGCATCATCTCCAGGACCAATGAATAAGGGTCTATCATTCCCTATCATTTCAAGTTGCTACATGCCCTAAGGCAAGAACAAGACAAATCAAGCATGACTTTCATCAAGCAAAGGTTTCCAAGGTTTGAAGTTTATTATATAGCATATGAGAGCTCACCAATGTTTCCTCTAAGGGGACTAAGTGTGTTGCATATGCAGGTAGCCCCATGCAAGGCTGATCTGCAAAGCACTTCCCGACATCTATGGGTGCGTTGGTCACATTGGGAGTGAAATTCTCATTGTTCCGGAATCTCCACTTGGCTAGTGCCTTCTAGAAGAGTTCACATGTGTCAAGCTTCTAATCCAAGTGTCCATTTTACATCTACAATATTGGGAACATGTCTTCCCTATTATTGGAAAGTCATTGATTGCAAAACAACCTTCATCCTCTCTATAAATTGAGCATAGATCTGAGTGTTTGAGAGGGAAGAATTTGAGTAGAGAAATGCTGGTGGATTTTCAATTGAGAGTTAGATTTGTGTAACAGCTGCTGGAGAGATTTATACTATGATGGGGTTGAGGATCGTTGATGGAAGGGTCACTTCAAATTAGTCATTTGGTTGAAACCTCTCCTTCTATCATCAATAAAGAATACAACTTACTTTTCCCTATATGCATCTATATTGGCTTTGATTTTCCATATTGCAAGATCTTCGTTTATGTATATTTTTTATGCTTTAATGATTTAGCTAACTAAATTTAATAGACATCTTTATTATTTATATCTTCTGTTGTTTTAGTGTTCTTTCTTGCAGGAAGCATTTTCATGCTTGAATTTGAAGCTACAACGGAAGTGAAAAAAGGAGCCATTTAGAAGCACTTGGATTAAAATTAAGCCTCTAATCCTTTCTGTGTGTCTACTCTGAGTTAGGAAAGGTAGTTGTATAGTCTTTAATCCATTGTTCTAAGTTGTCATCTATCTAGGAAAGCGTGTTATATTCGTAATTAAAAATTCTGGCCCAACAATAGATCTTGAAAGTGTGGTTGATCTGATATATGCAATATAATAGCCTCCTCCAATAGATCTCCAAAGTTAAGGGCAGATCCCCAACACTCTTAAAATCAGCTCTCCAAATGGTGTGTTGAACCACCCTGCAACTGCCTCTTTAGAAATTACGCAAGTCTGGATCTAGACTGAATTGTAGGGGACAAAATGTTGTTGGCCTACTGCCAAGATATGAAAATTAAGCTCAATACCTTCAATACTAACCTTCCAATTGATTAGAACCCTCCTCCACTGAAAATGAGCACTGAAATGGCCTAGACCTGAAGATCTAGTCTCCACTTGCTGCAGCTTACTGAAACAGACAAACCCTCAACCGGATTTGTGTTGTCAAAGGAAGATGAAGCTTGACCTTCAGCTAGATAGTGGAAAATATGGTGCAAGACTCCTCCAAGAGCTACTCAATGGAAGAGGTGAGATTCCCGATCAGGAACACTCTATGCTAAACAACATACAATCTCAGCTAAATAGCAAGAGAAAGTTATATGTCTAAACAGACCATTTATTCAGAAAATCATAATCATAAGATAACCCCATATGGTTGCCATCCTCTTCCTTATAAATGATGTGTGCCTTATCACCTTGGGTCCCACTCATTAGGGTTTCCACCTTCATGCAATTAATCTTCCTCCAAAACTGCGTTGTCCCATCATCAGTGCCACTCCATAACAACGTTGTTCGATTTGGTCATCCTTGACTTGATCTCCATGCAATGTCTTCTTTCATACTCAAGGTGGCTTTATTATAACTATCTAAACTAATCCATATTCCCACTGGGTCATCTCTATTAATGATCCACTCCCTCCATCCAAGCTTTATTGACTTGGTCAAACTTGACCTTGTCCACATGCATTAGCCCTTGTTCACACATGAAGGTACTTTATCCAGCTATGAATATGATCCCTTTTTACACTAAGAGGTATTTATTTCTACTAAAGATATTTATGGGCCTTCCTACCCATCTTATTCCTCTATCTAAGAAAAAAACCAAAATTTAATACTCCAATTAGCTGCATGCTAATTTAGGAATATTACGGTCCTCCCCTCCCAAATGTTGCTTGTCCTTAAGCAACCGCAAGGATATAACTGAAGAGTCCCTTCTCTTTCTCCTGTAGTATCTTCATATGATAGGTTCTTCCAAAGAAGAATATGCTCTCTCAACAATATGTCCTCAAGTTGTTCCTCCCATGTGTAAAAATATGCCTTTGGTGAAAAATCCAAATGGCTCTCACCATGAAAAAGTGGGATATCCATGGAAACAACTATATGTGGTCTAGAGGTCTTCTTGAGGCATGGAATCTGAAATATATTGGGAATCATCATCCCCATGTGAAGCCTCCATCCCCAAGCTATCATCCGCAAAAAGTGAGTCACCCTCCAACATGGTAACTCCTGAAACATCTCCTCCACCTTAGGATATTGCAAAGAAGGTGGGCTTTGTGAGGTCCCTATATTACTAGTATAGTCCCTTATTATTGTTAGTGTAACCCCCTTATTTTTATTGTTGTACCCATGTAACCCCCGTATTGTTATTATTGTGCCCTTAAATTATTATTTTTATGTCGGCTAGGATTACATTGTGGCCCCACTAGGATTACATTGTGGCCCTATGGACTCCTATATATAGAAATGAGGTTTTGTAATTTGAATCATTGAAGAATTGTTCATTCATGTAATGTATTGAGTTTCCCCCTCTTTGAGTTTCCCCCTCAAAGTGGCTTATTTCTAAGGCGTTAATATCTCTTTTCTTCTATTTTTGGAGCTGGTTCCACAACATTTGGTATGAGAGGTTTGGATTCTAGGGTTTTACTGCTCCAAACAGGTCATCGTGGAATTTTCACTATAACGTTTTTTCTACGAAGGTTGAGAATATGAAAGATTTCAAGTGTGAAGAAAATGTCCCGAGGAACATCGTCGCAAACATTTTAGAGCTTGGTTCGCAATATTTTCATAGATATGATATGTGGAAGTTAGGGCTTTTTGCAAGCTCCTCAATTTCACTTAAAAAGGTCATCGCGAAATTTTCGCTATCATTTTGTTCTTCAAAGGTTAAAAAGCTAAAATTTTTAAAAAGCAAAGAAGAAATACTAAGGAACATCATCGAAAAATTTCAGAGCTGGGTTCACAATATTTTTGGAATATGATTTGTGGAAGTTAGGTCTTTTTAAATCCCCCAAATTTCAACTCAAAGAGGTGACCGTGGGAAAAACATCATAAGTCTCTCTCTGAGCGTCAGATTGTGATTATGTAAAAATTGACCACAAGTAAACTTATTTTAGTTTCTTGTCTATAAAGTTTAGAGCCGAAGGAGGAAAAAATGACACGTGGTAAGTCGTACAATTTCGCTCTACTGAACCAGTCCATAATTAGGTCATTGTGGGATGTCGTTTTTTTGTCTTGAAAGAATCCAAATCAAGTCAGGACTTGTGGAATTTCAAAGAAGCTTTAGAGGAATACTCCATGGATGAATTGAGATATTTAGGATACGCTAAGTATAGAGATAAGTCAATTTCAATATCAGGCTCCTCAAAAGCAAGTAAAAAGGTGTGTATTTTTTTTCTTTCAGTTACATAAGTCTTGTTTGAATAATCAAGTTGAATTGATTCCAAGGGCATATTGTAGAATAGATATCAGTATTGGATTCTAAAATGGCCCCTAAAAATAATTTAACACCCATTAAGCCTTTAGAAGGCTCTACTATTACTCATGAAGACGAAGAATTGCAACATGACATATCAAAATTACAAGAGCAAGTGCAACAAATTTCACTCTCGCAAAGAACAACAAAAAATGAAATGGAAGTTTTGAAGAAAGGCATGGAAACTAATATGGATGGTTTGAATAAAGGCATGGAAGCTAAGATGAATGGTTTGGAAGCTAAGATGGATGGCATGGAAGGGGGCATGGAAGCTAAGATGGATGACATGAAAGACAACATGGAAAACATGAAGAATGATCTAAAAGCATACATGGAAGGTTTGGCAAAGTTGATACAAGAAAATATTCCTAATGGTGAAAAGATAGTAGAGGAAACTCATGATGAGAACAAAATAAATGTTAATCGTGATTTCATAAACTCTAATGTTGGAGGGAAGAACCACCATATTCCAAAAATGGATATGAGGAATTTTGATGGAAATGATCTTGTAACATCGATACTACAGATGGAGCAATATTTTGATCTCAATAATGTGAAAAACACACAAAAGGTAGGCATTGCAACTTTACATTTAAAACAAAATACATTTGTATGGTATCGATGGCTTTTCTCCGGTAAAAAAATTGTCACTTGGTCAATGTTTATGGAGGAAATGATAGCACATTATGAGGATACAAAGAGCAACACTTTCTTTAGCTAATTGATAAATCTCAAACAAAAGTGTTTAGTGGGGGAGCACATTGAGGACTTCCAAAAATTTAATATAAGGGTAACTGATATTCCAGAGGAACACATGATTTATCTCTTCATAGGTAATTTAGAGGATAACATCGAACATGAAGTTAGTGTTTTGGAATCTGATTCATTGGAGAAGGCATTCAGGTTGGCAAGGAAAATTGAATGTAAAATTATGGCGACAAGGAAGCCTACCACTCACTTCTATAAATATGGAAGTGTTGCTACTCCTAGATTTCCACAACCTACAAGGTTGAAACCACAAAAATTGGAAGAAAAAAGAGCAAAAGGGCTTTGCTATAGTTGTGATAGAAAATACACTAAAGGTCATAAGTGTGTCAAAAGAAAGTTATTTTACATAGATTGTGAAGAGGAAGAAGAAAATGAACAAGAGGAGGATATACACCAGGAACCAACCCTAGAAGAGGAATAAATGAGTCTAACCATATCGTGTAATGCATTGGTAGGAATTACCACTCCTCAAACTCTTAAGATAGAAGGACATATTAAGAAGAAAAAGTTAATAGTGTTTATTGATTTGGGTAGTACCCATAATTTTATTCATTGTAAGGTACCCAAGGAATTGAATTGTTTCCTATACCCAGCACCAAAATGTCAAGTGATGGTTGAAAATGGAGGAACTATAAATTGCTCTGTAAAATGCCATAATATCAAACTAAAAATGGGGGAATATGTATTGAATATTCCAATGCTTTCCATTCCTATGGGGAGGTGGGCCATGTTGTACTAGAGTACAATGGTTACAATCGCTGGGGACGAGTAGCTTTAATTTTCAAGAACTTTCCTTAAAAAAAATTCAAGAAAAGGAAGATAACACGGCATTATGTGGAAGTCAGAAAGATAATAAGCTCTAATGTCATGACAAAGCTTCTAAAGAAAGAACAACGAGGTGTAATTGCAAAATTATGCTCACTATAATTTCCAACATCAAAATCATCTATTTTTGCAAATCTCCAAAAAGTCTTGGACAATCATTCCAAGGTGTTTGAAACTCCCAAAGGGCTCCCACTTATTCATGATCATGATCATGCTATTCATTTGAATCCTGGAAGTGTTCCTCCAAACATTAGGCCTTATATATATCCTTATGTCCAAAAGAGAGAAATTTAACATATGACTACAGAAATGTTAGAGGCGGGTATAATTCAACCTAGTCAAATTTCTTTCTCTGCTCCTGTAGTATTGGTATACAAGAAGGATGGATCATGGTGCATGTGTCCGGATTATAGGGAGCTCAATAAGCTCACCATTAAAGATAAATTTCCCATTCCTGTGATCGATTAATTATTGGATGAATTACATGGAGCAATTTATTTTACCAAGTTAGATCTTCGTTCAGGATATCATCAAATTAGAATGAAGACTAAAGATATTCCGAAAACAGCATTTCGAACTCATGAGGATTATTATGAATTTTTGGTCATGCCTTTTGGCCTTACCAATGCACCTTCTACATTTCAAGGGTTGATGAATTCCATTTCCAAACCCTTCCTTAGAAAATTTGTGCTAGTATTTTTTGATAATATACTAATCTACAACAGGTCTTGGAAGGATCATGTTGAACATGTTGACAGGGTGCTCAAACTATTGCAGGAGAAAAAATTATATGCAAAAACATCCAAATGTTTCTTTGGAGTACAAGAGGTAGAATATCTGGGTCATATTTTATCTCACGAGGGTGTTAAGGTAGACCCTAACAAAATTAAAGTCATTAAGGAATGGAAATTCCCCACAACCATAAATCAGTTACGAGGATTTGTCGAGTTAACAGGGTATTATCACAAGTTTGTTAAGAATTATGGGAGAATAGCAGCACCTCTAACAACATTATTGAAGAAATATTCATTTTCATGGACTCCTGAAGCAACTAAGGCCTTTGAACATCTTAAAGAGGCAATGTGCCTAGCACCGGTCTTAGCTACGCCAGACTTCACAAAAACCTTTATTATGGAATGTGATGCCTTAGGAAATGGAATTGGTGTTGTTTTAATGCAAGAAGGAAGACCCATTGCTTTTGAAAGTTTTCCAATCAAAGGAAAGTATTTACAGAAACCTATTTATGAGAAGGAAATGTTAGCAATACTACATGCACTAAAGAAATGGCGAACTTACCTAATGGGAAGACACTTCAAGGTAAAAACTGATCATGATAGTCTTAAACACTTTTTTGAACAAAGACTATCTTCAGAAGAGCAGCAAAAATGGGTCACAAAGATGTTGGGTTATGACTTTGAAATAATCTACAAAAAAGGAAAGCTTAATGTTGTTGCAGATGCACTCTCAAGAAAGAATGAAGAGGTGGGAGCATTGCTTTGTGCCATTTCTATTATCCAACCAGATTGGATAACTGAAGCAAGAGATGAATGGAAGAAGGACAAAGATGTATGGATACTCATTCAAAAGTTGCAGCAAGATCCTAGTACATCTGATACATTTAGTTGTAAAATGATTCCTTATGGTACAAAGATCGCTTATATCTTTGTAAGAATTCCCAACTAAAACAAAAGATTCTTCTGGAATTGCACACTTCTCCTTTAGGAGGACACTCAGAATTTTTAAAAACTTACCACAGGGTGAAGAAAGATTTTTTTTGGGATGGCCTTAAATCTGATATTCAAAAGTTTGTGGCAGAATGTTTGGTTTGCCAGCAGAATAAAGTGGAGACAATTAAGACCCCGGGACTTCTACAACCTTTATCCATTCCAAGTCAACGTTGGGAGGAGATTCCAATGGATTTTATCACAGGTTTACCTAAGTCCGAAGGAAAGAGTGTCATCATGGTGGTAGTTGATAGACTTACCAAGTATGCACACTTTTGTGCATTATCTCATCCATTTAAAGCAAGTACAATTATTACTACATTTATGGACACAATTCAAAAGTTACATGGAAACCCAAGGGTTATTGTGAGCGACAGAGATCCCATTTTTACTGGAAATTTTTGGACGAAGTTATTTTCTTGTTTGGGTACTCAATTAGCTCATAGCTCATCTTATCATCCTCAATCTGATGGTCAAACTGAGATAGTAAATAAATTTTTGGAAGGATATCTTTTTTGTTTTGTATCTGATAAACAAACACAATGGGTCAAGTGGTTACCTCTCGCTGAATGGTGGTATAACACTTTCTTCCATACTGCAGCAAAAATGACCCCTTTTATGGCACTTTATGGATATCATCCACCATCCATCACATCATATTTAAGAGAAAATTTGAAGGTTCAAGCAGTGGAAGATCACATCGAGCATCAAAAAGAAGTTCTCCAACTCTTAAAGGATAACTTGAATTTGGTACAAAATCGAATGAAACAATAGGCAGATCAACATCGCATCAAGAGAAGTTTTGATGTAGGAGACTGGGTATTTTTACGGATACAACCATACAAACAAATTTCCCTCAAGCAAGCTAAGAAGGATAATAAATTATCGCCAAAGTACTATGGTCCTTACTATGGCATACAAATTGGAGCTTCCTGCTTCTTCACGAGTGCATCCATTTTTCCATGTTTTATGATTAAAGAAGGTTATAGGTGAAAATATTCTAGTTCAAACAATATTACCAGAACTTGATGAGGAAGGAAAAATAATATTGGAACCTGAAGCGATCATGGAAACAAGAACTCGACAGCTACAGAATCGATCAATTTCAGAGTATCTCATCAAGTGGAAGAACTTACCCACTGAAGATTCTACATGGGAGGATGAGAATTTTATACAGAAGCACCCAGAGCTACTCAAGCATTAAGGACAACACTTTTTTGAAGGAGAGGGGCATGTTAGGTCCCTATATTACTAGTATAGTCCCTTATTATTGTTAGTGTAACCCCCTTATTGTTATTATTGTACCCCTGTAACCCCCATATTGTTATTATTGTGCCCTTAAATTATTATTGTTAGGTCGGCTAGGATTACATTGTGGCCCCATGGATTCCTATATATAGAAAGGAGATTTTTTAATTTGAATCATGGAAGAATTTTTCATTCATGTAATGTATTGGAGGTTTCCCCCTCGAAGTGGCTTATTTCTAAGGCGTTGATATCTCTTTTCTTCTATTTTTGGAGTTGGTTTCACAATAGGATGCATAGCTAAATATGATGGATCAAAATTTCCATCCCACGTTGTCTCTCTCTCCACTTATGATAAGTGTAGAGCTGCTACTGAATATGGGCTGCAATAATGTTGCCTTATGGAGCAAAAAGGCAATAGGGTCCTCAAAAATCCACCCTTTGGTTCTTGCCCAAATCATCCCATAAAAAATTTATATGACATTATCAAAATATGGAATAAAAATGAGAGAAGTATTGAAGGTTTCACATAGTTCTAGAAAGTACCAACAATTACTCAAGTAGTTACAACACAGTTTCTCCCACTACAGTTTCAGAATGTAATATGGCAAGTTGTCTTCAAACAATTTGCTAGTTGTGCATGTTATCTCATCTAGTAGTAAATAGTAAATGGCATTGTATATCAAATGAGCATATAGGAAGTAGTACAACACTTGCCCAAGGCCACACAAGAAATGGCTCTCGCCATCATATTTATTGGTCCCAAAATGACCATGAAGCTCAAATAGAGGCTTGCCCTCTTGTGGAGTAATGCACTGTATAAGGAAGGTAAGAGAATGCAAATACTATTTTAGATAATCAATAATTGCATAAACATAATTCTTACCATATATTGAGAGAAATATGAGGATAGGATCCATGAGTAAGCCCTCCATAACGATATGACATAGTCTCATGAAGAGGTATGAACTATGTGCTGCAAGTAGATCTTCCTTCTTATGCTTGGAAATCCAAGTCAAGAAGATCATATCATGGTAATATATGTCTCCATCCACTACTCCATCACTCTCATCTCCTTCATGCCCATCAAGTGCATCAAATGTGAAGTGATCCTAGGGACACTCCATCAACAAACTCAAGCTCCCAAGTGACAGCGTTGTTGGCCTTTGTAACAGGGCTCCTATCATCCCATAGTTCCATCCTTTGACATTCCACATGTCAAAGCCATCAATCATAATGCTACTATATGTGGGAGATTCATTCCAAAGTGGAATTAACTCTTGATCCTCCAAGACTAAGGAGTAGTCCCTTTGCACCTTGACAGTGCCATCTCCTACTCCTGCAACATCATGCAAAGTATGGGAGAAGATCATCCCATACTCTTTCAGTAACAACCAAAGCAACAACAGCTCTAGTTGCCTCCCCACACCATCATCATATAAATCATGGAGAAACCACATGATAGTTGATAGGAAAGATATTACATCACCCTAATACACCCAAAATCCTTGCTATTAGTGGCATCTTGACTTGCACATTTTCAGAAATATTCATTCGTTGGTAAGGGGCTTACCTTTCTCTCTTTATCTTCCCTCTTTTCTTCTTTTCTTTCTTTCTTTTTGTATCAATTATTCTGAGATTTTTGTTTAGACAATGTTATATACAATTAAGGAAACTTTAAACTGAGATTCTTAGTTGAAATAATGCTTGAGCATCCTGCCATTGACAGGACCTCCAAATAATTATGTTCCATCCATTGAATCCCACTTCAGCACTTTGTCTCCAATGCTAAAATCATTTTCCTTGGTCATTTTGTCAAATAGATTCTTCATATTCTCCTATAACAGTTGTGTTTTGTTGTACACTCCTCTATTTTGATGCAGCCGAATAGACTGGCTTATTCTCCTTTGTATGTCATTTTCTTCAGACTGCACCTCTTGAATGAGTTTCATTACTGGCACTCCCAAGTTTATTGGGAAGACTGCATCTATTCCACAAACTAGCTGATAGGGTGACATGTCAATTTATTTCTTATTTGTTAGCCTATCTACCCAAAGTGCATGTACTAATTTGTTGTGCCATGATTTCTTGTTTTCCTCCAACAATTTTTTAATGATGTTGACCAAACTCTTGTTTGAGGATTCAGCCAACCCATTACCTTGAGGGTAGTAAGTTGTAGAGTGCCCCAAAGCAATGTTAAATTTGTGGCAAAAATACACCATTTTCTTAGATTTAAAAGCAACAGCATTGTCATTAATGATTTTTCTAGGATTGCCAAACCTAGACAAAATGTTGTTTTCAAGGAATGTGATAATTACTGAGTCTGTGGCAATTCTAGAAGGGATGTCCTCTATCCACTTAGTAAAAAAGATAGTTGCAGTAAGGATCCATTTATGCTGGGCAGAGGAGGGTGGGTGGATTTCTCCAATGAAATATAGACCCCATTGTTGAAAAGGAGCTTCAATAGATATTGGTTGTAATGGCAAGGGCAACAATTTTATTTTTCCCTAAAAAAATTGGCACTTATGACTAGAAATTAAAATTTTTTGGATGTCTTGGAAGAGGGTAGGCCAATAGAAACCATCCCTAAGGATTTTTTTAACAGTGGTTTTCCAATAGAGGTGGCCCCCACATTCTTCTTAATGAAATTCATGCATAATCCTATCTGCATTTTCTTTAGGAAAACATTTAAGCAATACACCACCAGAATTTTTCCAATATAAAACTTTATCCAAAATGCAGAAATTTACAACCTTTAGTTTCAAGAATCTGGCCTTTTTTTTGGATAAATCAGAAGGAACATTTATATTAAAAATCACATATAATATATCAGCATACCAGGGTCAGTTCTGAAATGCTTCCTCAATAGGTGGAGTCGCCAGCTCCTCTTGTTCATCCAATGAGTCAATCATATTGATGTCCAGTGCTTGAAAATTTGTTTCAACCATGAGTTTAGCCAGCCCTTGTCCTTTTATTAGCTTGGCGGGCTTGATTTCTAGATCATATTCCAAGATGAACGCAATCCACTTACCTCTTTTTCCATCAGGATCTTGTGTAAGTCTGTCTTTAACCACTGTATGAGGCACAAATGAAATGATGTGTGAATGTAGAATATAGACTCTGAAATCTCTTAGTGCTTTGATTAAGGAAAAAGCCTGATTTTCCATGATGTTATATTTCAGAGGTTCATCTCTTAAAGCTTGGTTGAAGAATGCTATGGGTTGCTCCTGTTCTTTTGTATTTTTTTGCAGTAAGACAACGGTAACTGTGTGTTCTGATGCAAAGGAAAAAAATGAAGAAATCCTTGTGACGTCAGGGCTGATTAGAAATTTTTTTTGTGTAAGTTCTTACTTCACTAAGCCAAAAAATTTCTTTTCTTCTATGGTCCATTTGACCCCTGTTTCTATTTTTAGCATGTTAGTAATATTTCTTATGAGTTATGCAAGGTTTGGTATGAACCTTCTTAAGAAATTTATCTTTCCAATGAAAGACTGCAACTCTTTGATGTTCCTTGAATGATTGATTTGCAATATCCCCTCAATCCTCTTTGGGTCAATCTTGATCCCTTCTTCAGATATGATGTGGCCTAGAAGCTTCCCTTATTGAAGGCCAAACAAAGTTTCTTGGGATTTAAAGACAGATCGTACTTTCTGCATTTCTCAAAGGCCTTTCTCAAATGAGCTAGGTGTTCTTCATCTGTTTTTTAATAGATTGTGATGTCATCAAGGTATATCACAATGAAGTAACCTATTTCTTCTAAAAAAGAAATATCCATTGCTCTTTGGAAAGAAGCTCCAACATTCATTAACCCAAAAGGTATTTTAACATACATGAAGGTGCCCCAAGGTGTAGTTCGCAAAGTTATTTTATGTTGATCATCTGGATGTAACATCACCTGATTGTACCCTGAAAAGCCATCAAGTAGAGATATCATTTTGGATCCTGCTACCCTTTGCAATATATGTTCCATTTTTTGTAAAGGGTAGTTGTCTTTCACGAATGCTTTATTTAAATTTCTGAAGTCTATGCAGAGCCTAATTTCTCCTATCTTCTTCCTAACTGATACAATATTTGAAACCCATTCTGAGTACCTGAGAGGGACTATTATTCCAGCATCATATAATTTCTTTATTTCTTTCTCAACCAGTGGTAGTTGGATAGGATTTATTCTGCGTAATTTCTGTTAAAGGGCTTCGTTTTCTTTGAGAGGAATCTTGTGCTGAATGATATCTATATCATAGAACTTCAAGTCTTCATAGCTCGAAGCAAAAACATCACTAAATTCTTTGAATGCCCCAATATATTTATGTTTTATATGTGTTGACAATGTATTTGACAGTTTTATCATTTTGGGTTTTAGCTCACTTCCTATATTTCACTTTTCTACATTTGTTTCAATGGATTCTATGTTTGGCTTTTTAGCAACATTATTGAAATCAAAAAGTTCTTCTAGACGGACTAGTCCTCTTGGCAATGTGTTATCTCTGAACTGCAACACTTTGAAGTCTTCCTTTTCTGGATCTGCACACAGCTTTGTCTCATGTGGGTCATCTTTTGTTAACATATTTATATCAGCATCATCAGGGGGCTCTTTTTTGTACGTTTGTTCCTCAGCTGCAATACTCCTAAATTAGCATGCAGCTAATTGGAGTATTATATTTTTATTTTGTTCTTAGATAGAGGAATAAGATCGGTAGGAAGGCCCATAAATATCTTTAGTAGAAACAAAATCCCTCGTAGTGTGAAAAGGGATCATATTCACAGCTGGATAAAGTACCTTCATGTGTGAACAAGGGCTAATGTATGTGGACAAGGTCAAGTTTGACCAAGTCAACAAAGCTTGGATGGAGGGAGTGGATCATTAATAGAGATGACCCAGTGGGAATATGGATCAGTTTAGATAGTTATAATAAAGCCACCTTGAGTATGAAATAAGACATTGCATGGATATCAAGTCAAGGATGACCAAATCAAACAACATTGTTATGGAGGAGTGGCATTGATGATGGGACATCGCAATTTTGGAGGGAGATTAACTGCATGAAGGTGGAAACGCTAATGAGTGGGACCCAAGGTGAGAAGGATCACATTGTTTATAAGGAAGAGGATGGTAGCCATATGGGGTTAGCTTATGACTATGATTTTCTAAATATATGGTTTGTTTAGACATATAAATTTCTCTTGTTGTTTAGCTGAGACTGTATGTTTTTTAGCATAGTGTGTTCTTGATCAAGAATCCCACCTCTTCCATTGAGTAGCTCTTGGAGGAGTCTTGCACCATATTTTCCACTATCTGGCTGAAGGCCAAGCTTCATCTTCCTTTAACAACGTAGATCCTATTGACGGATTGTATATTTCAGTAAGTTGTAGTAAGTGGAGACTAGATCTTCAAGTCTAGGCCATTTCAGTGCTCATTTTCAGTGGAGGAGGGTTCTAACCAATTGGAAGGACAATATTGAAGGTATTGAGCTTCATTTTAATATCTTGGTAGTAGTTCAACCACATTTTGTCCCTTATATCGTAGTCTAGATCCAGATCTGCGTAATTTCTGAAGAGGCAGTTGCAGGGTGGTTCAGCACACCATTTGGAGAGCTGATTTTCTAAATGTTGGGGATTTTCCCTTCACTTTGGAGATATATTGGAGGAGGCATATATCAGATTAGTCACAATTTACAGATCTATAATTTTCAGTAGATCTGCAGTCTTAAAACTCAGATCTACAATTTGTACTTAGTGTTTTGATGAAAACCCCAGGGGGGTTCTATAGAGGAGCTTGTATAGTGCATGGATTTGATATAGATCTAAATTTTCATGCACATAGAAACTCTAGATCTAATGTACAACATATTGATGTTGTAGACCCAATAAAATAACGTTGTCAGGGTATTCCAGCTTTAATTTAGGGTTGCATCCCCTCTTTTTTACATGATTTTTGAGCTATTATGCCTTGGGAGGCTTGTTTAACTAAGCCACCATGATTTGTTTCAGATCTCCTTTTGTATTTGGCTGTTATAATGTATAAATGAATGGATCCATGGGCTTAATTTAACTGTTATTTCCTATATTTCTAAAAATTTCATTTTTAAGAGCATGCATTGCTGCATTCCCCATTTGGGAATATTACAGTGGTATCAGAGCATCATCTTGGCTCAGCCTGTGAGTTTCAGCCAATGTGCCATAAGAAGAAGAAGAGAAGGAGAAAGATATCAGAAAGATGGAAGGAATGAGTTTCATCTCATCTCTTTTCAGATCTAAGAAGGACCTCACCAAGGAGGTCAAGCAAAGAAAAATGGAGAGAAGAAGTGAAACCACATGAGGGTTTCAAGATGAGGAAGGTCCATGTACTTCCTATTAGCAAAAAGAAGATCTGATATTGCATAGAGCTCCAAAGAAACATGCTATGCCATTTCCTTTTGAATACAAAAGGCATGAAGATGGAGGTAACTTAGATCATGAGATTCTAAGTGAGTATCTTGCAGAATATAAGTCTCAACCTAGAGCTTTCAAAGAGAATATAAGTCTCCCATTGTTCATCCATCTAAAATAAGAAAGGAGACCTTGTAGCAATAGAAGGAAAGAGGACAATAGGTTTCTATTCTCTACCTTTGATGGGTCATCCTCATGCACAACAAGGGCTTGGGGAATGAGGTTGGATGCATTTTTCCTGCTACATCCAGTAGTAGAGAAAGAAGTTGTTGAGATTGTAGCGCTGCACCTTGAAGGTGAAGCAAACATTTGGTGGTTCAGCCATTTGAGTCATGCAAGAGTGACTGCATTTGTAGATTTTACTCAAAGGTTGATCAGGAAGTTTTACAAGAAGAAATCAGAGGAGAAGAAGCCTTCACCATCACTTCCTGCAAGATCACTTGCATCAGGAGAAAGAGCACTTGCATCTTTGCAAGATAGTCTTGATCTCTTGAGATTTAGAGTTCCATGCACTATTCTAGAGATGCATGAGGAGGAGGAGACATGTACCAGCACTAATGCAGCCATAGAAGACCAACCATCATCATCAGTAGTTGGGGAAGCCATCACACCAGAGGAAGGAACCCTTGTAGTAGTACAAGATGTTCCCAAGCTTTACCAAGGTATGTACATGTTTCCATTTTTTGTTACTTCAGCACATCATATGGAGGATTGTGGGAATTTACCATTGCATGACCTAGGGTCAAAGTACATTGCTGATTTGGAGCAACAAACTATTACTGCACTGAGCAGCCTTGAATTGTTCAAGGAGGAGATATACAGTCATCCTAGTGTATCATTGTTGAGTTGCACACAACTCTTGGGGTTGGAGTGTAGATTCTTGGAGGATGGGTTGAGTATTGCCATGAACCATGCCATGCAAAACTATGTGTTTAACATTGAGTATGATCTTAAGACAGCGGATGCACCATTTTGGAGATCAGAAACGCTATCATTGAGAAGCAGTGATGAGTTGGGGGCCCAACCATTATTGGATCATTCCAATAACCTTTCTACATGTATAAAGGAGGATAGGAAGATGGTTGATGAAGGGAATCTTAAGATGGATAACTTCTTCCATTATAATGATAGATACTTCTTGATTAGCACTTCACATCCTGATGAGAAGTTTTTTCCTACGCCTTATTTGGATCCTTATGGGATCAACTTGGTCATTGAGGAGATTGAATTTCAACATCCCATGAAATGCAAAGACATAAATCTGATATGGGAGGATGGTATTCTACATTGGAGGAATGCCACTTTTAGACATGATGATAGACACTCACCATTAGTTGGATGGGTGATGGTGATGAGCAAGAGGTTGGGAAACCACTTACAGATTTATGACACTAGGCAGCAGGAGGAAAGAATGCATTGGTTACTCTTCAAAGAGTTTGGTCATCCTGTGACTCATTCTATTTCGGTTGGTGGATGGAACTTGGCATGGCACTTTTGAAAAAAATTTGTTCAGTCATACAGCCTAATCATGATTAAACAAATTTTGAATTTTTGCTGATAAGTTTGAAGATGAAGATATGCCAAACTATTTAAACTTGGTTTATCAGTAGATAGAAGGAAAATGACATTGGTTCCAAAGTCTAAATATGAAACCAATAAGGAAAAAAAGGGATGAATGATAAATGAAAGACCCAAGATCAAAGCCATCAATTAGTTTACTTTTTGCAAAATAATATTGTGTGCAGTTTGTCCAAAATGCCACAATTCATGATGATCAAATTGCTTAATCTTGATTCATTCATGCTTTAAATTTCATGTTGATAGATAGTGAATAAAAATCTCTCAAACTGTTTAATCTTGACAAAAAAGTAGATTAGGTAGAGAATAAAAGAGCTCATCATTCTAATCTGAGCCTTTGGAAGTTATAAGGGTAGAAATAGATAATTTTGCTTTCAAAATAAAAATGATGTCAGGGTTTGCAAGTCTAAATGAATCCAAAATGAGTGAAGAAAAAATGTTAGAACAGAATAATGGGTAGGCAGAATTACTTTGCAAGATGCATGATGTTTAATTTTTGAAGGCCAAAGTCACAAAGAATTGTAGTAGATCAACAACTACAGGATGAAAATTAACCAAATACAAACAAGCCACTGATCTATGAAATCCAGAGATCTGAGGTTCTTGACATCTCCTAAAGGAGCTTCCCTCCCTAGCTGGAGTCACTATTAGTCTCCTGTATTCTACAGTATGACTAAATGACTATGGATTTTCTACTGTAATATCCCAAAATGGAATAATGCATTGATACACAAACACAATATTTGTAACACAGAAAATGTACATGTAAGTTTATGATCCACATAGATATAGACATAATAGTTGAGCGATTTTATTATATAGGAGAAGATTCAGTTACAACAATGTACAAAATATGAGGTAATCTAGCCAAAGAGATGGTGTAGAATGACCCTGAAAACATGCCACAATAGGCACTGTGTAATTGGAAGCTATTGGAAGCAAATAATGCATTGTCCCTTCAGAATATAATGAATATATGACTGTAGGATGAAAAGGAAAATGCAGATCTATGAAAATCTGGAGCTCTGATGATGCCAAGATTCTATATTTGGGCTCTATGATGGATACCCAAGATAACCCAGAAAGGATTTTCCAGATCTACAACTTTGGAAAATCACCCTCCTAAGGTTAATCCTTTGACTGCTAGGTTATGTAGATCGGAAGCTAGATCTGAAAAATATATGGCTGAAATATGTTATAAGATCAGATCTAAGCATGAAGGGATGATCCCTTCAATAGATTCTTAAGCTAGAAGCTCAAGATCTAGCTTCTCAATCCTCCAAAGAAAGTTGTAGCTGCTACTACACAACTGCTCATGGAAACTATGTTGTAAAGGAAGGAGGCTCTCTATCCTGCTGAAAAATATGGCTATGAAGCTCAAGCCTGATGGAAATAATGTATACAATGTCAAGGAATGGTCCTCCACTGGATTACTAGCTAAAATGCTAGCAACTTCCCTTCTCCCTTGGATCTACGAGAATGGATTGTGCAATTCCTGAAAGGATTGCTGCTACTGGGAGATGGATAATAGATGGCCTGATGCTTGATATAGATTTGAAGCACTAGAAGGCTGATATTGAAGCTCAAGGTGATAGTATGAATCCTTCATAGGTTCCTCAACTGAAATATTGAATGACAACCTCATCCTCTCAAACTAATCTTCAGAAATGTGAAATCTCTGAATATGGATGTTCTGCAGAAAGTAGGAACAATATGGCACTAATGCCTGATGATGAATGATGTACAATACTCTTTCAAGAGCTACTCAATGAAAGAGGTGGGATTCCCGACCAGGAACACCCAGTGCTAAACAACACTTTCAATCTTAACTTAAGAACCAAAGAAAGCATGGAATGTCACAGGACAATTCCAGATCTAAACAGATCATGCATCAACAATAATCTTCAACCTCCCTTCTATGTTGCCTTCATCTTTATTATATATTTTATGAACCTTCCCATGCCTTGGCCCATCTCATAACTGCACTGTACATGTGGACATAGGTCTCCATGTTGATTGCGTTGTCATTTCATGATCTCCATCATGTGTGAATGTGCTTATCACACTCTCCATCATGTGTGCATTAATGCACCACTTCCTCCATCATCTCATCATAAATTCTCTATGATCTTACATTTGATTCCTTCCAATATCTTAGTTGACTGTATCAACCTCCATGATATATCTCATTAATGAGACATGATCTCCACTCCTTTCACATTAAGTAGTTTCTCTACTACTCCATTATGTAGATCTAGATCTGAAATATCCACATACACACATCAAAAGTGGATTTTATTCATATTTGAGGATTATGGGTCCCTCCGCCCTTTTATTTACTTAATTAAGTAGGTTAATTAAGAACTCTAATATTCCAAATATCATGTGAAAATTTGGGAATATTACAGTCCTCCCCGGCAAAATGTTGCTTGTCCTCAAGCAACTGCAAAAGTGGATGCTACAACAAACATCCCCACTCCAAATGGCATCTTCATGTGGAAAGCCTTCCCATCTGTCACAATGTGTTATGCATGTCCATCTCCAAAGCTGCATTTATAGAATTTCTAGAATGGCCTCCAAATGAAAAGTTAGATACCCTTCCTCATCAATGAATCTCCAAGTGGCAACCATATAATGACCAAAGTTATCCTCTATACACAAGATACATAAGATGAAGTGGTTCATTCCCGAAATGGAAAATCCCAACTTATGAACTATATCTCCAACCCATGATACATAGAGTAGATTACATCTACCAATGCCCTCATCATTATCCATGTTGGCCATGTAGGAATCAAACATCACATCATCATAGTGAAAATCAAGAAGTAGAGACATATGGGAAAACATGAACAATGTCAAACCATATTCTCCTAATAACAACCAATGCAACAAAGCCTTATGCTGTCATGCTAGATCATCATGAAAACAAACAAGGGAGCCATACTCTCTCAAAATAAGCCACCGCAACAATGCTTATTGTTGCCATGCCAAATATGCATCAATATAGATATGAGAGCCATACTCTCTCAATATAAGTCACTGTAGCAATGCCTCTTACTGCCATACTACATCATCATTGTACGAAATGTAGTGGCCATATTCTCTCAAGAGAAGCCATCTTGCTGCCTCATCACATCATCATCATACCATGTACAATGACCATAATCCCCCAACAAAAGCCAACACTGTAAGGCCTCATGTTTCCATCCTCCAACAATGTCATGCAATGTATGGAAAGAATTCAGTCCATACTCTCCCAATAGTAACCATAGCAACAAGGATTCTTGCTGCCACCTTAAATTATCATGGTATAAGTCATGGAGAAAAAATATAGTAGTGGACATTTAAAATGTCTCATCAGCATAATACAAACAAGCTCCTTTATTCCACATCATGTGAGAGTTATACTTTCTCCCAAACCCAAGTACATACATGAACATGAGATACATCCCAAACAGAAATACATGTAAGGACATGAGACATATCCCAAACAAGAGTAAATATAAGGACATAATATATATCAGGTGACGTCCAAACTCTCTCATCAACAACCAAAGTAACCATGCCTTCTTCTTCTGCATTCTTCTAGTGATGTATAAGGCATGAATCAGAAAATTATGACTCATTGAGTGGTAGCCATACTCACCCAAGAGAAACCATCACAACCATGCTTCTTGCTGGTGTGTATCATAGATCTTCAAGAGGTTTTGCAACCCCTTGCTCCATACTATTAAACATTCATCCCAATGTGGATGACGGATCTCATTTTGCAAAAAATTGGCATCCTCCCATTGTAGAATACCAACCTCCTCAAACTGATGAAGAACTTTTCACTCCATGATATGTTGAAGTGCACCTCCAATGAGATCTCTCCATGAGATTCTCTTCTCATCAATGGCCCTCCAAAACCAATAAGGTTCTGTATCTGCTATAGGTAGAATTCTCTCTTTGAGCTTTGAGATGCTCATTGAGAAAGTGTCATATAGAAAGGAGAAAATATTTCTCATCTCAATATGTCTACCATCTATCATTTTTTCCTCCATTTCTTCATGAATGAAGCTACCATATGATTACTTCCATGAGGAATGGGTCCTCTTCTTCTCACTGCTGCTCATTAACAACATTGTAGATCTGCAAGGTGATACATGTGCTATCTCAAAGCAAGGCACAATGCTAAATTCATAGCCAGCCATTGTACATAGGATCATACTTATCCATTTTCTGAAACTCCACATTTCAAATCAAGAGGTTGAATCTAGTTCATCCATGACAAAATAGGATGGATCTTCATCTCTTCCTTGATTAAATCAAGGGTCCTCTGTGTAGTGATATAATGCTGCTCCAAATAAGCATGATGTTCTAACCCTTGGTCATGCAATAGCCCTCATGGAATTTCCCCATACGTTTCAATAAGAGATACTGAAACAATATGAGATTGAAGTTTATGCATACCTTGGATCAATTGAGATTCAGAAACATCTTGCAAGAACACAAGAGTTTCCTCTTCCAGTGCAAAGGTGTCTCGAACTTCTGGTAAGAATGATGGCAGCACTTTTACAAGTGTACCAATGCTGATATCTATCTCCTCATCCTCGTGCATCTCATCAATCATGCATGGGGATCCAAGTGTCAATAACTCAAGACCATCTTGCAAAGATGCAAGTGATCCTCCTCTTGATGTAATCACATCTGCAGCTGGTGGTGGTAGAGGCTCCTTCTCTTGAGTGAGAATGAGAACATATTCTCTTGAATCTTCATGCACTATCTCCTTGATGATGGGAGATGTCATTATGTGAGACATCTCTCATTTCTTTCTATCATATCTTTCCTTCGGTATTTGAATAAAATCTGGATAAGCAGACACTTTCATGTGTGGCAAGTGACTGAACCACCATTTTCTTGCTTCACCTTCAAGGTGCAGTGCTGCAAATTCCACAGTCTCTCTTTATGATATAGGATATTTCAGAAAGAATGTAAATAATTCTTCCCTCCAAGCCCTTAATGTGCTTGTGGAATATCCATCAAATGTAGGCAAGAACAATCTATGCCTCTTTCTTCTATTGTTGCTTCTGGATATCCTCACTTCTTTGAGTTGCAAAAAATGTTGGAGAGAGAGATTCTTCTTCAATGCTCTAGGCTGTGACTTGTATTCAGACAAATATTCAATTAGGGTCTCATTCCCCAAGCCTTCATCATATCCAGACCAGTCCTCTTTCTCAAAGAAAGTGGATCTAGCGGAATAATGTGAAGCTCTTTGCTTCTCTGGCCTTCTTTGTTGCTAAAAATAAGTGTTGGGACCTTCTTCATTTTGAAACCTTCATGAGGTTTCTCTTTGCCTTTCTCTTCTTATTTCATTGATCTCCTTAGAGAGATCCTTCATACATCTAAAGGAAGATGAGGCAAAACTTAATCCCTCCATAGTAGATCTCTAAAATATGCTTTTCTTATGTTGTCAAAATGTCCACAATCTGAGCCAAAGATTAGGCTTTAATACCACTGTAATATCCCAAAATGGAATAATGCATTGATACACAAACACAATATTTGTAACACAGAAAATGTACATGTAAGTTTATGATCAACACAGATATAGACAGAATAGCCGAGCCATTTTATTATATAGGAGAAGATTCAGTTACAACAATGTACAAAATATGAGGTAATCTAGCCAAATAGATGGCATGGAATGACTCTAAAAACATGCCACAATAGGCACTTTGTAACTGGAAGCTGTTGGAAGCAAATAATGCATTGTCCCTTCAGAATATAATGAATATATGACTGTAGGATGAAAAGGAAAATGCAGATCTATGAAAATCTAGAGCTCTGATGATGCCAAGATTCTAGATCTGGGCTCTATGATGGATACCCAAGATAACCCAGAAAGGATTTTCTAGATCTACAACTTTGGAAAATCACCCTCCTAAGGTTAATCCTTTGACTGCTAGGTTATGTAGATCTGAAGCTAGATCTGAAAAATAGATGGCTGAAATATGTTATAAGATCATATCTAAGCATGAAGGGTTGATCCCTTCACTAGATCCTCAAGCTAGAAGCTCAAGATCTAGCTCCTCAATCCTCCAAAGAAAGTTGCAGCTGCTACTACACAACTACTCATGAAAACTGCGTTGTAAAGGAAGGAGGCTTTCTAGCCTACTGAAAAATATGGCTATGAAGCTCAAGAATGATGGAAATAATGTATACAATGTGAAGGAATGGTCCTCCACTAGATTACTAGCTGAAATTCTAGCAACTTCCCTTCTCCCTTGGATCTACAAGAATGGATTGCGCAATTCCTGAAGGGATTGCTGCTGCTGGGAGATGAATAATAGATGGCCTGATGCCTAATATAGATTTGAAGTACTAGAAGGATGATCTTGAAGCTCAAGGTGATAGGATGAATCCTTCATAGGTTCCTCAACTGAAATATTGAAGGACAACCTCCTCCTCTCAAAATGATCTTCAAAAATGTGCAATCTCTGAATATGGATGTTCTGCAGAAATTAGGAACAATATGGCACCAATGTCTGATGATGAACGATGTACAATACTCTTTCAAGAGCTAATCAATTAAAGAGGTGGGATTCCTGACTAGGAACACCCAGTGCTAAACAACACTTGCAATCTTAGCTAAAAAACCAAAGAAAGCATGGAATGTCACATGACAATTCCAGATCTAAACAGATCATACATCAACAATAATTTTCAACCTCCCTTCTATGTTGCCTTCATCTTCATTATATATTTTGTGAACCTTCCCATGCCTTGGCCTATCTCATAACTGTGTTGTACATGTGGACATAGGTCTCCATGTTGACTGCGTTGTCATTTCATGATCTCCATCATGTGTGAATGTGCTTATCACACTCTCCATCATGTGTGCATTAATGCACCACTTCCTCCATCATCTCATCATAAATTCTCTATGATCTTACATTTGATTCCTTCCAACTGCTTAGTTGATTGTATCAACCTCCATGATTTATCTCATTAATGAAACATTTTTCTACTACTCCATTATGTAGATCTAGATCCGAAATATCCACATACACACATCAAAAGTGGATTTTATTCATATTTGAGGATTATGGGTCCCTCCACCCTCTTATTTACTTAATTAAGTAGGTTTATTAAGAGCTATAATATTCCAAATATCATGTGAAAATTTGGGAATATTACATCTACAATCTACTGAAAATAACATTCCATGACTATCATTTATTTTCAGAAATCTCATTGCCTTCATTATCTTCATTTAACCTATTCACTATCTCTCATTTTACCTATTCATATCACTCTCTTACTCTGAAATTCCATGTTTTGACCTTAAAACCCCTCATTCAGTCGTGCCCCTTTCTTAAAACCCTCTTTCCCTACCTAAAACCCCACTCCCATTGCTAAAGTCCTCTTCCTTTTCATTCATTCCCCTTCTTCCATTAAAACAATGTAAAAACTTTATTTTCAAACAAATAAAGTTTTTACAAACAAATTTTATTTTCATTCGAGACCCACTCCTTTAAATGAACCCTGTTTATTTAAAAATTACCCAATACCCCTTTCAAATTTATAGCCCTGGCTTTAAAACGTAAACCTCTGCTCTCATACAACCATGGCCCCACTTTACATTAAGCACTTCTTCTTAATTATTACCCCAGACCCCACCTTATTTTCAAACCCCCGCATTATATTAACCCTCCATGTCATTTGAAAACCCAAGCCCCATGATTATTAACACCCCACACTATGTATTAAACCTGCCATCGCATTCAAAAGTCCCGACCCCACACGTCAATTCAACCCGTAGTCCATTCGTCGCCCGATCATTGTCAGATCTCCGCTCCCAGATCCGACGGCCATCGTGCCATTTCGTAAATCCAAAAGCTCAAAGGTTAAGAACCTTTGAGAGTTTTGAAATGAGTGGTATTCGCGCCCATCCTTTCCTCCACGCGTCATTCCTGCATCTTATCGTGTCCCCCCTACTAAATACCATTAACCACCTACACCCCATGCGATAAACCACTTACCGCTCCATGCCATAAGCCCTAAACCATTGACCCTTTTTGAATGTTTCGAAGCCCTGTGCCATTTCGATAAGCCCCGATCCTCTGTATTAACCCCCACAGCTCTTCCAAAGACCCGAAAAAGCCATAACCAAATACAGAAACCAAAATCTTCCATTATCCAGACTTTGTCCACAGCACATGTCTTTATTAACAAGTTGTTTTTAATTGTGCAGGTGACCAATATATAAGAAGAAGTAGTAAATCAATCTGTGTTTCTAAGGTCCAATTATTTCTTAAAACAGGTTTTTTGGGTGATGATCCAGAATGCCTTGTTCATCAAAAGGACCAGGAGCGCAAGATTAATTTGAAAACAACAATGGATCATGACCATTGATGATTATTCAATCACTGCAAAGGCAGCGAGAGTTCTTCAAAGGACAGGGTAAAGAAAATGAAGAGAATTTTATAGTGGTTGCATAGAGGCAATGACAAATGAAAACACAGTTACGAAACAATGAAAGGTAAAAGGGATTAGAGGATTAATCAAAGGTTTAAAGTTTAAAAATGTGTTAAGACAGAGGAAAGACAATCACTGAAAGATCAAAGATAAAATAGTAAAGGAAGTAAAGAAGAAAGAACAGATGAAAGAGCATAATAAGAACAAAATTAAAGAAAAGACAAATCAAAGTTAAGAGACAAACCAAAGATTAAGGACAAATCAAAGGCAAATCAATGAAGAAGATAGATCCAAGTGACAAGGCCAGATTAGCATTTAATTCTTCCAAATCTTATTGGCCACCTACAACCCGATTCTGCTTCAATAAAAGCAACTACAACTAATAAAGCAGTCAAAGATATTTTTAGTAGCTCAAAAATTATTGTAAAAGTTAATATTAAAGTCAAATAGTCAAAATATCTTAAAGTTAGCTCAACATTTAATTTAAGAGTTATTATTACAGCTAGTCAGTCAGTGATATTTTGCCTTGGGCCTAGCATGGTCTCAAAAGTCAACATTACATTTAATCTATAATAACTACAGTCTGAAACCCTAGATTAGGGCAACCTCCTCATCTACAGTTAAATACTGCATGTATTGTTCATTGTTGGTTGATGGTTGGTTAGTTGGCTGATTGCTAGACTGGATTTGATCAGACTCTGAGTTGTAGAGACTATTGCACTGGAGTATTGTATGTTGTGTAACCAGCTCCAAAAATAGAATAAAAGAGATATCAACGCCTTAGAAATAAGCCACTTCAAGGGGGAAACCTCCAATACATTACATAAATGAACAATTCTTGGATGATACAATTTACAAAACCTCCTTTCTATATATAGGAGTCCATGGGGCCATAATGTAATCCTAATGGGGCCACAATGTAATCGTAGCCGACCTAAAAATAATAATTTAAGGGAACAATAATAACAATATGGGGGTTACAAGGGTACAATAATAACAATAAGGGGGTTACACTAACGACAATAAGGGACTATACTAGTAATATAGGGACCTAACATGCCCCTCTCCTTCAAAAAAGTGTTGTCCTCAACGCTTGAGTAGCTATGGGTGCTTTTGTATAAAATTCTCATCCTCCCATGTAGAATCTTCAGTGGGTAAGTTCTTCCACTTGATGAGATACTCTGAAATTGATCGATTCCGTAGTTGTCGAGTTCTTGTTTCCGTGACCGCTTCCGGTTCCAATATGATTTTTCCTTCCTCATCAAGTTCTGGCAATATTGTTTGAACTGAAATATTTTCACCTATAACCTTCTTTAAGCATGAAACATGGAAAACTGGATGTACTCGCGAAGAAGCAGGAAGCTCCAATTTGTATGCCATAGTACCAATCTTTTGCAACACCTTGTAAGGACCATAGTACTTTGGCGACAATTTATTATCCTTCTTAGCTTGCTTGAGGGACATTTGTTTGTATGGTTGTAGCCGTAAAAATACCCAATCTCCTACATCAAAACTTCTCTCATTGCGATGTTGATCTGCCTGTTGTTTCATTCGATTTTGTGCCAAATTCAGGTTATCCTTTAAGAGTTGGAGAACTTCTTGCTGATGCTCGACGTGATCTTCCACCGCTTGAACCTTCAAATTTTCCCTTAAAGATGATGTGATCGATGGTGGATGATATCCATAAAGTGCCATAAATGGGGTCATTTTTGCTGCAGTATGGAAGGAAGTGTTATACCACCATTCACCGAGAGGTAACCACTTGACCCATTGTGTTTGTTTATCAGATACAAAACAACGAAGATATCATTCCAAACATTTATTTACTATCTCAGTTTGACCATCAGATTGAGGATGATAAGATGAGCTATGAGCTAATTGAGTACCCAAACAAGAAAATAACTCCGTCCAAAAATTTCCAGTAAAAATGGGATATTTGTTGCTCACAATAACCCTTGGGCTTCCATGTAGCTTTTGAATTCTGTCCATAAATGTAGTAGCAACTGTACTTGCTTTAAATGGATGAGATAATGCACAAAAGTGTGCATACTTGGTAAGTCTATCAACTACCACCATGATGACACTCTTTCCTTCGGACTTAGGTAAACCTGTGATAAAATCCATTGAAATCTACTCCCAACATTGACATGGAATGGATAAAGGTTGTAGAAGTCCTTGGGTCTTAATTGTCTCAACTTTATTCTGCTGGGAAACCAAACATTCCGCCACAAAATTTTGAATATCAGATTTAAGGCCATCCCAAAAAAATTCTTTCTTCACCCTGTGGTAAGTTTTTAAAAATCCCGAGTGTCCTCCTAAAGGAGAAGTGTGCAATTCCAAAAGAATCTTTTGTTTTAGTTGGGAATTCCTACAAAGATATAAGCGATCTTTGTACCATAAGGAATCATTTTTCCAACTAAATGTATCAAATGTACTAGGATCTTGCTACAACTTTTGAATGAGTGTCCATACATCTTTGTCCTTCTTCCATTCATCTCTTGCTTCGGTTATCCAATCTAGTTGGATAATAAAAATGGCACAAAGCATGCTTCCACCTCTTCATTCTTTCTTGAGTGTGCATCTGCAACAACATTAAGCTCTCCTTTTTCGTAGATTATTTCAAAGTCATAACCCAACATCTTTGTGACCCAATTTTGCTGCTCTTCTGAAGATAGTCTTTGTTCCAAAAAGTGTTTAAGACTATCATGATCAGTTTTTACCTTGAAGTGTCTTCCCATTAGGTAAGTTCGCCATTTCTTTAGTGCATGCAATATTGCTAACATTTCCTTCTCATAAATAGGTTTCTGTAAATACTTTCCTTTGATTGGATGACTTTCAAAAGCAATGGGTCTTCCTTCCTGCATTAAAAAAACACCAATTCCATTTCTTGAGGCATCACATTCCACAATAAAGGTTTTTGTGAAGTCCGGCGTAGCTAAGACAGGCGCTAGGCACATTGCCTCTTTAAGATGTTCAAAGGCCTTAGTTGCTTCAGGAGTCCATGAAAATGCATCTTTCTTCAATAATGTTGTTAGAGGTGCCGCTATTCTCCCATAATTCTTAACAAACTTGCGATAATAGCCTGTTAACCCGAGAAATCCTCGCAACTGCTTTATTGTCTTGGGGACTTTCCATTCCTTAATGGCTTTAATTTTGTTAGGGTCTACTTTAACACCCTCGTGAGATATAATATGACCCAGATATTCCACCTCTTGTACTCCAAAGAAACATTTGGATGTTTTGCATATAATTGTTTCTCCTGCAATAGTTTGAGCACCCTGTCAACATGTTCAACATGATCCTTCCAAGACCTGCTGTAGATTAGTATATCATCAAAAAATACTAGCACAAATTTTCTAAGGAAGGGTTTGAAAATGGAATTCATCAACCCTGAAATGTAGAAGGTGCATTGGTAAGGCCAAAAGGCATGACCAAAAATTCATAATGACCCTCATGAGTTTGAAATGCTGTTTTTGGAATATCTTCAGTCTTCATTCTAATTTGATGATATCCTGAACGAAGATCCAACTTGGTAAAATAAATTGCTCCATGTAATTCATCCAATAATTCATCAATCATGGGAATGGGAAATTTGTCTTTAATGGTGAGCTTATTGAGCTCCCTATAATCCGGACACATTCGCCATGATCCATCCTTCTTGTGTACCAATACTACAGGAGCAGAGAAAGAACTTTGACTAGGTTGAATTATACCCGCCTCTATCATTTTTGCAATCATACATTCAATTTCGCTCTTTTGGACATAAGGATATCTATAAGGCCTGATGTTTGGAGGAACACTTCCTAGAATCAAATGAATATCATGGTCATGATCACGAATAGGTGGGAGTCCTTTGGGAGTTTCAAATACCTTGAAATGATTTTCCAAGACTTTTTGGAGATCTGTAGAAATAGATGATTTTGATGTTGGAACTTCTAGTGAGCATAATTGTGAAATTACGCCTCGTTGTTCTTTCTTTAGAAGCTTTTTCGTGACATTAGAGCTTATTATCTTTCCCGGCTTCCCCGCAATACCCCATAATTCGACTTCCTTGCCTTCTGAAAAAAATTTCAAGAAAAGTTCTTGAAAATTAAAAGCTACCATCCCTAAAGATTGTAACCATTGTACTCCTAGTACAACATCATCACCTCCCATAGGAATGGAAAGCATTAGACTAGTCAATGCATATTCCACCATGGTTAGCTTGATATTATGGCATTTTCTAGAGCAATTTATAGTTCCTCCATTTGCAATCATCACTTGACATTCTGGTGCTGGGTATAGGAAACAATTTAATTCCTTGGCTACCTTACAATGAATAAAATTATGGGTGCTACCTGAATCAATCAACACTATTACCTTTTTCTTCTTGATATGTCCTTCTATCTCGAGAGTTTGAGGAGTGGTAATTCCTGCCAGTGCATTACACAATATGGTCGGATTCATTTCTTCCTCTTCTAGAGCTGGTTCCTGGTGTATATCCTCTTCTTGTTCATTTTCTTCTTCCTCTTCACAATCTATGTAAAATAATTTCTTCTCAGCACACTTATGACCTTTAGTTTATTTTCTATCACAACTGTAGCAAAGCCCTTTTGCTCTTTTTTATTCCAATTGTTGTGGTGTCAACCTTGTAGGTTGTGGAAATCTAGGCGTAGCAACACTTCCTTCTTTATAGAATTGAGTGGTAGGCTTCCTTGTCGCCATAATTTTACATTCAACTTTTCTTGCCAACTTGAATGCCTTCTCCAATGAATTGGGTTCCAAAACGCGAACTTCATGTTGTATGTTATCCTTTAAAGTGCCTATGAAGAGATCAATCCTGTGTTCCTCTGGAATATCAGTTACCCTTATATTCAATTTTTGGAAGTCCCCAATGTGCTGCCCCACTAAACCCTTTTGTTTGAGATTTATCAATTGGCTAAAGAAGGTGTTGCTCTTTGTATCCTCATAATGTGCTATCATTTCCTTCGTAAAAATTGACCAAGTGACAATTTTTTTACGGAAGCAAAGCCATCGATACCATACAAATGTATTTTGTTCTAAATGCAAAGTTGCAATGCGTACCTTTTGTGTGTTTTGCACATTATGGAGATCAAAATATTGCTCCATCTGTAGTATCCATGTTACAAGATCCTTTCCATCAAACTTCCTCATATCCATTTTTGAAATATGGTGGTTCTTCCTGCCAACATTAGATTTTATGAAATCATGATTAACATTTATTTTGTTCTCATCATGAGTTTCCTCTACTATCTTTTCACCATTAGGAAACATTTCTTGTATCAACTTTGTCAAACCTTCCATGTCTGCTTTTAGATCATTCTTCATGTTTTCCATGTTGTCTTTCATGTCATCCATCTTAGCTTCCATGCCAGCTTCCATGCCTTTCTTCAAACTGTCCATTTCATTTTTTTCTTGCTCTTTGCGAGAGCGAAATTTGGTGCACTTTCTCTTGTAATTTTGATAGATCATGTTGCAATTCTTCATCTTCATGAGTCATAGTAGAGCCTTCTAAAGGCTTAATGGGTAGTGAATTATTTTTACGGGCATATTTTAGAACTAAACACTGATATCTATTCTACATTATGCCCTTCGAATCAATTCAAATTGATTCTTCAAACAAGACATGCAATTCAGAAAAATAAAATGCACACTTTTTTCTTGCTTTTGAGGAGCTCGATATTGAAATTGGATTATCTCTGTGATTTCAACACTTCAATATTTGAATTTCGGTACTGACGTAGCCCTCTGAATTCTCTTTCGAATTCCACAGGTATGACCTGATATGGATTCTCCAAGTCAAATTTGTGTCCAATCTCCCACAATGACCTAATTATGGACTGGTTCAGTAGAGAAAACTTGTATGACTTGCCACGTGTCATTGTTTCGTCCTTCGGCTCTGAAATTGATAGACAAGAAACTACAGTCCATGTATTTACAACCAATTTTTACAGCACTCCAATCCGATGCTCAGAGAGAGAGAGTTATGAATTGTTTCCCACGATCATCTATTTGAGATGAAATTTGGGAGCTTGAAAAAGCACTACATTCCACATATCATATCTCCAAAAATATTTCGAGCCAAGGTTTGAAATTTTTTGACAAGTTTCCTCAGGATTTCAGCTTCGCACCATAAAACTTTCAGATTCTGAACCTTTGTAGAAAAAAATTTATAGCGAAAGTTCCACGATGACCTGTTTAGAGCAGCGAAACCCTAGAATCCAAACCTCTGATACCAAATGTTGTGTAACCAGCTCCAAAAATAGAAGAAAAGAGATATCAACGCCTTAGAAATAAGCCACTTCAAGGGGGAAACCTCCAATACATTACATAAATGCACAATTCTTGGATGATACAATTTACAAGCCTCCTTTCTATATATAGGAGTCCATGGGGCCATTATGTAATCCTAGTGTGGCCACAGTGTAATCCTAGCCGACCTAACAATAATAATTTAAGGGCACAATAATAACAATATGGGGGTTACAAGGGTACAATAATAACAATAAGGGGGTTACACTAACAACAATAAGGGACTATACTAGTAATATAGGGACCTAACATTGTAACTATTTTGGACATCAGTAATACAAGCACGTTCACAATATTCTTGAGCTATGTTAATGGTGATGTTATCCTTCTTTGTCATTGTTTCTCCTTTGTTTACCATATTGTGCATCATTTCTCTGATAATAGAACATAAATTTTAGATTAAGATATGCTGTTAGGGCACCTTAACTCTGTCCGTTTCCATTATCTTTATGTTTTCTTCTGCAAGGTCTGATTAAAGAATTCAGGGGTGTCCTGCTCTTTAGTTCCATCTAGCTTGTTTCCTTAAGGTTTTCTTACTTAGACTGTTATCATTGGAATTTACTAGGTTGCTTGGGTAGGCACCGAAAGCAATATGTGAGCCATGGTCGAAGCATTTCTATGCCCAGTAAAGAGGCTTCTTCCCTGCTGAATGTTTCCTGTCGAGGGAATAATCTAGACATCGGCCACCAACCGCTACCAGAAAGAGACAAGACAATATTAAAACACCAAAGGGAGTGTCCAAGGTTATATCTGTCGAAGGATCGCAGAGCAAGCGGAATCTCACCTCTGGAAAGTCGAAAATTAAAACCCTCATAGTGAAATTGCAGAGTTTCTCTCCAGTGATCCCAAGTAAATAATGAATACCCAAGTCATTATCAAGAATTCGTTTTACATTAAACCGATTCTTGATTTTCTTGATTAAATAGTTAAAGTAAAGTATATTTACTATGTGTAATTATGTAAAGTTGAGTAGGTCTATCATAGAAACAAATAGAGAATCCTTCTTTTATTATTAATGATCAAAAGCTTGTACATTGCTACTTACAAAATGCTTATCCAAGGGTGCAACCCTTAATAACTCGTGATGGGAGTTATTTATACTAGTTATAAGACTAAGAAAATATCTAAAACTGATTACAAAATAGTATCAAATAATAGGAAGAAGGAAATTGTTGGATGATGTGTCACTGCTTTGAAGGAGGTTATCGATGACCTGGCCCTTGAAATACTTATGAATTCTTTATGAATTCTCCATTATTTATGTTGTATCTTTTTCTTTTTCTCCAATATTTATCAAGATGTTGTATCTTTTTCTCCAATATTTATGAAGATGTATCTTTTTCTCCAAGATTTATGAACTCATCACTATGAATTTTCCATTATTTATGTTGTATCATTTTTTTTCTCCAAGATTTATGAATTCTCTATTATTTATGTTGTATCTTTTACTTTTTCTCCAAGATTTATGAATTCTCCATTATTTATGTTGTATCTTTTCTTTTTCTCCAAGATTTATGAATTCTCCATTTTTCTTGTATCTTTTTTTTTTTGTATCTTTTTCTATATATATGAAGTTCTATATTTTTCTCCATTTTCTTGTATCTTTTTCTAGATTTATGAAGTTCTATATTTTTCTCCATTTTTCTTTTCTTGTATCTTTTTCTAGATTTATGAAGTTCTATCTTTTCATAAGTTTTTTTCATTTTCTTGTATCTTTTTCTAGATGTATGAAGTTCTATATTTTTCTCCATTTTTTTCTTTTTCTAGATGTATGAATTTCTATATTTTTCTCCATTTTTCTTTTTCTAAATGTATGAAGGTCTATATTTTTTAATGTTTTTCTCCATTTTTTTATATTATGGATTTTCCTAAATGTGTGAAGTTTTATGTTTTTCACCATTTTTCTAGATTATAAGTTCTTTCTAGATTATGAAATTCTATATTTTTTTCTAGATGTAGTATGAAGTTTTATATTTTCCTCCATTTTTCTAGATTAGGATTTTTTTTCTAGATGTATGAATTTATATATTTTTCTCCATTTTTCTTTTTCTAAATGTATGAAGGTCTATATTTTTTAATATTTTTCTCCATTTTTTTATATTATGGATTTTCCTAAATGTGCCAAGTTTTATGTTTTTTCTCCATTTTTCTAGATTATGTTTTTTTCTAGATGTATGAAGTTCCATTTTTGTAGATTATGAAGTTCTATATTTTTTTAGTTTTATATTTTTTTCCATTTTTCTATGTTTTAGTTTTATATTTTTCTCCATTTTTTTAGATTATGATTTTTCTATATTTTTTTAGTTTTATTTTTTCTCCATTTTTCTAGATTATGATTTTTCTAGATTTGTTTAGTTTTATATTTTTCTCCATTTTTCTAGATTATGATTTTTCTAGATGTATGAAGTTCCATTTTTGTAGATTATGAAGTTCTATATTTTTTTAGTTTTATATTTTTTTCCATTTTTCTATGTTTTAGTTTTATATTTTTCTCCATTTTTTTAGATTATGATTTTTCTATATTTTTTTAGTTTTATTTTTTCTCCATTTTTCTAGATTATGATTTTTCTAGATTTGTTTAGTTTTATATTTTTCTCCATTTTTCTAGACTTATGAAGTTCCATTTTTCTATATTTTTTTAGTTTTATATTCTTCTCCATTTTTCTAGATTTTTTTAGTTTTATATTCCTCTCCATTTTTCTAGATTATGATTTTTCTAGATTTTTTTAGTTTTATATTTTTCTCCATTTTTCTAGATTATGTTTTCTTTCTAGATGTATGAAGTTCCATTTTTCTAGATTATGAAGTTCTATATTTTTTTAGTTTTATATTTTTTTCCATTTTTCTATGTTTTAGTTTTTATTTTTCTCCATTTTTTTTTCTAGAAGTATGAAGTTCCATTTTTCTATATTTTTTTAGTTTTATATTCTTCTCCATTTTTCTATATTTTTTAGTTTTATATTATTCTCCATTATATTCTTCTTCATATTTTTTTACGTTTTATATTTTTCTCCATTTGTCTAGATCATGATTTTTCTTGAAGTTCTATTTTTCTATAATTTTTTTGTTTTTTATTTTTCTCCATTTTTGGTTTTATATTTTTCTTCAATTTTTTGGTTCTATATTTCTTTCCACAAGCACCCTACTGCTCAAAACACTACGAAGAAATTGGACTGTTAGTGTATATAAACACCGTGAAGCTCTACTCTCCTGGCAGATGTGGGATATTTTCCATACAAAAAAGCGCATGTAACACTCGGATGTCATAACACGAAGTTCAACACACGTGCCAATCCAAGCGAGAAACATAAAGGGCACACAACACGTCAAAGTAATTGAACCGTGTTGGTTTATACAAGTAAAGATAAAAATGTGTCCAGCTCACATATCTCTTGATCAAGCAATATACACCGCACCTTTTCACACAAAAAAATCACCGCACCTTTTCCAAGAAGCCCGAATCCGCCATTAAAAACTCTCAACCTACTGCTATCGATGATAACACGAAGAGTTTGCTTTCCTAAACAAAAGAATAGAATTCATCTTCATCTTTGAATCATCGACATGGATGATCTATATAGTGTTCAGGAAGGAGATTAGTGGCAGACAAAGATATGTGCACTGGGAATCAAATGATGATGAGGCGAAGGCTTATTTATCTTTAGATTTCCATAATCCAAATATCCCAGAGGAGGAGATGATTAGTCCCGAGAAAATCTCCCTTGTTCAAGCCCCAACTCTAGAATAAGAGGAGATTAAGGGGATTGATTCTTTCCGCTGGACTCTGCTTCTTCATGAAATTACAAGCTTTTGCCATTTTATTTACCAACTTCAGAGTAGCAAACAACACGCACAACTGCAGTAGCATGTGTTTCAGAAGTCATCAAATCTATATGGCCCAGATGCCAAGCTAAAATATTTGGTTAACTTGAGACACGGTTTTATTTACCTTCCAGTGACATTAATGTGGTGATCTTGAATTTCGATGTTGAAATTCCTCAAAATGGTTCGCAGTCTCTTATTAAAGCTTTGTCTCAAAGGTCCATTGGACATAAAATGTAGGCAGTTTCTAGTGATCAGCATTGGCATTCAAAGGAACAACGACTAATATTAATTGCAGACCCCTAAGTTATTTGAATTTTATCAAAGTGGGGTTCCGCAATCTTGTTTCTCCAAAACCATTTATTCTACGTGTCAGTATGTGGCGAATTGCGGGGGACTCCAAAACCGCTTACTGCTGAGCACCCCCTCCGCAATTCCACTCTATATTTTAATGACAGCACAGGGATAAACACATGACAACAAAGTTGTTAAGTGGTCATTACACTATTACATACATGGATACATCGGCAGAAAGTTGCGCTTAGATTTTGAATCTGATCTGGCAAGAGAATTTCGAATCAAACCAAGAAATAGAAGTATGATGAAATCAGTGAGAAGAAAGTGCCCACTCCTACTGAGGCTTTATGTAAATTTTTCCCATCCAATCAAAGGAAAGTATTGATATCTACAATGGTTGAAATCTGGTCGTGCAGAAAGATCACTTGCATTAAATAATTCTGTGTTACTGGTGAATCTGGTCGTGCAGAAAGATCACTTGCATTTTCGGCTAATTTTGGCAGTGAGGATGATAGAAATGATGCATATAAAAAGTTCAGGAAGTACGCAGAAACCCTTCAAAGAGAAGTGTCAATCACACCAACAGAGGAAACTTGCAATATCGATAGTTACCAAAGGGATATGCACATGTCCCTATTGACTGTCCCACAAAAGAGAAAACGACCCATCAGGATGTTAGCCTACAAGATACATGAGCTTTGCTTCTGTTATGATTACACTGAGGGTCAGTTTCGTTGTCTTCTGAATCATCTTTCCTATTTATAATTTGTTTTTTTAACTCAATTTTTCATGTTAACGATCGGAACATTCATGGGTGTACAATTATAAGGATTGATATGTTGCCATGGAAGTCGATGAAAAATAAAGCAATCCGTCTATTTCCTGCTAGAGATGCTTTTGGGGAATGAAGTCACTTCAGTTCTGAAGGTACCGAAGGCATCAGAATTGAGACAAGCCTTGGATGCTTTTATATGTCAGCATATTTAAAGAAATATATAACTCTTTGTTGTTCATGAGAGGAAGAAAACCAAAAACAACCTTAAGATAGAAAAGTCGAATGGAACAAAGTGTTGGGCTCTCAATCTTCATTATCCGAATTCCCTGTGAAACTTTGAAACTTAGTCAGTAAATCATGTGCTACTTTTGGTAGTGAATGTTAGTGTCTTGCTATATTTATGCAACATTCATTTCTAGATGTATGGGCATTTCAATATGAACAACCTATGGAGAACGATTTATATTCAAACTCCCATTCTATATTCCTTGCTTACTGAAGCTATGTCTTATGTGTTTGTCTTTCTGATCTTTACACACTTTACCTTGAGTTTTTCACTCTTCATTGCTCTTATACATACCATGTATTCACTGGAAGATCAGTTCACTAATGCAGAAAATGGAGAAGAAGGACAAGTAACTCGAATTTTGTAGTTGAACTTTTCCAGGTAGATAATTTCAGACAATATTTTATATATTTCAAGCAATAGATTTAGTATTCAATAGGGATTTCTTTCAACATTTCGAGGTAAAGAATCAATGAATAAGAAGCATTTCCATATCATAGAAAATGTAGATATAACAGTGTACCTTTTTCAAGCTCTGAGAGAAGAAGACCCATCTAGTCTTTCCATAGTGCAAAATTTTGAAGGAAAGGCTAAATTATATATCAAAGAAGAACAATTGAAAATCAACAGGAGTTGTTAGCTTGAAATTGTTTGAATAAATAAATAGATTTGTGTAAGGTTTCTTGGCAGATGAATAACAAGAGGTATTGATAAAGACACCTCGGAAAGTTGATTAGTGCACTACCAGTAGTTGTCATCACCCAAATTGGGCTTCATTAGATTTGATATTTTATTGTGAATTTAAAATTCTAGTATTCATACAGTCCTGGGTACCCATATGTCAAAGGTGCTTCGCTGAGAAGAGACCAACAATGTTTATGTACAAAGTTGGTTAAGTAGAGGAGTTTATTGTGAAACAACTACAAGAATAAATGAGCAACTCCATGGAAATCAGAACCATACTATTGGAATATTGAAAATTCCATAACAATAGAAATGGAGAGAGTAAACTCCCCTCTTCAACACAGAGAAAGATAAAATTTCTTGACAGGAGACAGAGTTTCAACTCTGAAAACAAACTTCTATTTCTTCAAAAACTGTTACAAATTCTTCCTCTAACACAGAGGGATAACATAAATGGTGACTGCTTCAAACACAGTGCACAAAACTGCTCTCTGTTCTATCAACCAACACTGCTGTGTATTTCTTCTCCGCACTGCTGTGCCAAACAGAACCAAATAACATAACAATACAGTACAGGCTCTCGGACCTTTTTGTTTTTATATGCCGCGCATATTAAAACATTACATAAAAACCACATTAAAACTTTAAACAAATTCTATATAAAACAAATATAATGCGGGCCCCACTTTACAACTACGCTTTGAATGCGTGATCAACCAATTAAATCCAATGTATAAAGGCCATCAGGTTTGCGGCTAAACAAAACAAATGCACCACATGAAAGTTCCGATTGCGATTGCAAGTCGGATGCGATGGCGCATTTAACTCCGGTGTATAAATGGCATCGGGTCCGGAACTTCAAAACAAAAACGCATGACCCCCGATCTTCCGATTGCGATTGGAATCCGGACGTGATACAACAATAAACTATGCCTTATAATCTGGATTGGGTCTCCTAGTGGATAGGTGATCGGGGCACATAACAAAAAGCCTCCGATTGAATGCTGCGATTGAAAACTTGTGATCATATAATATGATGCCGCATGGTCTTGTGGACCCACGGGCCTCGGCTGATGGTGGAGGGCGATTTTAATATAAGGTTTGGTTGTATTATATACAACCGTTCCGCTTGTGGAACTCTGCCACATCTACAAGACATTTGAACGTTGAAACATATGTATTGCGATTTGCGATTACGACTATGATCGCATCACATCACAAAACTTCATATCAACAAGACACTACTTAAGAAACATCCGATTGCGATTAGCGCATAAGTGGTGGGGACCACTTGTCCCGCCTTTTCAGAAATTAAAGGACTTCGGCTATTTTAATCAATTTTCTTCATTTTGGTTGTTGAGGACTTTAAACGCCTGAAATGATTGTTTTAATTAACTCTGTTCTTCTGTAGACAATAACTATAAAAAAAATCTTAGTCCTCCTACAAAAACGGCTACGCCCATCACCAATTTATTCTGCTCTGCAATTTGTGGCTGCGGCCCATGAACTGTTTAATTCATCCTTACAAATCTCCCACTCTTCTTGAATGCGTGGTGCTGTGTACGCATACTCTGCTGCGCTGCCTCTGTACTCTTTTTCTTCCTGCTCAAAGGCTAGCAGGGACTTTAATATTTCAATACATACATGCAGAAAATTTCCAGAGGAATTTTGTTCGCATCTTGTTATGATCACCAGGTTGTTAACTTAGTCACGGAAGATGTCAATAAAAACTAAAACTATAGAAACTACAGTATAGCATACAAAATGGCAGAATTATGGTTTTTATTTATTTGCAGTCATATTATTCCAATGAAAAATACTATTCATTTTGGAAACTTTACCCTTAAGTGAAAGGCCTCTGCAGGGAGAACATTCACTATTTATAAAATTATCCTTTGTAATTCATTTTATCTCAATGCTAGAGAACATGTGGCGGAGTTGAACAAACTTAAAGGAAGATGAACAGGTTCTCGGGAGAAGCTAAAACCACTTCAAATTTCCAAGAAAAAATCAGCAAATTGAAGATCAATCTCCAGATTTCCAGCATATAGTTTGAGTAGGCCAAGATTTCCAGATAGAATATCAACAAAAAATTAAACCACTTCATTTTTAAATGGAAAAACATCTAAATCCTTCCATATTTGAAGGCACAAGACGTTCAATCAGTTCCAAATTTCTTACAATTGATTAGGAATTGTTTTTATTTTTAGTTCATTATTGAGATTTTTATTGTAGAAAGTTTTAAACAATTTTAAGATTGATGTTTCCTATTTGTTGTTTCATTTTCATTGTAAAAGGGTTGGTTTTTTTATGCCAAAACCCTAACATTTTTTATAAAGACTTTTTCTACAGAATTTTCAATTAAAGTTTTTTAGCTTCAGTTTTATGGCATAATTTGTTTTTGATGTATGTATTTTCCTGTGATACATATCTTTTTCCTGCATATGTTTTGAGGTAATATAAGAGTACTGGGTAAGGCTAGGTCGAGTTTTGATAAATCTGATAGCCCTTGCAAAGTTATTGTCATTACTGAGATTAGCTAATTGAGTAGTTTGTTTAAATTAGTACCTTTGTATCATTAAATTATTACCTCCTCTTATCTCTTATATGTATTAATGTCGGCTATAGAAATTCTTCTATATGCATCTGCTCTTGTTAGATGATTAAGTATTTAGGGAGGATACTTGATTATTTAATCTCTCTTCTATTCCTCTACCAAAATCTTTCAATGCTATGTTATTCTATTATAATTGAATGTTGGCACTTGATGAGGTCTCTGCAAGAGAGGGCTTTATCTGTTAACCAGAGATTGGAGACTCAAAGCAACCATGTATACAAAAAATCATAGATCTGACTATTATGTTTCATAGGTTGTTTTCCAGTGACAACGAATAACATTAAAAATCCTTCTAAGACTTGAGGGGGCCCCCTCTAGTTTGAGGGCCAGCTTGAACCTAAATATTGGTTGAGTTGGTTTCTCAGCACAATTTCACAACCAAGAACTACCTTCGAGAAACATATACAATAATTTCACGACAGAGTGTGTATCTAGCCAAAGGGCCACTTGCACCATTTGGTAGGCTCTCTCGTCTCTCAGAATCAAGCCAAATCCTTTCTAGGTTTTGTTGGCCTTGTCGAGAAAAAACACCAACTCCAATTTCATAATTTTCTGAGCACATCTGAGGGCCAATTTCCTATTTCTTTTCAGCATTAGAGGCAGTCAATTTCCTAGGCCATTACAAATATTTTTGGTGAAGCCATTCTAGCACTTGGGCATCACAATTTCAACCCGGGTCTTTCCTAGCTTGTTGTAGCAAGCCCAAGTTCCTCTTTTCCTACTCATATGTACTTTGTTCCACTTAGAATTAATAAAATGACTCAAAATTTTAGTGCATTTTCTTTAGAGTTTTGTTTTTCTATGTATGTGTTGAATTTCCTAGTTGTTTTTATAGTGTATGTTCGGTTATTCACTTAATATTTCCAATTAGGAATATTACATTGTTTGAATTATAGAGTCATTATTTGTGTCACATATTTTTATAGAAAGGAATTGTTTTCAATCCAACAAAGATATACGCTATTATGGAATGGTTCGCCCTACAAATGTACATGGCATACATCGTTTTATGGGCTTGGTTGGCTATTATAGTATATTTCTTGAAGGTTTCTCAAATATTTTGAACCCTATCATATAACTACAAAAGAAACGTAATAAATTTATATGGATGGAGTAGTGTGTACAAGTGTTCAATAAGCTTAAAATAGTTGTTAACAACAAATCCCATATTAGAAGTATCAAATATGGAGTAAAACATTCTAATTTATATGGATGCTTCAAAACAAGGATTAGGCGCAATTCTAATGCAATAAGGTATAATGATAGCCCACATCTCAAGAAAATTGATACCCTATGAAGAGGACTACGTGACATGTGACTTAGAACATATTGCAATAATGTATGTGTTAAAAATTTGGAGACATTACTTGGTTAGAAGAAAGTATAAATTGAAGATAAGCCATAATAGACTTCAAACATTTACACATAATAATTTAAGTATTAGATAGAGAAGATGGTTAGAATTATTGGGTTTGTGTAATTTTAATATAATATATATTAAATGAATGCTCAAAGTGAAATTGGACATGTGATAGCTCCTCCTACCATCGTAACAACTTTCCTGACATTTTCTCTATTCTCTTGGGAATAAGAATTGACCTCTTGATCACTCAAATTTGGGCCACTCGTTAACATCCATGGTGTTCATGTTGTTATTTTTTGTAGTATTGGATGTCTTCTAGCCTTCAAAATTTGTGGAGAGGCTAGAATACATGAGTTCTCCAAAACCCAAAAATCGTTTCTAGAAATTCCACCTAGAGACGACTTAATTAGATTAAATATTTCTTAAGTATAAATTTAGGGAATATGATTAATTAATCATAATTAATTAAGTCATGGTGTGAATGTTCTAGACTCACATGCATCAATTTAAAGTTAATCCTAGCCATCGATTAAGATCTAATCTTGGTCGTTGAAGTCTCAACAAAGGATTATAAGGGAATTCAATGGGGCTTGGAGAAGAAACAATTGAGCAGTTTGATTTTACTGGGAAATGGATTTTGAAAGTAGCAGCGTTTTGCTGCTGGAGAGAGATTTAGTGAGGTCGAAGCAGTGAGAGGGGCAAGGACAGTGAAGTTGGAGGAGGCATTGCAGATTTGGTGAGTGCATTTGTAGAGAGGCAGAGACGCCACAGTGAGGTTGATGTAGTGGCAACGTAGTAGCTTCAGTGGGAAAATTTGTATTTGTTGGGGAGAAGTAGTGATTCTGCGTTGGAAGCTCGGCAACGTTTCCAAAGGCCATGAGAGTCAGTTTCTCAGACAACATTTCACGAGACAGCTTGAGGTGACGCAGTTCCATGCTGGGTGACGCAGTTCCATGCTGGGTGATGCAGAGACTGCGTAAGGGTGAAGTAGAGACTGTGTAGAGGAAGTTTGGACGACTCCATTTCGAGCTGAGGTCAATGCTCAAATTCGCCTATGGAGTGAGGAATTTCCTCAGTAGATTTTCTTGCCCGTTTTTCTCTGTAGGATTTCTAGCTTGGGCATGTCGTTCTACTTAGATATTTCACTATTGCATAATGTCAAAACCCTTAGCTACTGCACTAGTTTTCCCAAGTTGAATTTTTCAAGTGACATTGGTCCAAAAATAACGGTTTTATTTTGTGTGTGTGTGCATATATTTCTTCCAGCGTTTATTTTCTTCCGCGGTTTATTTATGTAGGTTGCAATGTGATTGATTCAGTATTTTCTGTAGTTAAAAATAAATAAATTGTTAAGAATTAATTTAACAATTAGGAGAATTAATTCCAGTTGTTGCAATAGGATTTGGAGTTAGCCAAATTTTCACATGGTATCATAGTGCATATGATCAACCAGAGAGCTCAGTAGTAGAGAAAAAATGGAGTTTCGTGCTCAGCGTGAGTAGTAGTTTGAAACCCTAGAGAGGCGGTGCAATATCTTGGCTAAGAGGACATATTTCTTGAAGTAAGTCAGTTTTTCTGAGAGAGTGACAAAAAAACTTGATTTCTCCATATCGAGGAATTCCAGAGGCAGAGGGAGAAACCTGTATTTTCTTGCAAAGTAGATCTCTAGCTAGCACAATAGTTTTGCAACAGTTGCTGGAGAAGAAAAAATATTGGGTAGAAGAAGAGCACACACTAAGTAGAAATTTGTTGAGATTCAACAAGATGATGAGCTTAGTGAAAAGTAAGCACCTTCACTAAGTGGGGCCCGCAGGCTCTTTTTAGGTGTATGTCTATTTTTAGACATGGTGAGAATATTCTATAAGTTCCAGGATGCTATTTGTAGATGGTTTATCAAATGTGAAAAATAGATGAAATTCTATTTTTATAATATTGGGCGAAGTCTATTTATAGATCGTCAATCTAAAATAGATGCATGTCAATTATTATTATCTCTTAATAATAATCTGACAGTAAACAACAACTTATCCTCTTGGAGCACTTTATTTCAATGAACAAATTTAGAAAATCATGGGGCTGAAGGAATTACACAATTCCTAGGGTTTATGGTGGCTCATGCATGGAGGACTCAGTTAGGACTGAAGTGGCAAAGTTATGACAGAGTTGGAAGAGTATTTACAGGATTTGTTATTCAATTTAACTCAATTAATGGAGTTAAACTTAGTTGAGCTAGTTGTATCTAGTCTAACTGAAAGATACACTAGTGAGATTTAAGTGAATTAATTAGTTAATTAATTCACAAATAATAACTCACTAACAACTGAACAAATACAACAGTTAACTACAATGCATGTCAGTTCTAGTGGAGACCCAGTGGAGAGATAGGTGAAAGGGTGAGATGGACTATCCGTTGTGACTATAGTGATGCATTCAATGCAACTGAAACACATTGGAGTTGCCAATGAGGATTGTGCAGTCAAGGCAAGGCTAATTCGAATTCATTCAGGGGTCTTCTTCAGCAGGGATTGCTCAGTGGAGGCACGCTGTCAGGAGGCAAGAAATTGGTGCATAGATATGAAAATTTCTGCATGACAGTGTGTAATGATTGTTGATTGTACTGAGAGCTTGACGTACTAAGCTTTGTATGAGATTATTATATGATTCCATTGATATACATAATATGATAGTTGGGGTTTTTAGCTTTAGGATTTCCCGTTAAAAAATTGTGTTATGTGCGAGTGAATTTATTCACATGTGTTTGCAATTGAGTTTTTAAATTTCCGCAAGTTTAACAGTGGAATGATTTTGTATTCTGCAAGAAGATAAATATTGTGAGATCAGGAGAGTCCTGTAATACATTAGTATTAATAAATTTCTACATGGTATCAGAGCAGTATTGATTATTGGAGATTGCAATTGTGAATAATTGTTGAGTTTTGTGCTGGTGGACAATTCAAATTTGCTACAGAAATTGCTTGGTGCGACAGTTGAGTATTCATTGAAATGTCTTTCAATGGGTTGCAGTTGTAGTATGCCCTTGAGGGCAGCTCAAATTACATAGCCTGGAAGGATAGGATGGAGGCAGTGCTTGAAGATAATGAACTGAAGGAGTTCATCGATAGCGATGTTCATAAGCCTGCTTCTAGTGATGCTACAGGACTTGACGCATGGAAAAAGAAGGTAGCAAAGACAAGAAGAATTCTGTTGGAAGGTGTGAAGGACCATATTGTGTCAAGCCTTCATGGGAAAGCCACTCCATTTGCAATTTGGAAGGCTTTTACATATCTTTTCCAAAGCAGCAACGACCAGAGGAAGTTGGTGCTGAAAGATAAGCTCAGAAAAATAAAAATGGAGAAGGGCGACAATATTCCAAAATATCTCACGAAGTTTGTCCACTATAGGGATGAACTGGGAAGTGTGGGGATTATTGTTGATGATGATGAATTGGTGAGCTTGGATCTCCTTGGTCTTCCAAAGAGTTGGCATAGCTATGAAGACTCTGTCAATGGACGGGAGAAACTGTCGGGTTGGGAGCGACTTTGGTCGGATCTTGTGCAGGAGTAGATAAGGTGAAGTACCAGGGATGGCTCTTCATCGAAGAATGATGATGAAGAGAATTGTGCTTTGGTTGCCAAAGAAAGGAAATGGAAAGGGAAGAAATTCCCTCCAAAATCCAAGGCTAAAGGCAAGAAGCTGGATTTGTCCAAAGTGAAGTGTTTTCACTGTCATGAACATGGGAATCTTGCCACTAACTACCCACAGAAAAAGAAGAACAAGAAGGTTGTTGGAGCTGTAGCTGGAGAGGCCTTAGCCTCATAATTTGAACTTGATTTCTCCTTGATCACATGCTTTGTTTCAAGCTCAATGGGATCGGTGTGGTATCTTGATAGTGGTGCATCTTTCCATATGACGGGAGACAAGGAGTTGTTTAGTGACTTGGAGGAGAAGGATCTCCAAATGCATATAGAGATGGGAAATGATGGTAGATACAGTGCGATCGGAATTGGGACCATTACCTTTGAGAGGGATTCAGGTAAACCATTCCTATTTAAATATGTTATGCATGTTCCATGCCTGAAGAAGAACTTGGTCTCGGCCACAATGTTGGAAGACAGAGTGTATGACGTTGTTTTCAGTGAAGGAAAATATTTCCTGCGATATAAAACAACGGGTCAAACCAAGAGGATAGGGATTCGAGTTAAGAATATCTACAAGCTGTAGGTAGATGGATACACTGCAATGATGGGAAAAGAAGAAGACGTGGTGAGCTAGGATGAGGGCAAATTATGGCACAAGAGGTTAGGCCATCTTCACCATGGCACCTTGAAGATTTTGCAGCAGATTTCTACTGAACTTCCCAAGGACACTCTTGCATAGTCAGATCAATGCAAGGGATGTACTATGGGTAAGTTTGTGAAGACTGTCTTTCATGAGAAGGAGAACCGTGGTTCGGTGATACTGGAGAGAATTCACACAGACGTGTGTGGACCTTTCTCGGTTGCTTCAATAGAAAATCACAGGTATTATGTTATATTTGTTGATGACTATTCTCGTAGATGCTATATCTTCTTCATGCAGAAGAAGAGTGAAACATTCTCAAAGTTATGTGAGTTTAAATCATTGGTGGAGAAGGAGTCGGGGAAGCAAGTGAAGGCTCTACGGAGTGATAATGGTGGTGAATATATCTCAAATGAATTCAAAGACTTCTGTAGCGAAGAAGGAATTCGAAGAGAACTCATAACACCTCATAACCCACAACAGAATGGGGTCGTGGAGAGGAAGAACAGAATGATTCTGGGTGTTGCACGAGCTATGCTGCATGACCAAGGCCTACCGATGCACTTGTGGGCAGAAGCATGCAACACTGCGGTTTATGTGAAAAATCATTGTCCTCATAGAGTACTTGGTATGGGTACACCTGAAGAAGCTTTTACTAGTAAGAAGCCTGATATTTCTCATTTGAAGATTTTTGGCTCATCCGTTTACATTCATGTGACAAAGGACGCCAGGAAGAAGTTGCAGCCGACTGCAAAAGTTGGGATATTTGTGGGGTACACAGAAACACCCCATAATTATCTTGTGTATTTTCCAAACAGTCAAATAACTATGGTGCGACAGGATATAATTTCAATGAGGTGAAAGCCATGAAGTTGTCGCTTGAGAGGGAGCTACACTTTCATGCAGAGGAGGAACTTCTTGTTCCCAAATATGAGCCTCTAGATGTGGATCAGCCACAGGAGGAGATTCATGGAGTGGAGGATTCCACTCATGAAGAACCAACACATCAGAACTGGCAGAAAGCATACCACAGAAGCTGAGAGACTGAAACTTGATGCGGCACAGAATGTAGGAGTCCCTACATCACAATGCAGACAGAGAAAATCACTTGACCGATTTACTAGATACATGGCTCTTATGAGAAAGTGTATCGTGACAGAGCCATCTTATTTTTAAGAAGCAGAATAGGAGCCCACATGGGTAGATGCCATGGTGGAGGAGTATGAATCCATTGTCAAAAACAATGCTTGGGAGATTGTTCCAAGGCCGGTGGGTAAATCAGTTGTAGGATCAAGATGGATCTACAAGGTAAATCAAGCTGCTGATGGGAGCGTCGAGAAGTATAAGGTAATATTTGTTGCCCGAGGCTTCTCACAGATCGAGTGGATTGATTATGAAGAAACCTTTGCACCTGTCGCACGGTATTCTTCCATAAGGACCATTCTTGCTCTCTCAGCGCAGATGGGTTGGCACATTCATTAGATGGATGTGAAGACTGCGTTCCTTAATGGGATCATTGAGGAAGAGGTGTACATTGAGTAGCCTGAAGGATTTGATACCTTTAGCAGCGAGTCGCATGTGTGCAGGCTCAAAAGAGTGTTGTATGGGCTGAAGCAAGCACCACGTGCTTGGTACACACAGATCGACAACTATTTCACTGGACTTGGCTTCACCAAGTGTGAGGCGAATGCAAACCTATATCAAATTGTGGTGGAGGGTAAGATTTTAATCATTGTTCTTTATGTTGATGATTTAATACTAACGGGTGATGAGCAGTTGATACACTCATGCAAGGCAGATCTTGTAAAGGAGTTCGAGATGAAGGATTTGGGCCTCCTTCATTATTTCCTTGGATTGGAAATATGGCAGCGAGAAGGTGAATTGTTTGTGTCCCAAGGAAAGTATGCTCGGGAGATACTTGGTAAGTTTCACATGGAGGAATGCAAGCCCATGGATACTCCTCTTCCAGGAGATTAGAGGAAAGAGGATGCTACATCGGTAGAGGTAGTGGATGCCACTGTTTATCGAAAGCTAGTGGGTTCGCTCATGTATTTAGTTAATACAAGACCAGACATGTGCTATGCAGTGAACCAAATTTCACAAGCGATGGTTAAGCCTACCAAGCTCTTTTGGAAGGCAGGCAAGCATGTCTTGAGGTATCTCAGGGGCACATTTGAGTATGGCTTATGGTACAGAAAGACATATGAGGTGAAGTTGCATGGCTTCACTAATGCAGATTGGGCAGATAGCCCAACGGACATAAAGAGCACATCAGGAGGGCTTTTCAGTATAAGATCTACAACACTTTCTTGGTATAGCAGGAAACAAAGATCTGTGGCACTGACTTCAGCGCAAGCAGAATACATGGCAGCAAGTCAAACTGCATGTGAGGCTATCTGGATGTGGAAGATCCTGGTTGGTTTGTTCAATTCACATTTAGATCCTACAGTGATACATTGTGATAATTAGAGTTGCATTAAACTCTCGGTTAATCCTGTGTTTCATGATAGATCTAAACATATTGATATCCGGTATCATCATATCAGATATTGTGTGCAGCGGAATATCATGTTGCTTTAGTACATTCCTATGGAAGATCGGGATGCAGATATTTTGAAGAAGGCGCTCGATAAGAGCAAATTCGAATACCATAGAGGAAGGATCAGGGTGAAGGATAATCCATATCTTGTTGAGAGGGAGTGTTGAGATTCAACAAGATGATGAGCTTAGTGAAAAGTAAGCACCTTCACTAAGTGGGGCCCGTAGGCTATTTTAGGTGTATGTCTATTTTTAGACATGGTGAACATATTCTATAAGTTGTAGGATGCTATTTGTAGATGGTTGATCAAATGTGAAAAATAGATGAAATTCTATTTTAGAATATTGGGAAAAGTCTATTTATAGATGGTCAATCTAAAAATAGATGCATGTCGATTATTATTATCTCTTAATAATATTCTGACAATAAAAAACAACTTATTCTCTTGGAGCACTTTATTTCAGTGAATAGATTTGGAAAATTAGTGGGCTGAAGGAATTATGCAATTCCTAGGGTTTATGGTGGCTCATGCATGGAGGACTCAGTTATAACTAAAGTGGAAAAGTTATGACAGATTTGGAAGAGTAGTTATGGGAGTTGTTATTTAGTTTAACTTAGTTAATGGAGTCAAACTCAGTTGAGCTAGTTGTATCTAATCTAACTGAAAGATACACTAGTGATAGTTAAGTGAATTAATTAGTTAATTAATTCACAACTAATAACTCATTAACAACTGAAGAAATACAACAGTTAACTATAGTGCATGTCAGTTCTAATGGAGACCCAATGGAGAGATAGGTGAAAGGGTGAGATGGACTATCCGTTGTGACTATGGTGATGCATTCAATGCATCTGACACACATTAGAGTTTCAAATGAGGATTGCACAGTCAAGGTAAGGCCAATTCGAATTCATTCAGGGGTCTTCTTCAGCAGGGATTGTGTAGTGGAGGTAGGTTGTCAGGAGGAAAGAAATTGGTGCATAGATATGCAAATTTCTGCATGACAGTGCATAATGATTGTTGATTGTATTGAGAACTTGATGTACTAAGCTTTGTATGATATTATTACATGATTCCATTGATATATATAATATGATAGTTGGGGTTTTTAGCTTTAATCTTTCCCGTTAAACAACTGTGTTATGTGCGATTGAATTTATTCACATGTGTTTGCAATTGAGTTTTTAAATTTCCGCAAGTTTAACAGTGGAAGGATTATGTATTTTGAAAGAAGATAAATATTGTGAGATCAGGAGAGTCTGGTAATACATCATTATTAATAAATTTCTACAAAATTTTCCTCAGGCAATTTCTAGTCTCAAGAAGTTCGATTTCCATTGCAGATCAACAGTTCTTGTGGCCAAAATTTCTCCCTCCAGAAGGGAGTGTGTAGAGTTGAGCAACAACTGAGTAAAAGGGACGAGGATATTTTCCACATTTTTTTTAAGATGGTCACAATCGGGCTTTGATATCAGGACAAGTTGGATGGAGATTCCAACTATTTTATCTGGAAGGAAAGGATCTCCTTCCTTCTAGATGAATATGATCTCAAAGTATATATCGATAACGTGGTAGCTATCCCCAAGAATCCATATCAAATGAAGCATTACAAGAAGGAGGTGATGAAGTAAAAGATTTGGAGCCTTGATGGAGTTCAGGATCATGTGGTATCACACATAGTAGCCTAGGGAATGACCAAAGAGATGTGGGACACTCTCTCCATGCTATACCAGGGATATTCCGAACAGCAGAAGATGTACTTGGAGGAGAAGCTGAGATGCATGAGGATGTAGAAAGGGGAGTGCATATACCCTTTCCTTACCAGGATTCAGTAGATCCAAGATGAGCTTGCGATTGTCGGGTCAACACCTCAAGCCACAAAGCTAGTGTGATTAGCTCTCAAAAATGTCTCAGAAGAGTGGTAGGTTTTTGTCCAAATTATTTTCGGTAGAGAAACCTTGCCAAGATGGGACAGGATTTGGGAAAATTTGCAACATGAGGACTTGAGGCGAGACTTGATGAAGAGAACCATCAGTGGCAATAGTAGCAGTAGGTCGAAGTAGGTGAAGGAGGAGGAGAATGTGGCCCTCGTATCGAAGGGTCCTAGTCAGGGATAGGGAGATAAGCATAGTAAGAAGAAGGACTTTTCGAAGGTCACATGCTTCAGGAGTGGTGAACTAGGCCATTATAATTCCAAATGTCCTCTCAAAAAGAAGGATAAGGAGGAGAAGTAGGACCAACAAGAAACTTCTTTCGAGATTGGTAAGATTTCCTCTAGGCTAGAGGAAGACTTCGCCATGATTGCAGACATCCCTATGTTGGGTCACTAGTTTGTCATTATTATTATTACTTTTTAACACCTATTTCATCCATTTCTACCATTCTTTATCACGTTATTTATCATGGTTTATCATATAATTCGATTTTATAATTATTTATACTCTTATGGATAAATATTATTTCTTCTCCTTTATTTTTAATAAACTGATGATTATTATGCATGATTCTACCAATGATGTTTTATTAATAAGTTTTTTGTAACATCACTCACCATTTTAGCATCCAAGATATTTTCTAGATTGCAAATTTGATCTCCAATTCATCTTTAAATATTCCAACTCAAAAATTCGCTGGAATAAGAAGTGACAGTTTTGCATTGGATGTTTTGGGCAAATGGAGAAGAATCTAGAAAATCTGAAACATGGGTTTTGTCCAGAATGGACTGAATTAACTTTATCAAAGAGTATTTTTCCCAAGTTTGATTCATATTAAGAGTAATGGAAGGTTCTCTAAAGATGATTTTCTCAGATTCGCTGTTGCGGCCGTTTTCCAAATTATCTTAGTGGAAATACCAAATTCGACCTGTTCTTGTTGAATGATTGATGGAAAGATATTTCAGATATGATCTTGCTGATCAATTTGTTGTGAAAAAACCAATTTTTTTATGAGAATCATTTTGTAATCATCTCTGTTGTAACTTCTCTCTACTCTCTATGTATTTAAATGAAAAACAAAGATCAAAGAAGGGGGTTATTTAATGAGAATAATTATGGAATTATTAGGGGATTATTAGATTAGAGATGGTATGAGGACATAGCAGAAAGCAGAGAATGTAAATCAGACCATATCATGTATTGTGTCGTGTATATTTCATTTACACATCATTTGTAATGAACATAATGTAGTTCTGAAAGACATATTTATACTGTAATGGTTGCGATGATTAATACATAGTTTGCGTTGATGTTCATTTGATTTTTCTCGAGTAACTAAGCAGCGTTCACTGGCAGCTAAGGGCCCGGTCTCTGGTAAATTTCGCTGCTATTCTTTGTGTTATACCTTTTCATTTACTACAAGTATATTATGCTTGTTTGCTTTACAGTGAATTGCCTTTGATAATTTAGATCTCTATATTTATTCCTCAGCGTGCGCATTTCTAGTTTATTGAATTATTTGTTAAAGGAATTGGTTCTGATTATTTAAAGCATAGCCTATTACTTCTATTTAATTTCCTTTTGTTCCATTTTTTAGATCCAACTGAAAGAGCCCAGTTGTTGTTTCTGTGCTCTCGGTTCATTGAATCATTTGAATTAAAGACTGAGTCACAGTTTTGGATTATAATGTGTAGATGAATTACTTTTCTTTAAAGCTTCAGATTTATGATTGCATCTATATTCAACGATTGGTTTTACCATTACTCTCTAGGTTTATAGCTTGCACATATTGTGTACACTATTGAAACAAAAAGACTTACCCAGGTTGATAATTAACGTGAGGCAATTAGGAGTTTTAAAAAGACACCTTTTAGCACCCAACATTTTGGCGCCGTTGTCGGGGAGAGTGTTGCCATTTCACAGAGAGTGATGTATGTTTAATATTTGTTGTTGAGAAAGAATTGGGCATTAAAAACGGAAGGTAAGAACCTACGTAATGAGGAAGTAAAGTGCTTGCTCCTCTGCCCGCTTTTCAGCACAATTGCATAGAAGTTGAAGTAGGTGTTTGATGTTTGTCTACTGTGAAAGAATTGGGTATTAAAAAAAAAAGGTAAGAACCTATGTAACAAGCAAGTAAAGCGTTTTATCCTCCACCCGCTTTTCAGCAGAATTGCGTAGGAATTGAAGTAGGAATTTTAGAGGTAGAATTTTTGAAAAAATCTTGTAATTCCACTCGAGTGGTGATGTAAGCACCACCCATAACACTAACCAATGGACAGGAACATTTGAAGGAGGATCCTCAAAGAAACACATGAAGAACATCTTCTATTATGGTAAGAAATGGCTCACATTGAAACTTTTGAATTCCCTATCAAAGATCTAGGAGGAGTGACACAAATGCACATAATTCCCCCATCTTCTCTACCAAATTTTCATGGTTTGAAAAATGAAGATCTAGATACATTTTTATTTGAGTTTGAAATACTTTGTAGAGGATATGATTATTGCACTAATGATCGAAGGTTGAAAGTGTTTCCTCTTACTCTAAAAGGAGCAGCTCTCCGATGGTTCATGAATCTTGGTGGGAATTGCATCCAAACTTGGGAGGACATGAAGAACGTATTCTTGAAGAAGTACCAAGACTGTTGCTAGGCCGATGAAGATATTTTCAATATGATGCAAGCGGAAGATGAAAGCTTGGAGGACTATGTGGAGCGATTTCGATGCAACTTTCAAAAATCAAAGCATAAGTATTTGGAAAAAGAGATCTTAAAAACACTCCTACTCAAAGGAATCAAAGAAGATTTTTTAGAGCTCTTAAATCTAATAGTAAAAGGTGATGTTTTTCAGTTATCATATGATGATGTTTGTGAATTATGCATAAGGTATTCAAGAGGAATCTCCAAGGCTAGTAAGAATTCTAGAGAAGATTCTTATTTATTTTCCAAATCTACTACAAGAAGAGGAGACATAAGAGATGAAATCAATGTTTTATTTGAAAATTTTAAATATGATTTTATTAGCTCTCTAAATTCACAATTGGATGTTTTACAGGTTCATAAAAATCAAGAAATTGAAGAAGTGTTTTTCCCTCATTGTCAAAAGGAGCATCCAATAGATACTCACTCTTCCTTATCTAGGATGGAAGTAGCATATCAAAAAGATGGGGAAGCTGCAACAATGTCAAAACCATGGAAATCATGACCTACATGTATGTTTCAAAACACTTCCCCTCCATTTTTTTACTTGTATATTCCATTATGGAATACTCATGTGTTAGGGCAGCAATGTCAATCTCGATATAACCCCCCCCTATCTTGTCTACAAGTTTGGCATGATTCATCTTGTGATTGCATGACTACTCTCCCTCATCTTGTAGCACAAACACATCCTCCATATTCTCCACCAGCTCTTCCACAACATCTTACTTACCTATCAAAATCATCCGCTAAACCCAATCAACTACATCATCAAAATGCTCCATTCCCTACACAATTTCCTGCTCAACTCATTCCACGCCCTCACCATAATAAACTAGTACAACATGCTTACAGTGTTGAAATACAAAATTTACCCACCCTTCCCACCCATTCTATCTCACATGTACCATTGGAGAAAACTTATACTGAGATTCAGAATGTATCAAATCCGAAAATTGTGGAGGTTATGAAAGAAAATGAGGTATCTTCTAGCCTGCATCAACAAGCCATTTTAAACACTCAAGAACTTCATGATATGAAGGCTATGGGAAATCAAGAAAGTAAGGGATACATTGAAGATTGGTCTCACTCTATTTTTTTGCAACATCACTCCATACTTCAACAATTTTTGGCACCATCTTTTCAAGGGAAGTTGGCTTCTCATACCCTACTATTTATTAGCATGCATTTTTCAAATTTAGGTATGTACATACTGGAGGCCTTATTTCGAAAATGGCTCCACTGGAAGTACTCTTATACGTAAGCATATTCAATTTTCAAAAAAGAGTAGGTTGGTGTAGAAAATAAATAAATAAGGACATAAATAAATACATTTTTATTATTATGTAAAAATAATTGTTTTTGTTGCAACACGCTGTGGAAATCAACATCAACGATAAATATTTTAATTTATTTGTGTATGTAGATGTATTATATTGAAAATAACAGTTCTAAAAACACTCATATTCATTTTTATCACCAATATGGAAAAATTGCTTGAATATCATATTTTTTTGGCTTGCAGGCTTGATGAAAATTTTGAAAACAGAGTCGGGACAGTCATGTTTTGAGGGAAAAAAAGTGAATATTTTAAAAACATATTTCTATCCTCAGTATCCCTTGATTTATACTTTCCAACCCATTTTTAATCACTCCATTTGGATTTGAAATGAAAACGTTAGAACCAAAACATTGACAGGGCATCTAGTAGGCAGCTCAGGAACAGAGTCGGGACAGTCATGTTTTGAGGGACCAAAAGTGAATATTTTAAAAAAAAAATTCTATCCTAAGTAGCTCTTGATGTCTGATTTTCAACCCAATTTTAATCACTCCATTTGGATTTGGAACGAAAAAGTTAGAATCAAAGCATTGACAGGGCGTCTAGTAGGCAACTCAGGAATAGAGTCGGGACAATCATGTTTTGAGGGACCAAAAGTGAATATTTTAAATATTTGTTTCTATATTAAGTATCCCTTGATGTCTACATTCTAAACTAATTTGAATCACTCCATTTTGATTTGAAACGAAAAATTTAGAACCAAAACATTGACAGGGCATCTAGTAGGCAGCTCAGGAACAGAGTTAGGACAGTCATGTTTTGAGGGACCAAAAGTGAATATTTTAGAAACCTGTTTCTATCCTAAATTTTCCTTGATGTATAATTTCCAACCCAATTTGAATCAATCCATTTTTATTTGAAACGAAAACATTAGAACCAAAAAATGGACAAGGCGTCTAGTAGGCAGCTCAGGAATAGAGTCGGGACAGTGAGTTTTTTTAGGCCTAAATGACTATATTTTTAAAACCTGTTTCTATGATATATTGCTATATGAATCTAGTTTACAAGGAAATTTTAATCACTCGATTTTTATATCGTATGAGAAATATATGACCCAAATACTGACTATCTACCTAAATCAGCACTCTTAAAACTCTATTTTTTCAGTTGTTCATTAAAGTATTTGACCCATCAATTCTTCCTTTCTTCAAAACCCGTTTCTATTGGAGATAAATAAATGAATCTAATTTCATTTCCAACTTTAATCAACTTAATCCGTCATCAAACGAAAAAATTATGTTTAAGATATCCATTGTTGGTCTAAGATGGGTAATCGAAAATGACTCCATTATGCAGGTTGTTCTAAGTAAAATTGATATATCATATCATTGAATTTAAAAAAAAAAACCAATTTATATTGGTAATATATCTTTGAAGTAGCTCTCATTTGACTTTTGAATCACTCAAATTGGATGAAAAACAAAGAAGTTATGATTAAAACACTGCAGGTTAGCATGATTGGCCACTGTTGTCCCGCAGGTAATAAATTAATTTTGTTCGTAGATTTGTTTTACAGAGTAACTACTTGTTATTTTTTTTCATTGTTCTTGGATTAGGGGAGCCTGATCACCTCTCTTTCTCCATGATTAATATTTTATTGCAAGTAGACACTCGTTTTTTGCAGTTCTTAGGAGAATAAAGAAGGTCAATTTATGGATGAGCGATTCTTGAAAGAAATTTTAATGAAACAAGGGAATTTCATTCAAATCATTACTTAACAGCTTCATGACAGAAAAAATAAAGAATTGATTCCCATTCTAAGATTCATGTCACTGATGCCAAAACATTTTTCTAAGAGATTATTTCCTTTTCCATTGACAGATTGATATTCCCTTAAGAAATAACATCATAGATGTTGTAACTTAATTTATTTATATCCTATTTTTAAATAAAGTGTTGTTTCTTTTCTGATTTCTCTTATGTTTTTGTGTTTCAGGTGTTGCTTCCTTCAAATTGTGGTTTCCGCTCCATTGACGATTGAACAATGAGGACCCCACTATGCAAGTTTTAGTTGCAGAAGGCAATTCTTCGGCAGCACCAATTCTGTAAAAAGTTACTTTTTCTTTAGATCTGTACATATAATCATTTTTTCTCTATTTTTTCTATTTTTTTTCTTTCTGTATCATCGCTCTTCTGTTGTTTAGAGTAGGAGGGATGATTGTTTTTTTCTCTGTCTGTATTTTTTCTTGTTGTTCCTTACAAGGAATAGTTATTGTTCCCTACAAGGAACAATAATTTTTGCATGCATTTTTTTTTGCTGTTCCTTACAGGGAACAGCTGTTGTTCCCTACAGGGAACAACAATTTCTGCGTGCATTTTGCTTTGTTGTTCCCTAGAGGGAATAGTTTTTGTTCCTTACAGGGAACAACAATTTTTGTGTGTATTTCGCTTTGTTGTTCCCTACAGAGAACAACAATTTTCGTGTAAATTTTGTTTTTTTGTTCCCTACAAGGAACCGTTACTATTCCCTCTAACGAACAACAATTTTGGCATGTACTTTTTCTTACTGTTTCCTACAAGGAACAACAATTTTTGTGTTTAGCTTGCTTTGTTGTTTCTTACAGGGAACAGCTATTGTTCCCTATAAGGAACAACAATTTTTGCATGCATTTTCTCTTGTTGTTCCCTATAAGGAACAACACATTGTTTTGTGTATTTTTTTTGCTGTTCTCTATAGGGAACAACTGTTGTTCCCTTTAAGGAACATCACTTTTTGTGTGGTTTTTTTTTTTTTTTCTATTTTTCTATTCTTTTCAAAGAACAACACCTTTTTTTCTTAGCATGTCTTATTGTTCCAAATTTTGAATAGCTGTTGTTCCATCTTTGAAACAACATTTTTCTTCTTCTAAGTTTTGTGTTTTGTGAATAACACTTCCTTCCTCTTGTGGGATTATTCCTAGCTCATCTCAACCCCATTTTTCTGATTCCCTTTCATGACATGAAGTACAATATTTCTATGAGGACAAGAATTATGGATTCTATTGAAGTAGGTGAATATCATTAACATTATGATCTTTAACAGGACAACTTCTGGATGAGAGATTATTTTTAAGAAAAGGGACACACTGATTTATATATTACTTTACTGCATCATTTTCTGTTGTACATGATACTGATTGATCATCTTAATACCATGCTGGTTCTACCCTTCCTAGTTATAATCTTCTCTGTCTGTAATAAATGAGATTATGGGTATATTTTTTTTCTATTGATATGTTCAACTTCTTCCACCATCCCTACTCTTACGGAGTACTGAGCCTCCCTCTTTTTATCATAAAACTGTGTAATCACAACAAAATTTTGTTTGCATATGGAGGATAGGGGGTCTCATTACAAGCCATCCTACCATGTTCATAAGGCTGTAACGAAGTGACATTCCCATTATGGCCACGACACCAAGGTTATGATCCATTAGATAGCCAAAATATCCTTGGAACAGGAGGTCTCTTCATGAGCCGACCTGATCACTTTTGCTACATCCCAGTGAATGGCAGTGTGGTTATCTGGTTACCACGCCAACACACTGATCTCTTCTATAGAACAAGACTGGAACTTTCCACTTATAAATTGAGGATCCTAGCTCATACAGGTTAAAAAGAAACCCTGCGGAGGCTATGGATGCCTACTGGCAGCAAAGACTATGTTTATGGTATTGAAGTTATATCTTATCATAAATTATTACTATAATACCCTTTTCTTATTCTTTTTTTATCGGAGAAGTTATTTCCTTAATTTTTCCCTGTTTTGAACCTTTACACATGAGAAATTATTTTTCGTTCAATCCCATCATTTTCGGCTAGAATACTATCAGTAAAGCATCTTTTTGGCATATTGTTGTCCGTTTCATTTTCGCATAACTTATCATCAATCCAAAGCATCCTATCTCTTATTCATAACTATCTTTACACACTTCGATCTCATTATAACCATACCTCTTGATGTCCTATCATTGATATGTGTACTCTGCTTCATTTCTATTGTATTGATCATTCCCTTGCCTTGTTGTCAGCACAAAACCTTTCATATGCTTTATGGTCCTCGAATCCCTTTTCCAATTGGAGGGGGGAATGTATGCATTATGGGATAACATGCGATATAATTACTGAACTCTTCCATAACTTGATGATTTGACAAAATATTAGTATTTCATTTATACAAAATTTTTTATGATTAAAACTTTTGCATGCATTTTATCTGTTGCTATTCAAAACTAAAACTGTGGATTCAAGAAATTTGCATGCAAAATAGTGACTTGTTACAGGAGAACAACAAGTATGGGGTGAATTCTATTCGCAGCAAGGCCACATTATTGCCCCTAACAACAGAGGCTCGTGCAACTCGCGAATGCGCACAATTGTTCAAACATGATGTGCTTGCATGGCTTCCACATTTTGCATCACTTTCAGTATCGGCTCAGCCTACATCAGCTTCAACAAATGCTAGTCCATACATGTCATTCCACATTTTTTTTCGGAGGTAAAAATTGAGGTAAAATATCATACTTTTCTGATTTATTATGAATTTAGGAGAATTTCATGAAAAATCCATTGAGCATTATTTATCATCATTCATTCCACATCTTTACCACTTCCCATTCTCCAAAGAAAAAATATTTCAGTTTGGGGGAGTGTTCCTTTCATTTATTTATTTATTATGAGTATCTTATTCATTCTCAACACCTCCCTTCTTCCATGTTGTTTTACACCAAGCATAGATTTCAAAAGATTGTAGTAACCACCTCTATTCGTTTTCTAGCATTGCATGAGGGCATGCTAATTCTTCAGTTTGGGGGAGGCATTACTACACATGATGGATGTTTTCTACTTTCTTTCTCATTTAAGACATACAATTTCATTTTTATACAGTGCAGAAATTGATTTGCATATATCTTTAAAACTATGAACTAAATTCTTGTGATTTCTAGATAACAGAGAGGTATCATTAAAATACACAAACCTAGATAATTTCACGCTAAATTAGTTCATAAAATTTCGAAAATCATGCACTATCACCTACAACCATTTTGTTTATATCTCATGATTCATGCATCAAAACAGTCTTATTTTTGGATCATAGAAGCATTAATATAATAAAAATCTAGTTTTTGAGAAAATGATTAATGAAGTTTGATGTTACTTATATCATATTTTGCTGCACCTTCATATGCATATAGTTTAATATTAAATGTAAAAATTGTTACGCCTTCATCAAGATTGCTAAAATTGAGTATTCATTATTTGAGGAAGAATTCATTTGTTCCATCCATTTCATGAGTTGAGATGAACAATTTTTGTATTATTGCTTGGTTAATAAAGAGGCTTTGGGTTGCATGAGGACATCCAATATATTCAGTTTGGGGTATGTTGGGCTGCTAATTTGTCATTATTATTATCACTTTCTAACACCTATTTTCATCCATTTCTACCATTCTTTATCACGTCATTGATCATGGTTTATCATACAATTCCATTTTATAATTATTTATGCTCTTATGGATAAATATTATTTCTTCTCCTTTATTTTTAATAAATTGATGATTATTATGCATGATTCTACTAATGATGGTTTATTAATAAATTTTTTATAACATCACTCACCATTTTAGCCTCCAAGATATTTTCCAGATTGCAGATTTGATCTCCAGTTCATCATTAAATATTCCAACTCAGAAATTCGGGGGAATAAGAAGTGAAAGTTTTGCATTGGACGTTTTGGGCAAATGGAGAAGAATTTAGAAAACCTGAAACATGGGGTTTGTCTAGAACAGACCGAATTAACTTTACTGAAGAGCAGTTTTCCTAAATTCGATTCGTATTAAGAGAAACGGAAGGTTCTCTGAAGACGATTTTCTTAGATTTGCTGTTGCGGCCGTTTTCCAAATTATCTCAGTTGCAATACCAAATTCGACCTGTTCTTGTTGAATTATTGATGGAAAGATATTTTAGATATGATCTTGCTGATCAATTTTTTGTGAAAAATCCAATTTTTTTATGAGAGTAATTTTGTAATCATCTCTGTTGTAACTTCTCTTTGCTCTCTCTATATTTAAATGAAAAACAGACATCAAAGAAGGGGATTATTTTATGAGAATATTTATGGAATTATTAGGGGATTATTACATTAGAGATGATATGAGGACATAGCAAAAAGCAGAGAATGTAAATCAGACCGTATCATGTATTGTGTCGTGTATCTTTAATTTATGCATCATTTGTAATGAACATAACGTAGTTCTAAAAGACAGATTTATATTGTAATGGCTGCGATGATTAGTACATAGTTTGCATTGCTGTTCATTCAATTGTTCTGGAGTAACTAAGCAGAGTTCGCTAGCGGCTAAGGGCTCGGTCTTTTGTGAAATTCGTTGTTATTCTTTGTGCTATACCTTTTCATTTACTACAAGTATATTATGCTTTTCTGCTTTACAGTGAATTGTCTTTGATAATTTAGATCTATGTATTTATTCCTCTGTGTGTGCATTTCTAGTTTATTGAATTATTTGTTAAAGGAATTGGTTCTGATTATTTAAAGCATAGCCTATTATTTCTATTTACTTTCCTTTTGTTTGATTGTTTAGATCCAACTGAAAGAGCTCGGTTATTGTTTCTGTGCTCTCGGTTGATTGAATCATTTTAATTAAAGATTGAGTCACAGTTTTGGATTATAATGCGTAGATGAATTATTTTTATTTAAAGCTTCAGATTTATGATTGCATCTATATTCAACGATTGGTTTTACTATTACTCTCTAGGTTTATAGGTTGCACATATTGTGTACACTCTTGAAACAAAAAGACTTACCCACATTGATAATTAATGTGAGGCAATTAGGAGTTTTAAAAAGACACCTTTTGGCACCCAACACCCTCCAAGAGTGAGGTGGGGTGACATGGTTTTGTATCCCCATAGCGCTATCATTGGGCAAGATTCTTGAGTAGGCCCACCTCTTGAATCTATGGGGGCCCACAGTACGCAGTAGCAAGATGGACTAGTGGAAGTTGATGCAGTTAGATTCCAGAGTGACAGATGCAAAGTCTAGTATCACTCAGATGTTGAGGAGCACAGTGTAGAGTTGGAAAGATTGTAGTTGGCACAATGTAGAGTCGGCAGCAACGCAAAGCCTTCAGTGACAGCACATATGCTAGAAACAGTTAGGACTCGGGTGATAGATGCATCATATTGAACAGAGTTGGTTCAGTATTTCAGATGCTTCTTAGTTGTAGATGTTGCAGTTGCAGCAACAATAGATGAGAGGGAGTTGAAGTGCAGATGCAGTGTTCGCAACAGTTCAACAGGGTTAGCAGTAGCACAGATGCAACGCATATCAAAGTTTCATAATGGTTGGTGGGCAACAATATTCATACACTAGTAACATGACAAGAGATGGTGCAAAAGTAGAGTATTGCTACCAGAGGTGGCACATCATTTCTAGAACACATTTCTCGCTAAGATGGAGCGTTATTTTTTGTAGCATCAGATGTGTTCTAGTCTTGAAATTTTGTGGAGAGGCTAGAATACATGAATTCTCCAAAACCCAGTAGTAGTTTATGGAAATTCCACCTCAAGACGACTTAATTAGATTATTAGTCAGTTTTTAAACATTTCATAAGTATAAACTTAGGGAATATGATTAATTAATCACAAATAATTAAGTCATGGTGTGAATATTCTATAGACTCACATGGATTGATTTCAAGTTAATACTAACCATTTATTAAGATCTACTCTTGGTCGTTGAAGTCTCAACAGAGGATTGTAAGAGAAGTTGATGAGGCTTGGAGAAGAAGCACTTGAGCTGTTCAATTTTACTACGAAATAGAATTCCAGATTAGTAGTGATTGTTGCTGGAGAAAGATTCAGTAAGGTCGGAGCAGTGAGATAGGGGAATAGACAGTGAAGCCGAAGGAGGCATTCCAAATCTGGTGAGTAAATTTGCAGAGACATAAAGCAACCATAATGAGGCTGACGTAGTGGCAGCATAATACATTCAGTAGGTAAATTCGTATATGTTGGGGAGAAGCAGTGATTCAATGTCGAAAGCTGGGGCAGAGTTTCCAGAGGCGAAGAGAGTCAATTTCTCAGACAACAACTGATGAGACAACTTGAGGTGATGCAGAGACTGCTAATTTTTCTAGCATCGGAAAGTGCTCTAAGTCTCAAATTTGGTGTGGAGGCTTAGACACTTGTATTCCAACGAACTAGAATTTTTTGTAGAAATTCCACTCGGTTCATGTTTTATTAAAATAATTAATTATTTTAATGGGGACCCCAAGTCTAAACTTATGGAAATTAAATAATTAAAGGGTATTAATAAAAAAAAGTGTGAATATTCTAGAGAATGAAGATAATGTCATATTTTAAGCTTAGCCATAGATTAGACATCTAATATGGGTCGTCGATTTGTCAATGAGAATACTGTAAAGGAAGGCTTGAGGTTCATTTGGAAAACACGCCGAGACACTGAATTTACCTAAGATCGAACTTTTTGGGGCATGGTTTGCTGAGAAATTTGAGCTAGAGATATGAGCAGTGAGAGGCAAAGATAACATCTGTAGAGAAATATTTTCTCAGTCGATGGAGCATCACTCAGAGAGAGGTAGTGATGATATATCCTATCTATTGTTGAAGGAAGGGGTTGACACAGTGACTGCGTAGGCTCACACAGAAGCAGCGTAGAGGCAGAGGTAGAGGTTTTAGAATTTTTTTGGTGGATCAGTTTCGGAGTTTTGGATCTGAAAAGTGGCACTGGGAGGATGTTCCTCGACATCCATAGAGGAAAAAAAAATTAGAGGAGAGCTAATGTTGAACCTGGAAGTGGGTGACAAAGTAACTGGAAGTTGCAGTGTTAGATTTGCGCAAAGCTTGTCCAGGGCAGTTTTTCCTTCATCTGGATCAGCCAGAGACTCAGTGATTGAGTGAGGTATTTCTCACATATTATTCAACCATTATTTTTCTCTGTAACTGAATAACCCTTGAGTGTATTCAAAGATTTATTCAAAAATTGCTACTGCATAATAATAAAACCATCAGATCTGTTGCACCGGTTTTTACGCATTGGGTTTTTCCAGGGACTTACTGTTAGGCCACTAATTTGTATTATTATATCACTTCTTAACAACAATTTCATCCATTTCTAATGTTATTTTATCACATTATTTATCATAATTTATTATATAATTCCATTTCATAATTATTATGCTCTTTTGGATAAATAATACTTGTTCTCCTTTATTTTAATAAATTAATTATTATTATGCCTGTTTTTCCAATGATGGTTTATTAATGAATTCCTTATAACACTCACTATTTTAGCCCTCAAGATCTCTTCCAGATTGCAGATTTGATCTTCAACTGATAATTAAATATTCCAACTCAGAAATTCGCTAGTATAACAAGAGACAATTTTGCATTGAACATTTTGGGAAAACAGAGAAGAATCCTAAAAATTTGAAACATGGGTTTTATGCAGAACTGACCAAATTCATTTTCTCATGAGAATTTTTCCAAAATTCAGTTTGATTGAGAGAAACGCAGGATTCTTCAAAGGACAAATTTGTAGATTTTCTATTGTGGTCGTTTTCCAAAATTACCCCAATTGTAATTGCCAGAGTCGACTTGTGCTAGCTGAATCATGATGGAAAGATATTTCAGATCTCATCTTGCTTATTGAGATTTTGTAATCAGTCTGTTTCCCTTTGTTGTATGTATATTTAAAGGAACACAAATCAGAGAGAGGGGAGAAGGAATCGAGGGTTAGCATGCAAGAGATCAAGTTTTGTAACAGAAGACTTCTAATTAATTGAATGCAAGTCATTTTTCCATTTTATCTGTAATTTGTGACTCTATCGTGACCTTGGTCAGAGAGTTGGGCCCACTCTTCTGATCAAGTGCTGCGTTATTTCCTTTTGTTGCTTTTGCATTTTTGTTTGAGTATTTTAACTGCTTTTGTGGTATGTTCTTTAATTTTTGTGAATGGTTTTATAATTCTATAATTTATCTTTAATTACTATTATAGTAGTTCTGGTTGTTTTAATTTTTGAATCTATGATCAATATTGGATTGTGCCATTGCTCCTGCATATACCTTGTGTGTTACCTTGAAATAATTTATGCAGCTGGATTGATAATTAATGTGGGAAAGGGTTTGAATATTCATTCACACTTGGACACCAACATTTTGGCATCGTTTCCAAGGAGGCTAACAAAGGTGCAAGAACACGATTCATATTGATCTAAGGATCAATCTCTCATCCTAGGGAAGGAAATGCTACCCTACTCTAGGTCTTGAGCATAGTTGTTTTGTTTTCCTTTTCGATTGATTTCTTAGGAACCAATCTCTCATCCTAGGGAGGGAAATGCTACCTTGCTCTAGGTCTTGAACGTAGTTTTTTTGTTTTCCTTTTCAATTGATTTCTTTGGAACCAATCTCTTGTCCTAGGGAGGGAAATGCTACCTTGCTCTAGGTCTTGAGCATAGTTGTTTTGTTTGTCTTTTTGATTGATTTCTTAGGAACCAATCTCTCGTCCTAGGGAGGGAAATGCTACCTTGCTCTAGGTCCCTAGCATTAGTCATTTTTCTTTGCTTTTATTTCTATTGATTTCTTAGGGACCAATATCTCGTCCCGGGGAGGGAAATGCTACCCTGCTCCTGGTCCCGAGCTTAATATTTCAATAATTTGATTTCTTTATTTGTGTTTAAACACTCAATCTCTCGTCATGGGAGGGAAGTTTCACCCTGCTCCAGGTCCTGAGCTTTAAGAATTGTTTGAATTTTTTTTTTTCTTTCCTCTGGTTCTATGAACAGAGATATAAACAAAAAGGTAGAGGAAGACCCCAAAAACTCATAGGATGAGGTCCAGGAAGAAAGCATCAACATAATCTAGAACTCAATCAAGGAACTTCAGGATGCGAAAAGTATGAGAAATCAAGACTATATTGAAGGATGGCTTCACTCTGTTGTTTTCTTGCAACATCACTCCACACTTCAGCAACTCTTGGCACCATCCTTAACAGGGAAGTTGGTCTCTCATGCCCATGTATTTATTAACATACATTTTTCAACTACGGGGTATGTGCATACTGGAGGAATTATTTCAAAAATGGCTTCACTGGAAGTACTCTTATATGTAATTATATTTTATTTTTCAAAATAGAGTAGTGTAGTGTAGAATATAGAATAAATAAAGAGATAAATAAATAATTTTTCTTATATGTAAAAATAGTTGTTTTTTTGGAACACGCTGTGAAAATTAACATCGGTGATCAATATTCAAATTTATTTATGTATGTAGATGAATTATATTGAAAATAAAATTTCTACAAACATTCATATTCATTTTGATCACCTTCTTAGAAAAATTCCTTAACTATCATATCTTATGGCTTGTGGGCTTGATGGAAATTCTACAAAAACAATCGGGATAATCATGCATTGATGGACCAAATGGGCATATTTTCAAGACCTGTTTATATCCTACGTAGCCCTTTATCTATGCCTTCTAACCCAATTTTAATCACTTGATTTGGATTTGAAACAAAAAATTTATGACCAAAACAATGGTAGGATGTCTAGTAGGTAGCTCAGGAACAGAGTTGGGACAGTCCGTTTTTGGAGGCCTAAATGACTATATTTTGGAAACCTGTTTCTATGGTATATTCCCATATGAATCTAGTTTATAACACAATTTTAATCACTTTATTTCATCATCGTATGAGGAAGTTATTACCCAAATATTGACTGTTTATCGTAAATCAGCACTCTTGAAACTCTATTTTCCCGGTTGTTCACTAGAGAATTTGACTCATCAATTATTCATGCCTTAAAAACCTATTTCTATTGGAGATATATAAATAAATATAATTTAATTTCCAATTTGAGTCACTGAAATCCTTCATCAAACGAAAAATTTATGCTTAAAATATCAATTTTTGGTCTAAGTTGGGAAATTGAAAATGACATTGTTATGCAGGTTGTTCTAAGTAAATTTGACATATCATATCATGGAATTTTTAAAACCTATTTCTATGGGTGATATATATTTGAATTAGCTTTCATTTGGATTTTTAATCACTCAAATCGATTGAAAAACAAATAATTTATGATTGAAACATTGCTGATTAGTATGTTCGACCACTGCTCTCCCCCAGGTGACAAATAAATTTTGTTTTATTTTTCTGCCGATTTTTTTGTAGAGTAGATCCTTGTTATATTTTTGCATATGTCTTGGATTATGAGAGCCCGATCATCTCTCTTCTTCCATAATTTCATTTTTTATTGCAGGTAGACACTTGTTTTTTGTAGGTCCCAGTAGAGTAAATGAGGTCAATTTATGAACAAGTGATTCTTGAAGACAATGATAATGAAATATTTTCAAAGATGTTTCCTCACACGAAGAAACAAACATGAATAATTTTCATCAATTAATGGATTTATAACATTAGAAATTGGGAATTGAATTCTATTTGAAGATCCAAGTTATTTCCGAAAAAAAAAAAAAAAACATTTTTCCATTCATTCACCATTCAGAAACAACATTGTTGCAACAAAAATCATAACCATTGTAACTTTAGTTATTTATTTATTTATTGGTTTTCAATAAAGATTCGTTTATTTTCTGATTTCTCTTATGTTTTTATGCTTCAGGTATTGTTTACTTCAAAGTCACATATTTCTTTTTTCTTAAATAAAATGAGAGAGTTCATAAGTTTCGTGATTTTGTTACTTCTCGATGATGCTACTCATGATGTTGTTACTCCAAATGCTACTACTCGTGATTTTGTTATTCCTTGGATGCTACTACTCTGTGATGTTGTTACTTCGGATGCTGCTACTCATGATGCTATTACTCCTTGGATGTTGCTACTCTGTAATGTTGTTGCTCCTTAGTTGTTGTTACTACTTAGATGTTGTTACTATGGATGCTGCTACTCGTGATGATGTTACTCCTTGGATGTTGCTACTCAGTAATGTTGTTACTCCTCAGACTTTGTTACTACAGATGCTCCTACTCAGGATGTTGTTATTCCTCGGATGCTGCTATTCCGCGATGTTGTTACTCTGCGATGATGCTACTCCTTGATGTTGTTACTCCGTCGATGCTGTGAATCCACACTGTGAATCCATCATTGATATTACTCCGTCGGTGCTGTGAATATATCACTGTTGTTACTCCATCGGTGCTATGAATCCGCCACTGTTGTGACTTTGTCACTGTTGTTACTCATTCAGTGTTGTTACTCCTCTGGTGCTATTACTCCGATTTATTTTTTAAGTATCCAATGTTGTTACTACTCCGAAGTTGTTACTCCAGGAAATTTTCTAAGTGTCCAGTGTTTTTACTCCTTTGATGTTGATACTCCTCCGGTGATGTTACTCCATGGTGATATTTTTCTAAGTACTTGGTCTTGTTACTCCTCTAGTGTTTTTACTACACCAAGGTAAGTCACCAGGTACATCCTCGACCAACTCCATGGATTTATTTGGTATTTTAACTATGACATGATCAACTATCACTGATGGCAGACATACTTTACTTGGGGGGAGGTCTCGTATTTAAAGGATGATTATTATGTTAAGTTTTGTCAGGAATGATTCACTCTTAATTCCTTATTATTTTGTAAAGTGACTAATCCTCCTTCATGTCAGCTTCCTAACATCGTTCTTTTTTCCCTTTCCTTGTTATTACCTAAGTCATGGTTATTGTTACTATTGTGGCTCATTTGCAATATCCTTTATTTTAATTTTTCGAAAATACAAAAAAAATGGAAAAATATATAAAATATGTGTTAAAGTAGATCTTCCTCATACTTTAACTAAAGTTGTAATGTTTTTGTAAATTTAAAGTTAAACACTTTGAAAGATCCGCGAAGGTGGTTCCTAATGCTTCAGTTAATGTTCGAGAAAGTAATCGAGCGGGATCTGAGGATTTTATTGTCAGAGGACAAAGATGGCAACCCACAGGCACATTCAACGCATGGGTTAATGGGGAGGGTGCCTCTGCAGTTGACCCCATTGACTGACCAACCGATCTTGATCAACGGTCTGGATTCACTGCGGGGGCAAGGCCCCAATGAGCACTCTATACCCCAGAGGCCTCCTGCAGTGACGTAAGCTGCTGGTTGGTGACAGCTTTCAACCACATCATTGTATCGTTTAACGGTCTTTTGTGCATCAAATCAACATTTAATTTCAAGACCTCGTGCCATATATTTAAACCTGTTTTTCTTTTCAGAAGTTAAATGTTATTCCTCTGTATTTGTGAACCCTGATTGAACCAATGTTTTCCATTGTTGTTCGCCACCCAGAGCTGTATCATGGTGAAACGTCCATCCCTCTATGGCTCATCCTGTCATATTCCTCTCATGGAAAATGAGCGGAATATTCGAGATATCATTTTATCTCTAGAACACTGAGTCCCATTCTATCAACAGGTTTTCTTGAATGACAAAGAATGTCGTATTTTCTCTGCCATGGGCAAGTCAGGCGTATTGCTCATATTTTTTCCTGAGTTTGTGCACTGGTTGGTATCTATTATGTATCCTGGTAAATGTTTTGTAATGAATTGTCTAGGAGAGAATGTTCTACAAGTCTTGGCCCAGTTAATTCGTCAGCCTTATGTTACCCAGAGTCTGAATCTTATGTTCAATTCACTGACGAATCATTGGCAGCATATTATGATATTCTTGCAGGACAACAATTCACCCAGTTCACCTTCTTCCTAAGGTTAGACACGAAGCAGTTTGCACCAGATAGTAAATAATTCTCCATAGAAGTTTTTTATGTAGAAGTTCGGCCAACGCTGAGGTGTATATTAAATATACTGGGAAAGAAGGATGACAGCTTAATTGATAAATTAGTGCTCGAACTATTTGCATTGATGATGAAGCCGGGAGTAGTGCTAGATATCCCTTCTTACTGGCAAGAGGTCGTCAATACTGAAATCATGAGTTTATCACTCACTGGGTCATTCAGGTTCCCTTCTCTTATCATTTATCTCTTTTTATATCAAAATGTGGAAGATTTCTTGCATTGGAGGTTGAACATCATGGATATAAATAAAAAGAGGCAGTCAATATTGTTTTGGACTGATGTAGTAAGAGAGGAAAAAAATGAGGAGGGGCTGTTTGATTTTGCAAATAATTTCATGTCTACTGCTTATAAGGTTTTGAATGGGGTTTCTCCCCCATGTTTCTTGCCAAATGCTCAAGAATTTCTTCAGTTGGGTACAAATTGTAAATTTGGAGATTGGTATGTGTATGAATATTACTCAAAGATCAGACGTTATGGGGTTGGGATAGAACCATATAGGCTTCCCACATTTGTTCCTATGCGATTATTTGCCTTAGAATTCATCAGGAAAAGTTTGAATGTAGACCAAATACATTTTGTACCAATGAAAAAGGGTCACATGTTTAAATTACCTATGTTTGTGGGTCCATTTATAGTCAACATGAGGTAAGCAGCTGATGATGTGAATAAGATATTATATGGTATGCACATTTTTAGGAGATAAATGGGCTTATGATCCTCATAAATTAATTTCGAACATGAGAGTTGAAAATGGTTACTCAAAAGAAGTTAGCCAATAAGAGTTTCATAGGTTTTGCTAGTTCTAGCATACAGAATCCTATCATATCTGAAAAATCAAGTAAGAGGAGTAAATAGGTGGTTGTAGATTCAAAATATGAAGAGAAAAGAGCCAGAAAGAGAGAAAAAATCAATGAAGACATAGCAGGTGCTCAACATGGTTTCTTGCTTCAACTAGGAAATGAACAGAATGTTCCAGCCTCACCAAGAAGACATGGATATGGTCATGAGAAAATACCTTTGATTAAACAAGTATTTTCTCAAATTGCTGAAAGGAATCAAACGATGAAGGCTAGATGGAGGCATAGGCCAATTATCAAGTAACTTCGGACCAGACAATATTGTTGATGACCATGGATATAGAAAAATATTAGTTTAAAATTTCTCTTTCTCACCCTTCTGATATGACTATAGGGTCATCAAGTAACTTCAATACTGTAAATTTAAATGTTGATGTGAGAAAGATTATGTTGCTTGATAAAGTCAATTTGCACATGCAAATAGGTCAGTTAATAGTGAATGATCTGACCAAAACTAATGAAATGGCTCTTAAGGCAGAGAATATACTAGGGAAGGTGATCAAGCAACTGAAATTGGAGAAAGCCAACTCCATGGCCTTAACAACCCAAATTAAGAACTAAAGAAGATACTTGTGAAAATTGGAGTAGATCCAAATGATAGGTTTGTCGTGCATAAGTTACTACAAAGTGCAGAATCAGAGATTTCAGTGTTAAAGAAAAAGTTGAAATTTCCTACAAGGGAGCATTCGATGGAAGCAGAGGTGGCAGAAGTGGAAAGTGAAAAGGAAAGCCTTCTTCAGCAGCCCTTACAGAAAGAAGAAGAAATTTCTAAATTGAAAGAAACTGTACTGAAATTTCAAAGCCAAATTGATTCCCATTCCTATACTATCATTTTTCCATTTGGAAATGATGATCTAGCAGCACAATTATCTCAATTAAACATTGAACTGAAAATGGAAAAGAAATATCTCAAAAAAGCACATAATGATATGGAAATAGTAAAAAAAATAATGCAGGCCAAGGATGGAGAAATTGATAAGTATAGGACAGATTATCAAACAGCTAATGTTGAAATCAAGAGTCTAAAGGAGAAGTTGAAGGGAAATAGAACTTTGATACAAGCTAAAGATATCATCTGGAATGAAATCATTGGAGAGATGAAAGCAGCTTGGGGATATTTGACCATTGTATCAAAATAGAAAAGCATTGTCAGAGATTTTGAAGAGAAAGTTATGGCAGATAAGCAGAAGACCATTAACAGAGCCATATGGGCAAAGACGTTTATTGATTTCATTGATTCAAAGACTGATCATGAGTTAGAAGAAAATGATATTAAATATAGGATCCTATATGTTGTAGAGATTAACAAGTTGATTGCTAAAAATACTTGCATGAACACCACTGAAAAGAAGTTGACAGAGATTAAAGAAGCAGTGAACAAATTTGATAATTTGTATGAAAAAAGAGCCAAGGAAGGATTGCCATCATGATGGGACCTTAAAGGCAGTCTTTTATCATAGGATTCTTATGAACCATTATTAGTATTGGAAAAAATTAAGGTGGATAACACTCATGAGAAGACTCAAATTCTGAAAGGAACTACCATATTAACTTTATTCAAAGACATTTTCATTTATTATGGATGGTGAAGACTTTATTTACAGAGCGACCAACATTCAATAGGATAACTGCCTTTAGGCTGGAATACCACAAGATAATCAACTCTCCTAAGACAAATATTGGGGTATGGAAGAAATGCAAAGCATGGATGGTTGTTCTACCTAATAATCCCTCATCTTCTAAGAAAGACAAGTCATCCAATCAGGAGAATGTAGCAGCAATGCAGCCAATTCATATTCAACAAATAGATTAGAGTTTTATTTTTATTTATCTTTTTTAAGAGAGTTCAATTGTAATGAGATACTGTGATAAGATGTAATAGATAGTTTAAACAATTTCAAGTAGTTACAGAAGTTAAGAGTAGGTTCAGCAGTTACAAACTGCTTTACATTGTATTTAAAGAGGAAGAGAAGAAAGGAAAGGGTTCCAAGTTTTGGACCTTTGGACTACTGCAAATTTTTTACTTAATTTTCTGATGATTAATGAATGAAGATCAAGATTCTTGCATCTGTTGTTGTTGATATGTTTACCAGTTTCCATTCTGTCTTTTTCCTTCTATGAATAAAATGAAGTAATGTAGCTGCAGGTTTCTTTTTGCATGTGAATAAGAGTTAAATATCCTTAATGGGTGCTCCTTCATTTTAACTGTTTCACTCACATAAAATTCTTCCGAAGTTTAAAGTGATAGATCCTATTTATCAGCATATCATTTTGAGCTTCCTTCATGTTCTTCCTATCACTCCAATTAATATCAGCAGATAATGGCATTGTGAGGCATTTATTATATCAGATTCTTGAGGGTTTTAATAATTAATTTCTGAAGGTGATTAAACAAAGAATATCTGATATCATATTTTTGTGACACACACACACACACACACATATATATGTCTTGAGCACTGATTCATTACCACATCCAAGGGATTGTTTCTTGAGATACAACTTTTTTTTGCATAGTTGTGGGGGACGAAGAAGTGAATTTCATTCCCTGGGTTTTTGTTATATTTCCTCTACTTGTTCAGAGAGGAGGAAATATTAGGCTATGTTTTTATTCCATAATTTTGGCATATAAAAGGCCTCATACGAGGTTAGATACCTCGCAACAGAAAGTTCCTATTCTATCAGATCTCGAAAAAATGGTTTCTAAAAAGGCTCAGAAACCAAAAACTCCTTCCACAACTAATCCTACACTGTTTGCACCTAGAAGAAATTCACATAACCCTTCATCTAAGGATATTTCCTGAAAACTCACTTTCTTGGAACAAGAATCCCTTTCCTCACCTATCCATTTTCAAGAACCAAGGTTAGAAGAACAATCCTTTGAGTTTATTTCATTTACCTTCATGGAAGCTCAACCAAATACATCTGTTGGTTCTTCTGTTGTAATTCATCAACCCCTTCCCATATTAATCATTTGATCCCATTCATTCACATTCACAACTGGTTCACTAACCCCACCTACTCAAGGAGCAGTTAACCAAGGCATAAACATGGCAGTCGTTGCTTTCTTAATGAACATGTATGCACCATTAAATCTTCTGCAACCTATGAATTCCATGCCCCAAGAATACCTCAAGTCACTTCCTCATTTTACTGGTGAAGATGAAGTGACTGCAGAACAACACTTGCCATTTTTTTTCACTTTTTCTGAGAATCTAAATCTGGAACATGTGGATGTAGTGATAAGACTTTTTGTACAGTCTCTGAATGGAGAGGCAAGAAAATGGTTTAAAGGTTTACCAAATGCCTCAATTAATAATTGGGAGGAATTAGAAACACAATTCACCCGAATATGGGGTGAAAAAAAGATCATGGTTACTCATTGATGTAGTTTAATGCAATCAAGAGAAAGTCTAATGAAAACATGACTGATTTTATTAAAATATTCAACAAATTGTATAATATTTTACCCATAGAAATGAAATCCCCTCTTGTTGGAGCAAGGGTAGTTTTTGCTGGAGCTTTTGAGTCAAATTTTAGTTTCACTTTAAGAGAGAGGAGATCTCCTACTCTTGAAAAAATCCAAAATGATGCTTTGGAAATTGAAGCAAACATGACTGTTGCTGGTAAAACACAAGTAAAGCAGTTAGTTCAAGAGAAAGGCAAGGCCAAAGAAGAATCACCACTGGCTCAGAGGATTGATGACATGACAAAGGCTATCAAGAATTTGTTGAACAAGTTAGTAAATATGGAGTTAGAGAATAAAAACTCCCAAAAGCCTGCATAACAAAACATTGGAGTTTTCAATCCCCAATTTAGAAAGTAGCCCCTGCAAATCTTGCAGAGGGAGAGAAAAGATCAAGACCAAGTTCAGGCACCACTATATATAGAAGTAGCACCTTCACAGTCTGTTGAAAATGATCAAAGGGAAGTTGAAGATCAGATATCTGCCATGTACATGAAAGAAGATGAAGAAGATGAAGAATGTGAAGAAGAATACACCAAAGCTGAGGTGTCCTTTGACCAAGAAGAGATGGATGATTATTGTAGGCAATTTACAAACTTTATGCAAGCATAGTTTCATAAGAAATATGATTTAAGATCAAGAAAGAGATCAAGGACGCATGATGATGAATAACAACAGTAAGAGTCAATACCTTCTCCAATGATGACTCCACAATCAAAGAACTCAGTAAAACAATCAGATAAGGGGAAACAACCCATGAATCCATTAAGTGGAACAGAAATACAACACGCGTACTAGTAATTTGGAGAAGGTTGTTACTGTGCCTGAACATATTTCTAATCTTAGAAAAAATCAAGAAGAACTTGAGAAAAATGTCAAACAAAGTCAAGCTTTCAATTTATCGAAAGAGCTACAAAAGGTCAAAATCCAAGTACCCCTTATTGAGCTAGCTAAGACGCTAGGTTACAAGAAATAAATTGCAGAATTCGTCAATCTTTCTTAGTCTAATGACATTGGTGATACTGTGAATTTGCAAGAAGAAAAGCTAGTGGTCACTTTTGGTCCACATGTGGAGGAGGTAGATTCTTCTGTTCCCCCATTTTATATATCACTGCTTCTTCATGATTTCATTCTTCATAATTGTATGTTAGACTCGGGTGCTTCACATAATCTCATGCCATTATCTGTAATGAAATAATTGAATTTACAAATTACTAAACCCTATAGAGACCTATATTCATTTTATTCGAAAAGGGTGAAGTGTGTTGAGCTTATCAAAGACATGGTGGTATCCTTGGCTCAAATTCCAGCAAAAAGTACCATGATGGATGTAGTGGTTGCAGACATTAGGAGAATTTTGAGGTAAAAAATGGGCCTCCTAAGGAAAATTTACAATCAAATTCACTTTATAGGAACCAATCACATTTTGGGGAATGACATCATCTCCCATGGTTGAGGTGGCATTGCTTGAGTTAAATGTACTTACTTGTCACATTTTCAATGGTGGATAAAAACTCATGCTTAACCATGGTAGTATTCTAAGTACTATTAAAGTCACAAAGTAAAATACTCATAATAAATGTCATTTCACACTTTTTGAAAAAAATATTATTATTGTCATTTCATATTTTTTGAAAGAAACAATGCATATCCCTTTACAATCTTCATGTCTTTACACATTTTTCATATCTCATATTAATTTTTATATTATATATTATTTCTTCTTATGTTATCAATAAAATCAATTCAATATGTAATATAAAATTAATAGATAAAATAATATATTACATTTATTTTATTTTATTATTTTATTTTTATATTGTATATTAATTACATGTTATTATATAATATAATTTTATAATTTAAATAATATAAATTTTAATTAATGGTATGTTGTACCACTAAGAATTTATGAATTTATATTTATAGTTTATTTTAAGTTATTTAAGTACAAAGTACAAATGCATTAGTTGTTCAATGATAATGATTTTTTCTTGAAAAACTCATTTTTTTTATATTCACATAAATACAAATTTTTATATTAATTTTATTTTGGTACAACTTTTCAATTGAATTTAACCATGGTTACATGGATTTTGGTACAAAAAGTGAATTGTAAATTCATAAATATTATTTTATTGGTTTAACTATTATTTTATTATTTCCTTATGAGGCCCATTATAGACCTCAAAATTCTCCTATTGCTTAAAGGCCTTCTTCGAAGTTTAATTAAAGAATTCTTAACTGCTCTTTAATTTCACTGAACTGTTATCTTGAAAGTTTTCTTTGTCTGAAAGTAATAACTGGATAATTCTTAACTGCTCTCTAAGATTGCTGGATTGTTGTCTGGAGGTTTTTCTAGTAAAGTATAACTAAATAATTCTTAACTGCTTTTCAGTTTTACCAAGCTATTATCCTAAAGGATTTTCTTGTTTGAAGTATAGTTAAAGAATTCTTAATTTCCCTTTAGTTTTACTAAATTCACAACTTGCTGTCATCTCATATTCATTTTACCTAAAAGGATCCATTTGATGTAGTTAGCTTGTCCTATGAAAACCCTTGAAGAGCTGATGTACAATTAAAACCTTTTATGACTCCATAGCCCAATGGATTAAGCTTCTCACCGTCTATATATTCAACTGAAACAACCAATCAATTAATCAAAAAATCAATCAAACAAAACAAACAATCTCAAAACTTCATAACTAGCCTAAAATCAGAAAACAAAAGCATAAAGATAAATTAGTTTAACATAAACATAGAGAGAGCCCTCTTTGAGCCCAGGAAGGTTAGGTCCTTGGACTCCAAAGTGGTTTGATGTGGTTCCCTGCTACATGTTCTTGCCAATCTTGCAAATCATCGGGAGCCAACACCTTCTTTAAGCATGAAACATGGAAAGCTGGATGCAGTCACGAAGAAGGAAGAAGCTACAATTTGTATGCCATACTATGAATCTTTTGCAAAACTTTTTAAAGACCATAGTACTTTGGCAATAATTTATTATCCTTCTTAGATTTCTTGAGGGACATTGGTTTGTATGGTTGTAGCCATAAAAGTACCCAGTCTCCTACCTTAAAAAATATGTCGCTATGATGTTGATCTGCCTGTTGTTTCATTTGATTTTGCACCAAATTTAGGTTATCCTTTAAGAGTTGGAGAACTTGTTGTTGATGCTCGATGTGATATTCCACTACTTGAACCTTAGAATTTTCTCTTAAAGATGATGTGATGGATGGTGGATGATATCCATAAAGTGCTATAAATGGCGTTATCACTAGAAAATCAGACAAGAAAATATGATATTACTAAACGTCGGGCAGAAGGATTTATAGGGTTGAGGCACATTAGAGGATCTGAAGAATCTAAAAAATATCTAAGGTCTAAGAAGAAAAATAAAATTGTGCGCATTTTCCTTCGATAGTTGAGATATTGTGTGGCTTTTCCTCAAAAAGAAGATATATTGTGTGGATTTCCCTCAAAAATCTGAGACATTGCGTGGATTTTCCTCAAAAAGCTGCGTGGTCCTCGGAGTGGTAGAAGCCACTTTCCAGTCACACACTCAAAGAAATCGATCCCACATTTGAGGCTGCCCAAGGACATCTGCCCAAGCCTCCTTAGGACCTCAGGGGAGCACATAATGGAATAATGTGGCACACAATGGAATCATCTTCCTCTCTTTGGTCACCATCCATCAATGTACCAAGAGAGGGAAGGAGAGTTTGAATTATCCTATAAAAGGCCACCAAGAGATGAAAAATATGAGAGCACATTGTTATGATGGCCATAATTTCTCCAAGAAATACCAATAGTGTGTGATCCAGAGCAGAGATAGAGGGGACTCAGTTGTTGGCCATCCAACAAATCCAGTCCACCATAGTAGAGAGAGGGAGACTTTGTGCCAAGGCAACTCGGAAGCACCAACATCCTTGCATCAGGAATTAGAACCCCTAGTTCTAAGGGCCCCTTGGAAAGTGGGTTAAAGTTTCATCCTCATTTCCTACCAGCACTCAATAAGAGGGGACGTAAGAGCTTCCATTTGGATTATTGAAGTTAGAGATTTTGTTTTATTTGTTTTATTTTTATTTTAGTTTTATGTTTGAATATACATGTTATTTCTCTATCTAGTATGTTTATGTTTTAGCATGTTCCACTAACTTCCTTGACTCCATCTATTTTCTACCCGTGACCAACAAATTAACGGGGAAAAACCACCCCCCTTTAGTTGGTGTGATTTCGTACATTCATGAACCAAACACACTAACACAAGATTGACGACTCCACTAACTTTTATTTCCAAGTTTATGTGGTTGTGCCTTTTTGCAGAGACCTCCGTCTTTGTTGTGGAGTTGGGCTGGAATTGCCCCCTTTCTATCCTTCATTTCCTGGTTCATCCCTAGTGACAGATTGAAGCAAAAGAGCTCCAAAAAATTACTTTGCAGGAAATTTGCACGCATTCCTCATAGACAGGCATGTCCCTATTGCGCGGGTTCAAAAGTGACCTGCGCATAGAAATCGCAACTGTCTCAGCCTTTTGCACACAAAAAATAGAAGTAAAAATTTCTCCAATATTTCCATCTTTTCCTACTTTTAAAAGTGACTGGCAGCCCATAATACATTTTCCAGCACTGGTTGAGGTGCCCCACAACTTGTTACAACTCACTTTTAGTTGCTTCTAGTAGTTGTAGGTGGTAGTTTTGGTTCAAGCTCAATTTTGAAAAATTAACACATAGTTTAAGTAGGAGGAAAATTAATTTTCATTCTGAAATAATTTATGTTTTGAGAATTTAGGTACCAAAACACCCAGGTAATTGGACAAAGTAAGTGGCCCAAGTCCATGCATGCTCAGCTAGTTCTTTTTCTAGTGTAAAAGTCATTAGTTTAGTTCAATTTTTGCAATAGGATTTTAGGACCACGATCGAATTGTCGATAGAAGAGAAAGTAATCTCTATTAGCTTTGCACCCTTTGGTGATCCTAGGCAAGCATATGAAAAATCTCTATTCACAACACACCATTTCCCTATAGTTTATCACATAGATTAACTAGGAAAAATTGAAAGCGGCCCATATCCGCGCATGTTTTTGTTTTGAGCAAGGAAAAATAGAACATAGTTTAAATAGGGGATTTTGAAAAGGATCATCGCATATCCACACGTTCAAACTATGTGCTTGTTCACTTTTTGCTCACACATATCCACACCCTAAGCAAAGCAAAGACACCTAAAACTAACCTAACAAAACTCACTAAATTCTCCCCACGGAGGCCACAAAAGAATTTATAGTCTAAGTTAGGATCAAGGGGGTAGGCATCTAATAAGCCGCCTTGATCATTCTTCATATTGAAACATAGAATTTGATTGTTTAGGGATCTTTCAAATCCACCTATCAGCCCACGAAAAAGAAAACCCGAGCTCGACAATGACCTGATTCAGAAGGGGCTAGGCTTAGGTGCAGTGCGTGTAGTATCTGTTGGGGCGACTTGACCCGACTAATACTCGGTACTATTACCTGAACTACCAAGAAGCCCAAGACTCGAATTATCATTTGGGACAGTGGTGCTTAGTGTCCAAAATTAGGGCATATTTTCCCTATAGGTGACGGTGCAGGTAAGCACTAGATCCTCTACCCTTACCTTGGTAGATTTTCATTGGTTGACTGGGGGCATCGCTAGCTCTTACAAGATGTTGTGCCAGCATTCGCAACATATCTTCTCAAGGCCCAATTACATTTGAGCATGTGAGGACAATTAGGTCTTCTAGGATTTGAGTATCATACGCAAAAAAACAAAAACCATATGTTTTTTAGTGACTGATCACATAGGATTAATCAAAAAGGAAAATTTATTTCATTGTATCTTTTTTTTCATGTATGCGATCGGAATTTTTCTTTTATTATAATCTCTATCCTCTCAAATATTTTCAAATCCATACCTAGTTGACACCAGAATGGACCCAATGGGACCTCGCCGATCTAGACGTCTTTTGGACCTCCCCCCATTACCGGGAGGGGTTCCAACTCTTTTTCCATTTAGGAATCAAAGATAGAACACAACCACCATTATTGATTTATCCTTTATTGGGGCATATTTAGTTGGGAACCCTAGTCGGTCTCCCAATGTCACACCAATGAACACCCCCACAGGGTCACCACACACCACTCCCCCAACAACCCTTAGAGGGCAGAGGAGTGCTACCCATTCGTGAATTCAGTTGAACGCATATCAGGGTATGTCGCATAAAAACCCTATTCCTAACCAGAACATTGTGTTTTCACAAGTCGCAATGACTAAAACCTCGCAGTCACCTTTTCTAGCTTTGTTAAATCTATCAGATTTAACCAAGTTGACAAACGACCCCATTGCACACAACCCCATATGGCTTCCCATGCCCACGAAGCTCCCTTCAGACATTCCAAAGTTTGAAGGAAAGCAATCGAAATACCCCGAAAATAATGTTATGAATTTCCACCTGTGGTGTTCGTCGAACAACATCGTTGATGATACTATTCGATTAAGTTTGTTTCAACGAACTCTAGCCGAAGTGGCAGCGAAATGGTCTACACATGGAACCTTTAACGCCCTGGCCACTACATTCTTGACCTATTTTCAGTTGCCCATCCACCACGATTCTGGAATTGAATTACTGACCCACTTTAGGCAAACCCCTGCTGTCCATATCTCGGACCATATTCACAAATGGTGGTGGCATCGTAGTTTGTGCAAAGCCAAACTTGACAATCAAGTATTCTTAAACCTGTTCCTGAAAACTATCACCACAGAAATTTCGAAATATGTGGTGCAAAAAAAACCCATATCCGAAGAGGACGCCATTAGTAAGGCCCAACAGCTTGAGCTGATCTATACGCATGTTAGGAATCTGTAATTAGCAATATTGGAAAAGTACAATCACAGAAACAACATCGTTTCAACCACTTTGGGATTCTAGGATCTAGCCCTCCTGAATCTGGAGAGGGATCTCTCCAATAAGTGCAAAGATGGATTCATCTTTGAAGTTTGGGTAATGATATTAGGCTAGTTATTAAGGCCAAGGGTTTTGTTTTGTTTTGGATGGTTGAGCATGATTATATTTTAGGGTAAAGTTCTAAGTGTAAAGAGTTTCAAAGGTGAGAAGTTGCAAGTGAATAGAACAGCTTTGGCTAAAAAGATAGATATAACACTAGTTTTTAGTCCATTGGGCTATGGAGTCATAATAGGGCTTAATTGGAATAGCAAGAGGCAAGAGTGGTCCATGGGGCAAGTTATCTATGTCTAAGGATCTCTTTGAAGTTTGATTTATGGAATGAAATGATACAACTAGAAGGAAAATTAAACAGATGCAGAACAAAGAGAAGCCCAGGATCTAGTAAGTACTTTTAAACTAGCCAGCCTTTGACAAACACTTAAGAAGAACGTAAAAGCAAACTAGGATCTGGTAAGTACTTTTAAACTAGCCAGCCTTTGATATACTTTCAACAGAAAACATCTCAAAACAAAGGGAAACTTGAAGGCAACTGTTGGAGTAGGAACTAGCGGATCAGGCTCACCACAAATCCTCTCCTAGCTCTGCTTTACTTGGTTAATTTCAAGAAAAACACAAAGATACACAGAATGGCCTGAGATCTGGTAAGTACTTCTATACTAGCCAAATTTTAACACATTCCAAGGGAAACATTCAGATAGCCTTTGGGGATAAAACTAGGACCGGGGCACACCATATCTTCCATAGTTAATCTCTACTTAACTAATATTGAACATAACATTTAAGAATAATATACAACTAAGGCAATAAGACGAGGGAACGCCAGCATTCTTATGATTAAATTGAATTGAATCATTCCCAAATAACACAGATTGGAAGAAAACATTCAGATAAAGATTTTCAGTCAGAGAAGGTTACTGATATACAATAGGTCCTAACTCTATGTGTGCTGTTCTTTATAAGAGAAGATGAAACACAGTGAAAACAGAAACAAAATAACAAGTTACAATGAGAAAAACATCACTGTCAACATAGACCAAGATCCCATAAATCAGCTTGTATTGATGCTCTAAACCAGTTACAGCTTTAAGTTCAATGCTTTAGCTTAGAAATCGTTTACTCATCTCAGCCTAACTTATCTATCACAAGAAAAGCTCCAAGGGACAGTGAACACTATTTACAATCAGAAGTTTAAGCTCAATTGTAATTCAAAGTTCTACAACCAACAATTGCTCATCTTCTACATAGGTATTTATAGAAGAATGAGGAGGTGAGATCTGATAAAAGATCTCTCAGGAAAATTAATATAGATTAATGACTTCTCGGCCTTTGAGGGGCTCGATGGAGAAGTTTACAGGTGTGTTACTGTATTAATTGATTTACATTCATGAATTAAGCTCGGGGGGAGCTTTTGTTGACTTTGAGGCTCTGTGTTACATTGGAGTAACTCTACAGATATTTTTTGCATTAAGTTCCTGGCAGAAGTAACTTGCTGGCTGCGTTGAGGTGAATATCTTCGTTTGATCAATAACTTCGGCCTCTGTTTGAATTATTTGAGGAACAAGTGGCACTTATGGTAGCTGGGAGGAATCAATTCGCCTCAAATGCAGCGGTGGAGGCCTTCCTGTCTGATAGATATTTTGGTTCACCTTTAATTTTGTTTTAATTTTGGGGATTAGGCTTTTGATAATCATTCTTAGTCGTAATCCTCACAAATCTGTCTTCAATATTCTGTTCCACTGTGCTCTATCTTCAACATTGATAATCTTTAAATTGTGATTTAAAATCACAGTGTCTTGTCGATGTGTAGGGCCACGCAGGGCTCGTATGGCATCACTGCCTCATGAAGTAATGACGAGACATGGAGTAGAGCCCTATGAACAGTTTCCCTTTAATGAATCAAAGGCACGAGAAACGTCTTTCCCGGTTTTCGGCCTTTCTTTCGATATAATGGAAAACCATTAATTCCTGCAAAATACAAACAATAATTATAAAATCCTGTGTTATTTGGTATACTGCTTCAAAGGGCGTGGGGAGCGATCATGGTCGTTGGATGGCATCATCCAATGGTAGAGATAAGTCAAGACAAGGTAAAAAGGAGAGCGGGGAAAAGAATATACCGGAATGATCTTGGACCGTCCGATCTGGACACGTGGACGGTCTAGATCCAATCGAAGGATTGCAATTGGGGGCAACACTCAAATGGCGCCGATGGAAATTTGCGATGTGACGAAGCGCTGAACATTTATCTAAGGATAAGATCAACGATGGGGAATGAATCGGCGGGTTTTGAAGCAGAGGGAATGAGGACTGTTGGATCACGGAAGACGGAGAGGAGATCAACGGCAAAAAATCAATCAGGGATCAACAATCGGGGGTGACAAACAAATGCAGTGATGAAAAAATGCGATGTGATTGAGCGCGGACTGTCGATCTAATGATTAGATCAATGGTGGAGAATGAATCGGAGGGATGGCTGATCGGGAGGAACAAACAAATGCACCGATCAAAAGATGCGATGCGATCTAAGTGCCTTGGGACTTTAACACTTGGTCTTGGGCATGAGTTATATGAAGTAGAAAGGCAGGGGACGGAGTTTATATATATAGGACCCAATCGTATCAGAACTTCTGATGCGGTCTTTCAATCAACCCATTTGTGAATTTCTCCGATGCGATTGCGCGATTGGGTCTTTTTAATCTAACCATTTTTCATTTTTAACACGTGATTTGGCTTTTTACATCAAAACTCTGGGTAAAAGGGTTTTTTGGATTTCCAAAGGAAAAATATCAATCGGGAAGGGTTATTCACAATGTTTTAGTGCCCGATTGCGGGCCCATGGATTTGTATGGAGAATTAATATGATCGGGGGTTGTGAAACAGGGGCTAATCGCATCGGAACTTTTAAACACGGAAAAAGACTTGTGCAGTTGGATTTTTGCGATGCGATAAAGCGCTTTGTGGGCTTAGCACCTGGTTCCAGGGTGAGGGCACGTGGAGGGGAAGTGGTTGAGACTTGGCCCAAAGGGGCTTAAACCCTTAATACAAAAATGGGTTTTTTCATAGATTTTCAATGGTTTTCAAAGGGTTTTGGGGGTTTCGATATAGTTAAAAAATGAGTTTTTAACTATGTAAAGATGATTTTCATGGAGAAAAAGGGGAGCAAAATGAAGGTTAATTTTGGAAGAGGGGGAGGGGAAAAATGATGGTTCTATAGCAATTTTGTTTCATGAAATCAGCAGAATTTCTGAGTAAAAAATAGGAACAGCAATGAAGATTTGGACAGAGGCATGAGGCCTTCAAGAGTATTCAAGAGCCAACACTTTTTAGCAATAATATTTGTTCCTTGAAGGCTCAAAAATTCTTAGCCACCTTTTTCTATAACAAATTTTATAGGTGGCTAACAGTGGCTCCACTTGGGGATGGTGCCTTCTTGAAGGCATCAAGAACTTCAGACTTGCATTCTCTGGGAGGTTGACCTGTGCCTGATCCATTGGGATGCCCTTCCTTTGCTAGGATGATCTTGCTTTGAAACATATTAGCAGCCATGAAAACAATGGATCTTTCATCAACAAGCTTTCTACCTACCCAATCCTACAGATCTAATATTGTTTCTTCATTAGAGTGCACTTGGATTGGCAAACTCTTTTCACAACATTTTATTCTTTTGAAAGTAGGAAATATAATCTATTTCTACTCCTTATTTCTTCATGGGCTCAGATTAAATAGTTGAGCCCATATGCTTCCCTACCTATTCTACCATCTGTTGGGATTAAACTGTCCAACAGATTTTTATTCTCTAAATTCTACAACAGAAATTTAAAAGCATAAAAGTCAGGATTAAACTGTCTAACTTGATGCTGGTCTATGGCATAAAAAACAAGATGCACACAGACATTTATTTTGCAGAAAATTAAATCAAAATGGAAGGCTTAAGATCTGAAAGTTTCTCATCATGGCCTTCTCTTTTCTTTACAGCTCTGTTTTGACTCTTGTTTGAGTTGTTTCTTCCTTGTTTTCTGGTCTCATATTTTGAGCTAATTAGAACCAGATTTACATATTTTTTGACTCAGAAATAAAACAGATTTGAGTCATGTCTCTTGGGAAACTTAGGTTCAGATTTTGAGCATGTTTGAACCTTTAATTTCTATCCTAAACTATCTACTGATAAGTCAAGATTAAACAGTTTGGCAAATCGAATTCACTATCCTATCAGCAAAAAATTTAAAGCTAATTAGTCAAGATTAAGTTGTTTGACTAACTAGAAGTGTGTTCTTCGGGACTTGCATTTGAGCTCGCACACTTTCAGACTTGTTTCTATTTTTGGTATGGGCCCGTACCTTTCTTGTTTTTACAATCTGCCCTCTTTTCTTTCTTCCGTTGTTTTTGTAATTTTTTGTTTTTCTAACTTTGAATGCAATGGTGGATGAGATATTTATAATGTAAAAAAAAGATAAAAAGGCTTCAAAGCATGACATGGATTAAGAGAAGTAATTCTTAAGCATCCTGCCATTGACAGGACCCCTAAACAATTCTGCTCCATTCAACTCTTGTAAGAAAAATGCATTGTTACCAGCAGTTGAATGAATGAGATAAGGGCCAATCCACAAATTGTCAAATTTTCTATGCTTGCCCTTGTCTTCCCTCCTTGAGTCCCACTTTAAAACTTTGTCCCCAACTTTGAAATTGCTAGCCTTTGTTCTTCTTTCAAAAAGCTTTTTGATGCTGTTCTGCTTCTGCAATGCTTTGTTATAAACCTCCTCTCTGGTTTGCTGAAGATGAATGGTCTGATTTATTCTTCTGATCATGTCATTATCTTCAGTTTGCAACTCTAGAATCAACTTCATTACTGGTACACCAAGGCTGTTTGGAAAAATTGCATCAGTACCATACACAAGCTGAAAAGGTGACATGCCAATAGATTTCTTCAAAGTCAATCTGTCAGCCCAAAGTGCATGAACAAGCTTTGTGTGCCAACAATTTTTGTTATCCTCCAATAGTTTTTTGATTATGTTCACTAAACTCTTGTTTGAGGATTCTGCAAGTCCATTACCTTGAGGGTAATAGGCCGTGGAATGCCCCAATGTCATCTGATATCTGTGACAGAATTCAACCATCTTCTTTGATCCAAATGCTGTTGCATTATCAGTGATGATCTTGGTAGGATAGCCAAATCTGGAGAGAATGTTAGTCTCAATGAATTTTATAATAACAGAGTCATTGGCTTGCCTATAAGGAATGGATTCTATCCATTTAGTGAAGTAGTCTGTGGTAGTAAGAATCCATCTATTCTGGGAAAAAGATGGTGGATGGATTTCTCCTATGAATTCAAGTCCCCACTGTTGAAATGGGGCTTCAACAGTGATTGGATGCAGAGGCAGGGGTAACCATTTTCTTTTGCCTTCAAAAAGTTGACATTTATGACAGGCAACGATCATTTTATGTACATCATGAAAAAGAGTAGGCCAATAGAAACCAACCCTCAAAATTTTGTTGGCCATTGTCTTCCAATACAAATGACCTCCACACTCTCCTTTATGGAACTGGTGCTTAACCTTCTCTGCATCAAAATTAGGCAAACATTTAAGCAATACACCACTTTCATTTTTCCAATAAATACATCTATCTATAATGCAATAGTTTACAACTTTCAATTTTAAAAACCTTGCCTTTGTTTTTGTCAAACTAGGAGGTGTATTCAAATTAAGCAAAACATAAACAATATCAGCATACCAAGAGGAATTCATAAAATGGTTTTCAACAATAGGAGTTGAGATTTCCTCTTGATCATCTAAATCATCAATCATATTAATATCAAGAACTTCAAAATTTGATTCAGCCATTAATCTAGCTAGACCTTGGCCTTTGATGAGTTTAGTGGGTTTTATCTCTAAATCATATTCAAGGATAACAACAATCCACTTACCTCTCTTGCCATCTGGGTCCTGTGTTAGAATGTCTTTAACAACCGAGTTTGGGACAAAGGCAATGATGTGTGAGTGAAGGATGTATACTCTGAAGTCTTTCAAAGCTTTAACCAGAGCGAAAGCTTGCTTTTCCATGATGTTATACTTCAAAGGGGCATCCCTCAATGCGTTAATAAAGAATGCAATAGGTTGCTCTTGTCCTTGTGGATTTTTCTGTAAAAGGACAGCAGCTATGGTATGTTCTGATGCAAATGAAAAAATATAAAACTCTTTTGAAAAATCAGGACTTATTAGAACCGGTGTTTTGGTTAACGCTTGTTTCACCAGTTCAAAGGACTTTTTTGCTTCCAAGGTCCATTTTACCCCTTTCTCCTTTTTTAACATGTTTGTGATATTCCTAAGGAGCTTAGCCAAGTTGGGTATGAACCTTCTCAAAAAGTTGATCTTCCCAATGAAAGATTGCAACTCTTTGATGTTTCGAGGATGAGAGATTTGCAATATGGCCTCAATCCTTTTTGGATCTATTTTAATACCCTCTTCTGAAATAATGTGTCCAAGGAGCTTACCTTCTTGGAGACTGAATAGTGTCTTCTTAGGGTTTAAAGATATTCCAAACTTTCTGCATTTCTCAAAAACCTTTCTTAAATGTTCTAAGTGATCTTCATCTGTTTTTGAAAACACAGTGACATCATCAAGGTATATAATGATAAAGTAGCCCAGTTCTTCCGAGAATGCTATGTCCATGGCTCTTTGAAAGGTTGCTTCAGCGTTCATTAGACCAAAAAGCATTTTCACATACATGAAAGTGCCCCATGGTGTAGTAAAGGTTGTCTTTAATTGATCATCAGGGTGGACTAAGATCTGATTGTACCCTGAATAGCCATCAAGCAAAGAAATTCTTCTAGACCCTACTACCCTTTGTAAAATATGATCCATCTTAGGTAAGGGGTAGTTGTCCTTCAATGAAGCTTTGTTTAAGTCTCTAAAATCTATACAAAGCCTAATCTCTCCAGTTTTCTTCCTAACTGACACTAGATTAGACACCCACTCAGAATATCTAATAGGGACAATAATACCAGCATCGTACATTTTCCTAATTTCCTTCTCAACCAAAGGCGGTTGAACAGGGTTTATTCTGTGCAATTTCTGTTTGAATGATTTTTGGTTTTCTTTGAGAGGAATTTTGTGCTATATAATTTCGGTGTCATAGAATTTAAGATCTTCGTAACTCCATGCAAAAACATCAGAAAACTCTTTGAAAATCTCTATGTATTTGAGTTTGATGTGAGCTAGTAACGTTTTAGACAATTTAATCATTTTCACTTTAAGTTCACTGCCTATATTGCACTCTTTCACTTTAGTCTCTACAGGTTCCAGCTTTGGCTTCTTGGCCACATCGTTAAAATCGAACAACTTGTTAGACTCCGTCTTATGTCAGTGTGAAATTGATTCTTCTTCAAAACCCTGTTTTGAAGAAGAAATCATTAAATGTGTTTTTTTTAGAAAATGTTTCAAATTCTACAGCTCCTCAATCTTGTTTCAGCTTTAGCAGCTCCGATCCCTGCAAAAGAGTGACAAAATACATCATCAGCAATCAGAAAAGGAAATTGTAAAACAGAGTTTCAATGTCAAAAGTACCAAAAGGCTGCCAAAATCTCAGATACTACACAGGATACTGGGCCCTCTCGAGTTATTGAATTCCAGTCTAGTTTGTGCAACTTCTTCATGAAGGTTATCCTGTTGTAGTAGCCTTCACATTAAAATATCCTTACACCATGATAAAATTCTAGAGTCAGCTGCAGCTGTTGTATTGGAGATCTGGGTTGTGGGCAATGACATGGCAAACATACAAAGGTTAGTTCACTGAGAAGCAAAGTAAAACTCGAGATAAAATTATCAAACGGAATGGAAAGGTTGCTAATTTGAAAAAGGAGATTGATGCTATCCAAGCAAAAGAAATAGCACATGGTGGATTGACATAGGGCAACAGACTCAAATTGCTCAACATGGGAAATTAAAGGAAGATGATGTCAGAAAATATTTTAAGCAACTTATAAATGCAGTTGATTATTGTTATAGCAGAGGAGTTTACCATAGAGATCCTAAGCCGGAGAACCTTCTTTTGGATTCAAAAGGAAATCTGAAGATCTCTGATTTTGGTCTAAGTGCACTTTCACAGCAAATGAAGGAAGATGGACTGTTGCATACTGCTTGTGGAACCCCCAACTATGTTGCCCCAGAGGTCATTGTGGACAAGGGATATGATGGTGCTAAAGCTGATCTGTGGTCTTGTGGAGTCATTCTGTTTTTCCTCATGGCCGGCTATTTACCATTTGATGAACCCAACATCATAGCCCTTTATAAGAAGATATACAGAGCAGATTTCACTTGCCCGAAATGGTTTTCTCCAGGAGCTCAGAAACTGATTCTGAGAATACTTGAGCCGAATCCTAAATATCGGATTACAATTCCTCAGATATTAGAAAGTTCTTGGTTCAAGAAAGGCTACAATCCAGTCAAATTTGAAGAAGAAAGAGATACCAGTCTTGATGACATCGATGCCGTATTTAGTGACTCTGTTGAACACCTTGTAATGGAACAGAAGGAATTGAAAAGGGTCAGACCTTCTCTTATGATTGCATTTGATATCATTTCATTGTCCAAGGGGCTAAATCTATCTGGTCTGTTTGAGAAAAAAAAGAGTTCTACTAGGGAAGCGAGGTTTACATCTAAGCACCCAGCTGCAGAAATCATCACAAAGATGGAGGAGAGCGTGAAGCCACTTGGGTTCAATGTTAAAAGACGTGATTACAAGATGAGATTCCAGGGGTCTGAAACAGGTAGAAAGGGGCATCTTTCTGTAGCTACAGAGGTTTTTGAAGTTTCTCCTTCTCTCTTTGTTGTGGAAGTGAAAAAAGCTGGCGGGGATACCCTAGAGTACAACAAGTTCTATGAGAATTTTTCTACTGCTTTAAAGGACATTGTGTGGACATCTGAGGTGGACGTGACAGAAGAATAGCTGGAACTACAATGGTAAGAAGGACTACTGGAGTTTTAACATGATCAAAGGGGACATGATTGATATGGTTGATATGTATTGATCAGATGATGTTTTGTGTAATGGAATGAATACTGTGGTTCCTTTTGTAAAGAACCGAGCGCACAATTCATTTAGTGCTAAGATGGCTATCTGCATCTTCTGATTTAAACCATCATTGCTTGAACGATTTAGAACCAAGCACACACAAAGTTGAAACAAATGTGTTAGCAATGCCTCCCCTTGAAAATAAGAATAAATTTGCTGAATTGTATGATGTTCAAGTTCAAGGCATCAGAAATTTAAGTTTGTGCATCTTGTGGCCGAGTTGGAGGTCGAGCGACCCACCTGGGCGTCGAGCGACCCACCTGGGCGTCGAGCGACCCACCTGGGCGTCGAGCAACCCACCTGGGAGTTCTTCACAGTGCAAAAATACAACGTGAGCAACCCACACAGAGGTGAGCGACCCACGCATCAACAGAAGTCCGGAAAATGGTTGTATGCGCCCAGTCTTCATCCAAAACGACTTCAACGACATCCAAAACGACTTCAATGAATTACAAACAAGTTTTGATCATTGTGCAGTAAATTCTTATTATGCTGGTGGTGATGACAACGTGCAATTGGTGCTCATTTTGGAGTTTCTGTCTTTCGCTGGTTTGTATAGTGTGAGTGGCGTCCTCACTGGTGCATATATGGTAGGTAATCCGCGATAGTTTGGAGGTGTTATAATGGTTGCAAAGATACACTTGTTATGCTCTTTGGTGACTCAAACGGAAACTTTGTCAATTGTATTAAAAGTCAGTTCCATTTAGTTTTTATTGCCACGGTGAAAATTCAAGGATAGAATCAAAGTAAAAACCCAAATTAAAACGTAGATTACCGAACACAGCAGAAGAATAGGATTAAATTTCCTATTTATAACTCCAGATTTCCTAATTCGAAGGGCCAACGCATTTCCAGAACATTTGGGGGCAGAAACGTGCAAAGTGGCATTTCCTAGGTGGCAGTCATTACACCATTTGGGCATTCGATTCAACATGTGTGGCAGCATGGAAACGTGCTCTCAGCAGAGACACTTGTCATGATATTTTGGGAGGATGGTATAATGATAATGGAAGTAAATAAAAGTCAAAGGCCAAATTTAAAAACAGACAACTATCCCAGCAAGGAGATCGAATTGCTTGGTCTATTTTGGGTCTTCAAGCTGCAGTTCAGAAAGTTCAGCTCCAGATTTTGCCTATTCATCAAGTCATCAACAGATTCGAGTAGAAGAAGGAGCGCTATTCTATCTTCAGGAAAGCTGATTGGTTTCTAGTTTTATTTGTTAATGATAATAAAACAGATCCCCTGTTTTGGGTGGAGCTCTTTTTCTCTTGGTCCTATTTATGTATTGAAAAATCATTTGGCAGGGGAGAGAGTTCTGAGAGCTAGTGTAGGAGAAAAACAGAGTTTTATTGTACAGTTTGACAGAGATTTTAATGGAGAAATACAGCTCTGTTTTCTGAGATTCCTGTGGCATGAAATTTGACAAATGTTTCTTCTCTGTTTCATATGTATCTTGTAATGTTTTTTCATTTCATTCCTAAATCATTTCTGTTGAATACTTTTTAAGTGAGAAAGGCAGAATTCAATTTATTTGCTCTGTCTTGAGGTAGTATTCATAGTTAATGTTTTCTTCTGTTCGACAAGGATCCATCTTCTATGCCCCTGTCGACTTCTCAGCAGTCTTGTCATTCCGTTTATCTCAATTTAATTGCTAAACTTCATGCTTACCTTGCCTCAGGAGATAATCTGTGTTTTTCATTTGATCTCTGCTCTTGCTATCTTTGCCTCACACAGCCCAGAAACCCCAACATTTATTAAAAAACCCTTTCATATCAGTTTACTAGCCTAAGATCAGTTATGCTTTTGGTCATCTCAGCCCTTCTGAAAACCTTTTGCTGAGTTTGACCCGGAGAGAGCCCTCTCCTGTCCTCGTAGGGCTAGCTACGAGGCTAAGGTTGGTTTGATGTTGCCTCGAACCTCGCCTTTCTCAGCCTGAGGCAGATTCGAGCGCTAACACAACTCTTCTAAAGGAGCCAAACCGCTGGGAAAACTTTCATCTTTAGAGTGCAAAGTTTCTAACTCCTCTGTTTCTAACTCTACATTCATTTCTGTTTCGTTTACAGGTTCGCCAGACAGTAGATTAATATTAACAAGTTCAGGAGACAGTTCTTCTTCACCAAGAAAATTTTCTTCATCGCAGTCTGTTTCATACTCTGAATCTGAACTGTATAGTTCGAATTCATTTCTGAATTGCATGAATCTTCTATTTGTTTATCTTCGTTAAAAACCTGCCAGTACTTCTCATTATCAGGCATGGCTGGTCTAAACTCGATTTGAGTTGTACAGTCTTTGGTTTCAAATGGCATTAAGCATGTTCTAGTTGCAGAGACCAAATTTTTGGCAGCAATATTTCTTTTTCTTGGGACAAAAATTATATGGTGCTCCTCAAAATTTTGTAAAAGGTCCATGACATCGTTTTGGTAGGCCCTAAGTCTGGGATTATTTGCGTTATACTCCCCATTGACTTGCCTAATGACTAACTCTGAATCCCCATACACATTGATTCTTCTGGATCCTAACTTTCTCAAAAAACGCAAGCCTAAAAGAAGGGATTCATATTCTGCTATGTTATTTGAACACTGGAAGTTTAATTTACAGGAAATGATTTCTGTGTGATTTTTTTCAGTGTTACAGATCCAGACACCTACACCAGCGTTGTTCCTAGTGCAAGACCCATCGAAGTGCATAATCCATAGAGGACTAGTCTCAAGTTCATCATTTGGGTTAATGTCCTCTTTAACTAACGTGCTCTTGAATGTTTCTTGAATATCTGCACTTAGTTGCAATTGTTTTGATTCCCAAAGATTTTCGTTAAGTTGAGGAATTTTTTCTTCTTAACTCTCAACGTTTAGAAGCAAAGGACACATGATTTGTAGCTCAAGACCTGGGTTCTGTTTGCTAGTGTTTACAGGTTCAACAAAATTTTCAGACGGTTCTGCTTTGTGTTCCTCTTCCTCCCTATCAGCCAAGCGTCCTATTAAAGTGACTTGTTCACTAAATGATTCATCGTTAAATAGAATGAAAGAATCAAGGCCTATATTTACAGAATACAGAGGAGAGTTTTGAGGTCTGTCTTGGCTTGTAACTGTGTATTTCATATGAGACTCCTTGTAAAGTCTTCTAGTCTGATTGAAAACAAGGATAGTCGCATAGGTCATGTCCATCTGCATAGTGCCTTGTAACTTAGCCCCCCAAGACCTTGATAACAACATTCCATACTTTGGGGTACATCAGCCACAACAATATCCATCACCAAACATTTGGCTGGAATCTGGGCTAAGTTAACACAAAGGTATTTGATTAATCCTAAGTATTTTACTCTGCTTGAGTCAAATGAGTAATGGTCTTTGTAAGGTCTGGTGATTTCTAGGCCAAGGCTCTCCATCACAGCTTTGGGCATTAAATTGTGAGAAGCCCCAGAATCATGCATAGCATTGTGCAAAATCTTGTCATGAATGTTTAAACTCACATAAAAGGGAGGAACAGGTCCCTCTTGATATCTACCTTCAATCTTACGACCAAAAATCAGCTCTGGTTGGTCATCGTTAAGATTTACAGTGTCTTCATTCTCTTCAATGTTTAAGGCCTTCAAAATTTGGGTCCTATATACATGTTGGGCAGCTAACTCAGTCAAGGGAACAGAGATTTTGATCTTTGAAATTTCTTGCTCCAGGCTGAAAGGAATTTGGTTCTTTGAAGAACTTGTTTCAGCCTTACTAGCCGCTAGTCTATCAGCAATATTAGCTTGCTGGTTTGTTTTATTTACATTTGACAAACTTGTTTTCACAAGAGTACTAGCCAAAGTGTTAGTACTACTAATATCATTACTTTGTTTTTCATTGTTTTGAGTGCTTTTATCTTTACATTTATCAGAATTTACAGCTACTATTTTGTCCTTTTGTTTGACCATTTTAGGCTTGGTTGTAGTGTTGTTTTGTGAAGGTTTGTTAGAGGTTTTGGTGTTGGGAGTTTGTTGACTAGTTTTGCTTCTAAGGTCGTATTCTCTTTGAGACTCTATGATGAAATTTTCCATGTCTTGATAATAATTTTCATCATCACCTCTCTTGTCATCACAAGGTGTGTATAGACCTTGTTTTCTATCATAATGAATCTCGAAGCCATCATTATCTACCCCCAGCATGTTGATATCATCTTCCTCTGTTATTTGATCTGTTTCCTCAACCTCACTTACATATTTTTGATGAAATGGAGGGGTGATCTGTTGATCATCTTCCCTAAGTCTGTTTGGAGGTTGGTTTCTTCTAAAATTCTGATTATGATTCTGGTTTCTATTTTGAGGAGCAATTTGATTTTGACTTTCTTGTTCTCTCTTAATTATGCTCATCTATTTCATCATCTCCTCCATCATGCTCTCCATCTTTGAGTTGGAATTAGAAGGTGTAGACTCCTCTCTAAAGGACACTCTCTTTTCATTTTTCATTCTTTCTCTCTTCTCCATTAAGTTTACTTCCACAGAAAGAGCACCCTTTTGCATCTCTTAGAGAGTTGCAAAATCTCTCTCCCTCAGCTGATAGGCCATCTCAGGGTCAAACCCTTCAGGAAACTTGTTTAAAGTTGAGCCTTGTGGAGGTTTTAGTTATGGGGAAAGGGCATTATATACACTATTGAATCTGGTACAATAAGCTTGTACACCTTCCCCTGTGTTTCTATGGAGATTTTTGTAATCAGAAAGGACTTGGAGAGGGTTTTTCTTTACTTCCCATTTGTTTAAGAATGTTTGATGGAAGGATTGGAGATTATTGATACTATGGGGGCTTAAGCCTTTAAACCATTTTCTTACTTCTCCCCCCGAACTTTGAGCAAATAGTCTAAGTTTGACAGAATCATCATCAATTTCATTTCTGTCAAAGTAGTCAGTCATCTTATCCACATGTTGTGATGCGGTAGTAGCATTACTATCATCATACAAAGGAATTTTGGACTGATAGTCCTGTGGAAGATTGACTAATGGTACAGGAAGTACTAAGGGAGCATACCATGTAGCCATGGCAGGGGGTGGAGGTGGATTTACAAGAGGTTGATTAACAAGAGGAAAAGTGGGCTGAAAAGGAGTGGCTTGAACAGTGGATGTAAGGTGAGCAGAAGTGGATGGACCATGAGTAGATTGCTGAGCTGATCTTGGATGAGAGACACCTAAATTGTGAAGGAAATGCAAATTAGGAGTTGTTGTTTCTCTACTACCAGGATGTTCACTTGTTTCAGGAGATGAAAGTGGAGACTCAGAATCTAGTTGAATTATATCATCAAATGACCTAGTTCTAAAGGGGTTTACTAGGTCAACTTGTGATTGTTGTAGAGCTGAAAGATTTTCAGGAACTGAATTAGCTCTCAAGGGTGATCTGAAAACAGTCGATAATTTAATCTTAGGAGACTTCCTAAGGATACTTTCTGGATCATCAACTATCTTAGCTGGATCAGGGTCAGGATGGGCTCTAGTGTGAATCTTTCTAGGAGCCACTATGTTGTGTTTTTCAGACCCAACTAATCTAGAAAAGTTTAACCGGATATGACAATATTTAATAGGTTAACCAATCTGTTTATACAAATTTTAATCCTACAGTCCTCTAACTGAGCTTGAATGTTTTTTCAATGATGAGGGTTCTTCCCAGTGGAGTCTTAAGGTCTGTTGATTAATGTGGAGTCGCCAAGTGGAAGTTTTTTAGCTCTTTTTTAGAGGTAAAATGTTTTATGGTCCACTACCATGTTTATTGGATACCAATCTGAAATATATTTAGGTTTTTCTGAGTTATTTTTCAGTTGTGTGGTTTCTAAGGATATCCTAACTCTGTTTCAAAACTTAGCTACGATTATGAGACAAAGATAGTCTACTCTTATGGCTAAGCCGGCTGATTTTTCAAGGTTAGATAAGGCTTAGGAGAATCCTAGGTTATGCCTAGTTTGTCACCGATTCAAACAAGTTTCATCCATGATTACCATTATTTGGTAGTGCTTGAAAAGGTTGATTTTTACTCAAAAAGGTTTTTGAAGATTCTGGGTTCGATCCCCAGCGGAGTCGCCAGAAATGTTAGGAATCTATAATTAGCAAGATTGCCAAAGTACAATCATAGAGACAACATCGTTTCAACCACTTTGGGATTCTAGGATCTAGCCCTCCTGAATCCGGAGAGGGATCTCTCCAATAAGTGCAAAGATGGATTTGTCTTTGAAGTTTGGGTAATGATATTAGGCTAGTTATTAAGGCCAAGCATTTTGTTTTTTTTTTTTTATGGTTGAGCATGATTATATTTGAGGGGAAATTTATAAGTGCAAAGAGTTTCAAAAGTGAGAAGTTGCAAGTGAATACAACAGCTTTGGCTAAAAAGATAGATATAACGCTAGTTTTTAGTCCATTGGGCTATGGAGTCATAATAGGGTTTAATTGGAATAGCAAGAGGCAAGAGTGGTCCATGGGGAAAGTCATCTATGTCTAAGGATCTCTTTGAAGTTTGATTTATGGAATGAAATGATACAACTAGAAGGAAAATTAAACAGATGCAGAACAAAGAGAAGCCCAGGATCTGGTAAGTACTTTTAAACTAGCAAGCCTTTGACAAACACTTAAGAAGAACTTAAAAGAAAACTAGGATCTGGTAATTACTTTTAAACTAGCCAGCCTTTGATATACTTTCAATAGAAAACATCTCAAAACAAAGGGAAACTTGAAGGAAACTGTTGGAGTAGGAACTAGCGGGCTGGGCTCACCACAAATCCTCTCCTAGCTCTGCTTTACTTGGTTACTTTTAAGAAAAACACAAAGATACACAGAATGGCCTAAGATCTGGTAATTACTTCTAAACTAGCCATCTTTTAACACATTCCAAGGGAAACATTCAGACAGCCTTTGGGGATAAAACTAGGACCGGGGCACACCATATCTTCCATAGTTCATCTCTACTTAACTAATATTGAACATAAAATTTAAGAATAATATTCAACTAAGGCAATAAGACAAGGGAACGCCAGCATTCTTATGCTTAAACTGAATAGAATCATTCCCAAATAACACAGATTGGAAGAAAACATTATGATAAAGATTTTTAGTCAGAGAAGGTTACTGATATACAATAGGTCCTAACTCTATGCGTGCTGTTATTTATAAGAGAAGATGAAACACAATTAAAACAGAAACAAAATAACAAGTTACAATGAGAAAAACATCACCATCAACATAGACCAGGATCCCATAAATCAGCTTGTATTGATGCTCTAAACCAGTTATAGCTTTAAGTCCAATGCTTTAGCTTAGCAATCGTCTACTCATCTCAGCCTAACTTATCTATCACAAGCAAAGCTCCAAGGGCCAATGAACACTATTTACAATCAGAAGTTTAAGCTCAAGTGTAATTCAAAGTTCCGCAACCAACAATTGCTCATCTTCAACAAAGGTATTTATAGAATAATGAGGAGGTGAGATCTGATAAAAGATCTCTCAGGAAAATTAATACAGATTAATGACTTCTCGGCCTTTGAGGGGCTCGATGGAGAAGTTTACAGGTGTGTTACTGTATTAATTTATTTACATTCATGAATTAAGCTCGGGGGGAGCTTTTGTTGACTTTGAGGCTCTGTGTTATGTTGGAGTAACTCTGTAGATATTTTTTGAATTAAGTTCCTGACAGAAGTAACTTTCTGGCTGTGCTGAGGCGAATATCTTCATTTGATCAATAACTTCGGCCTCTGTTTGAATGCTTTGAGGCACAGGTGGCACTTATGGTAGCTGGGAGGAATCAATTCACCTCAAATGCGGCGCTGGAGGCCTTTCTGTCTGATATATATTTTGGTTTACCTTTAATTGTGTTTTAATTCTGGGGATTAGGCTTTTGATAATCATTCTTATCCATAATCCCCACAAATATGTCTTCAATCTTTTGTTCTGCTGTGCTCTGTCTTCAACACTGATACTCTTTAAATCGTGATTTAAAATCACAGTGTCTTGTCGATGTGCAGGGCCATGCAGGGCTCGTATGGCGTCACTGCCTCATGAAGCAATGACGAGACATGGAGTAGAGCCCCATGAACGGTTTCCCTTTAATAAATCAAAGGCACGAGAAACGTCTTTCCTGTCTTTCAGCCTTTCTTTCGATATAATGGAAAACCATTAATTACTGCAAAATACAAACAATAATTATAAAATCCTGCGTTATTTGGTATACTGGTTCAGAGGGCGTGGGGAGCGATCATGGTCGTTGGATGGAATCATCCAACGGTAGAGATAAGTCAAGAGAAGGTAAAAAGGAGAGCGGGGAGAAGAATAGAACGAAATGATCTTGGACCGTATGATATGGACACATGGACGGTCTAGATCCAATCGGAGGATCGCAATCAGGGGCAACACTCAATGGCGCCGATGTAAATTTGTGATGCGACGAAGCACTGACCATTGATTTGAGGATCAGATCAACGGTGGGGAATGAATTGGTGGGTTTTGAAGCGAAGGGAATGAGGACCGTTGGATCATGGAAGGCAGAGAGGAGATCAACGGCAAAAAATCAATCAGGGATCAGCGATTGGGTGTGACAAAAAAATGCAGCGATGAAAAAATGCAATGCGATTGAGCGCGGACTGTCGATCTAATGATTATATCAATGGTGGAGAATGAATTGGAGGGATGGCCGATCGGGAGGAACAAACAAATGCACCGATCGAAAGATGCGATGCGATCTAAGCACCTTGGTACTTTAACACTTGGTCCTCGGCATGAGTTATATGAAGTAGAAAGGCGGGGGCGGAGTTTATATATATAGGACCCAATCACATCGGAACTTTTGATGCAGTCTTTCAATCAACCCATTTGTGAATTTCTCCGATGTGATTGTGCGATCGGGTCTTTTTAATCTAACCATTTTTCATTTTTAACACGTGATTTGGATTTTTAGAACAAAACTTTGGGTAAAAGGGTTTTTTTGATTTCCAAAGTAAAAATATCAATCAGGAAGGGTTATTCACAATGTTTTAGTGCCCGATTGCGGTCCCATAGATTTTTATGGAGAAATAATATGATCGGGGGTTGTGAAATAGGGGCTAATCACATCGGAACTTTTAAACATGACAAAAGACTTGCGCAGTTGGATTTTTGCGATGCGATAAAGCGCTTTGTGGGTTTAGCACCTGGTTCCAGGGTGAGGGCACGTGGAGGGGAAGTGGTTGAGACTTGGCCCAAAGGGGCTTAAACTCTTAATACAAAAATGGGGTTTTTCATAGATTTTCAATGGCTTTCAAAGGGTTTTGGGGGTTTCGATATAGTTAAAAAATGTGTTTTTAACTATGTAAAGAGGATTTTCATGGAGAAAAAAGGGGAGCAAAATGAAGGTTAATTTTGGAAGAGGGGGAGGGGAAAAATGATGGTTCTATAGCAGTTTCTTTGATGAAATCAGCAGAATTTCTGAGTAAAAAATAGGAACAGCAGTGAAGATTTGGACAGAGGCATGAGGCCTTCAAGAGTCTTCAAGAGCCAACACTTTTTAGCAATAAAATCTGTTCCTTGAAGGGTCAAAAATTCTTAGCCACCTTTTGCTACAACAAATTTTATAGGTGGCTAACAACGCAGTCAGGGTATATTTACAATATCTTGTCGAACGCCCAGCACTTGCAAACTTACAAAGAATTTACAGGTGCGTTGAGATCTACAGATGGTTTAATTGGGTCATTGACCCAAATTCACCCAAGCAGAAGTGTTCAATACCTCGGTTAACCGTATGATTCTACCCAGAACATACCACAACTCGGCTACCAAAGTCATCACATGCCTTCGCAAAATTTGACCAGTGGGGCGTTGTCATATCACCATCAGCATGGAGCACCCTATCCTCTGGATCAGTGGACCCAATATGCAGATAGACATGTAGATAGAAGATCTCCCCCCCAACAACCATTTACAAACCAGGGAACACATTATGCTCAGTCCCCAGCACAAGACCCACCCATGCAGAATAATGCACAAGCGAACTTTGTGCAACCCTCCAAAAACCAACCGTGCCAACAATATAGCCAGGAGAATCCAAAATAATCTCCTAACACGATTAAGAAAAAATGGAAAACCAATCCTAAAGGAAATCCTCGACAGGGGTGCAACAATCAGCAACACCCTCTGCGATCTTAGGCTAGAGGCAACTCCACTGAAATCAAAACTAGGAGCCGAGCAACTCCCAAAGGAAAAAAAAAAGGCCACCTCTTCGAACAAACCACTCTTTTTTGATCTGTGGTGAAGGAAAGTAAGTCGAATTACGGGGTATTGCAGGGCAGCCAGGAAAGATAATAAGCTCTAATGTCATGAAAAAGCTTCTAAAGAAAGAACAACAAGGCGTGATTACACAATTATGCTCACTAGAAGTTCCAACATCAAAATCATCTATTTCTGCAAATCTCCAAAAATTCTTGGACAATCATTCCAAGGTGTTTGAAGCTCCCAAAGGGCTCCCACTTATTCGTCATCATGATCATGCTATTCACTTGATTCCAGGAAGTGCTCCTCCAAACATCAGGCCTTATAGATATCCTTATGTCCAAAAGAGATAAATTGAACATATGATTGCAGAAATGTTAGAGGCGGGTATAATTCAACCTAGTCAAATTTCTTTCTCTGCTCCTGTAGTAGTGGTGCACAAGAAGGATGGATCATGGTGCATGTGTTCGGATTATAGGGAGCTCAATAAGCTCACCATTAAAGATAAATTTCCCATTCCTGTGACTGATGAATTATTGGATGAATTACATGGAGAAATTTATTTTACAAAGTTGGATCTTCATTCAGGATATCATCAAATTAGAATGAAGACTGAAGATATTCCAAAAATGGCATTTCGAACTCATGAGGATCATTATGAATTTTTGGTCATGCCTTTTGGCCTTAATAGTGCACCTTCTACATTTAAAGGGTTGATGAATTCCATTTCCAAACCCTTCCTTAGAAAATTTGTGCTAGTATTTTTTGATGACATACTAATCTACAACAGGTCTTGGAAGGATCATGTTCAACATGTTGACAGGGTGCTCAAACTATTGCAGGAGAAACATTTATATGCAAAAACATCCAATGTTTCTTTGGAGTACAAGAGGTAGAATATCTGGGTCATATTGTATCTCACGTGGGTGTTAAGGTAGACCCTAACAAAATTAAAGTCATTAAGGAATGGAAATTCCCCACAACCATAAAGCAGTTGCGAGGATTTGTCAGGTTAACAGGGTATTATCGCAATTTTGTTAAGAATTATGGTAGAATAGCAGCACCTCTAACAACATTATTGAAGAAAGATTCTTTTCATGGACTCCTGAAGCAACTAAGGCCTTTGAAAATCTTAAAGAGGCAATGTGCATAGCACCGGTCTTAGCTACGCTAGACTTCACAAAAACCTTTATTGTGGAATGTGATGCCTCAGGAAATGGAATTGGTGTTGTTTTAATGCAAGAAGGAAGACCCATTGCTTTTGAAAGTTTTCAGTCAAAAAGTATTCGAGAAACCTATTTATGAGAAGGAAATGTAAAAATACGCATGCTAAATAAATGGCAAACTTACCTATTAGGAAGACACTTGAGGTAAAAATTGATCATGATAGTCTTAAACAATTTACCGGAACAAAAGACCTCTTCGGAGAAGAAAAGCAGAGAAAAATGGGTCACAAAGATGTTAGGTTACGACTTTTAAATAATCTACAAAAAAGTGAAGCTAAATGTTGTTGCAGATGCACTCTCAAGAAAGGATGAAGAGGTGGAAGCATTTCTTTGTCCCATTTCTATTATCCAACTAGATTGGATAACCGAAGCAAGGGATGAATGGAAGAAGGATGAAGAAGTGTGGACACTCATTCAAAATTTGTAGCAAGATCCTAGTACATCTGATACATTTAGTTGGAAAAATGATTCCTTCTGGTACAAAGATCACTTATATATTTTCAATAATTCCCAACTAAAAGAAAATATTGTTTTGGAATTGCACACTTCTCCTTTAGGAGGACACTCAAAAATTTTAAAAACTTACCACAGGGTGAAGAAAGAATTTTTTTTGGATGGCCTTAAATCTAATATTCAAAATTTTGTGTCAAATGTTGGTTGTGACCAAAATAAAGTTGAGACAATTAAGACACCGGGACTTCTACAACCTTTATCCATTCCAAGTCAATGTTGGGAGGAGATTTCAATGGATTTTATCACAGGTTTACCTAAGTACGAAGGAAAGAGTGTCACCATGGTGGTAGTTGATAGAATTACCAAGTATGCACACTTTTGTGCATTATCTCATCCATTTAAAGCAAGTACAGTTGCTGCTACAGTTATGGACACAATTCAAAAGCTACATGGAAGCCCAAGGGTTATTGTGAGTAACAGAGATCCCATTTTTACGTGAAATTTTTGGACGAAGTTATTTTCTTGTTTGGTTACTCAATTAGCTCATAGCTCATCTTATCATCCTCAATCTGACGGTCAAACTGAGATATTAAATAAATGTTTGGAAGTATATCTTCGTTGTTTTGTATCTGATAAACAAACACAATGGGTCAAGTGGTGACCTCTCGCTGAATGGTGGTATAACACTTCCTTCCCTTCTGTAAAATGACCCCTTTTATGGCACTTTATGGATATCATCCACCGTCCATCACATCATATTTAAGAAAAAATTTGAAGGTTGAAGCAATGGAAGATTACATCGAGCATCAACAAGAAGTTCTCCAACTCTTAAAGGATAACTTGAATTTGGCAGAAAATCGAATGAAACAGACTGTCAACATCACAGTAGTTTCCCGATGTAGGAAATTTGCAGGTGTTTTACGACTAAACCATACAAACAAATGTGTCCTCAGCTTGACTAAGAAGGATATAAATTATGTGCTGCAAAATATTGGTACTATGACATACAAATTGGAGCTTCTTGCTTCTTCACGGGTGCATCCAATTTTCCATGTTTCATGCTTAAAGAAGGTTATAGGTGAACATCTTCTAGTTCAAACAATATTGCCGGAACTTGATGAGGAAGGAAAAATCATATTGGAACACAGGCCGATCAGAAGCTTAGAGCACCAGAATAGCTATGGGATGATCAATTTCGAAGAAACTCATCAGAGTGGAAGAACTACCTTTGAAGATTCTACACATGGGAGGATAGAGAATTTTGCTCTGAGCATGACAGGCTTCTCAAGCATTGGACAACTTCACTTTCTTGAAGAGGGCATGTTAGGTCCTATATCACTAGTATAGTCCTTAGTATTGACAGGTAACATTATTGTTATTATTTATTGTGCCACATGTTTTACCTGTATTGTTGTTATTGTTGCCCTTAAATTATTATTGTGAGAATTGGGCTAGGATTACATTGTGGCCCCATGGATTCCTATATATAGAAAGGAGGTTTTTTAATTTGAATCATCGAAGAATTTTTCATTCATGTAATGTATTGGAGGTTGCCCCCTCGAATTGGCTTATTTCTAAGGCGTTGATATCTCTTTTCTTGTATTTTTGGAGCTGGTTTCACAACAGGCTGCATAAATGAATATGATGGATCAAAATTTCCATCCCACACTGTCTCTCTCTCCACTTATGATAAGTGTAGAGCTGCTACTGAATATGGGCTGCAATAATGTTGCCTTTATGGAGCAAAAAGGAAATAGGGTCGTCAAAAGTCCACCCTTTGGTTCTTGCCCAAATCATCCCATACAAAATGAATATGACATTATCATCATATGGAATAAAAATTTGAGAAGTATTGAAGGTTTTACATGGTGATGGAAAGTACCAACAGTTATTCAAGTAGTTACAGCACAGTTTCTCCCACTACAGTTTTAGAATGTGATATGGCAAGTTGTCTTCAAACAATTTTCTAGTTGTAAATGTTATCTCATCTAGTAGTAAATAGTAAATGGACTGTATATCAACTAAGCATATAGGAAGTAGTACAACACTTTTCCAAAGCCATACAAGAAATGGCTCTCCCCATCATATTTATTGGTCCCAAAATGACCATGAAGCTCAAATAGAGGCTTGCCCTCTTGTGGAGTAATGCACTGTATAAGGAAGGTAAGAGAATGAAAATACTGTGTTAGATAATCAATAATTGCATAAACATAATTATTACCATATATTGAGAGAAATATGAAGATAGGATCCATGAGTAAGCCCTCCATAGTGATATGACATAGTCTCGTGAAGAGGTATGAAATATGTGCTGCAAGTAGATCTTCCTTCTTATGCTTAGAAATCAAGGTCAAGAAGATCATATCATGGTAATATATGTCTCCATCCACTAATCCATCACTCTCATCTCCTTCATGCCCATCAAGTGCATCAAATGTGAAGTGATCCTAGGGTTACTCCATCAACAAACTCAAGCTCCCAAGTGACAACGTTATTGGCCTTTGTAACAAGGATCCTGTCATCTCATAGTTCCATCCTTTGACATTCCACATGTCAAAGCCATCAATCATAATGCTGCTATATGTGGGAGATTCATTCCAAAGTGGAATTACCTCTTGATCCTCCAAGACTAAGGAGTAGTCCCTTTGCACCATGACAGTGCCATCTCCTACTCCTGCAACATCATGAAAAGTATGGGAGAAGATCAGCCCATACTCTTTCAGTAACAACCAAAGAAACAACATCTCTAGTTGCCTCCCCACACCATCACCATATGAATCATGGAGCAACCACATGATAGTTGATAGGAAAGATATCACATCACCCAAATACACCCAAAATCCTTGCTACCATATGATGTAAGTGCCATGCCAAGTTCCATCCACCAACCAACTCTTTGAAATAGAATGAGTCACAAGATGACCAAACTCTTTTAAGAGTAACCAACGCATTCTTGCCTCCTACTGCCTAGTGTCATAAATCTGCAAGTGGTTTCCCAACCTCTTGCTCATTAACATCACCCATCCAAATAATGGTGAGTGTCTATCATCATGTCCAAAAGTGGCATTCCTCCAATGTAGAATACCATCCTCCCAAATCAAATTTATGTCTTTTCATTTCATGGGATGTTGAAATTCAATCTCCTCAATGACCAAGTTGATCCCATAAGGATCCAAATAAGGTTTAGGAAAAAAATTCTCATCAGGATGTGAAGTGCTAATCAAGAAGTATCTATCATTATAATGGAAGAAGTTATCCATCATAAGATTCCCTTCATCAACCATCTGCCTATCCTCCTCTATACATGTAGAAAGGTCATTGGAATGATTCAATAATGGTTGGGCCCCCAAATCATCACTACTACTCAATGATAGTGTTTCTGATCTCCAATATGGTGCATTTGCTATCTTAAGATCATACTCAATGCTAAACACATAGTTTTTCATGGCATGGTTCATGACAATACTCATCCCATCCTCCAAGAATCTACACTCCAACCCTAAGAGTTGTGTGAAACTCAACAATGATACACTAGGATGACTGTATATCTCCTCCTTGAACAATTCAAGGCTGCTCAGTGCAGTAATAGTTTGTTTCTCCAAATCAGCAATGTACTTTGACCCTAGGTCATGCAATGGTACATTCCCACAATACTCCATATGATGTGTTGAAGTAACAGAAAATGGAAACATGTGCATACCTTGGTAAATCTTGGGAACATATTGTACTACTACAAGGGTTCCTTCCCAGTGTGATGGCTTCCCCAACTATTGATGATGATGGTTGGTCTTCTATGGCTGCATTAGCACTGGTACAAGTCTCCTCCTCCTCATGCATCTCTATACTAGTGCATGGGACTCTAAATCTCAAGAGATCAAGACCATCTTGCAAAGATGCAAGGGTTCTTTCTCCTGATGCAAGTGCTCCTGCAGGAAGTGGTGGTGAAGGCTTCTTCTCCTCTGATTTCTTCTTGTCAAACTTCCTGATCAACCTTTGAGTAAAATCTACAAATGCAATCACTATTGCATGACTCAAATGGTTGAAACACCAAATGTTTGCTTCACCCTCAAGGTGTAGCGTTGTAATCTCAACAACTTCTTTCTCTATCACTAGCTGTAGCAGGAAAATGCATCCAACCTCATTCCCCAAGCCCTTGATGTGCATGAGGATGACCCATCAAAGGTAGAGAATAGAAACCTATTGTCCTCTTTCCTTCTATTGCTACAAGGTCTCCTTTCTTCTTTCAGATGGATGAACTATGGGAGATTTATATTCTCTTTGAAAGCTCTAGGTTGAGACTTATATTCTGCAAGATACTCACTTAGAATCTCATGATCTAAGTTACCTCCATCTTCATGCCTCATGTCTTCAAAAGGAAAGGGCATAGCATGTTTCTTTGGAGCTCTATGAAATATCAGATCTTCTTTTTGTTGATAGGAAGTACATGGACCTTCCTCATCTTGAAACCCTAATGTGGTTTCACTTCTTCTCTCCATTTTTTTTTGCTTTACCTCCTTGGTGAGGTCCTTCTTAGATCTGAAAAGAGATGATATGAAACTCATTCCTTCCATCATTCTGATCTCTTTCTCCTTCTCTTCTTCTTCTTATGGCATATTGGCTGAAACTCATAGGTTGAGCCAAGATGATGCTATGATACCACTATAATATTCCCAAATGGGGAATGCAGCAATGCATGCACTTAAAAATGCATTTTTCAGAAATATAGGCAATAACAGTTAAATTCAGCCCATGGATCCATTCATTTATACATTATAACAGCCAAATACACAAGGAGATCTAAAACAAATCATGGTAGCTTAGTTAAACAAGCCTCCCAAGCCATAATAGCTCAAAAATCATGCAAAAAGAGGGGATGCAACCGTGAATTAAAGCTAGAATACCATGACAACGTTATTTTATTGGGTCTACAACAACAATATGTTGTACATTATATCTAGAGTTGCTATGTTCATGAAAATTTAGATCTATATCAGATCAATGCACTATACAAGCTCCTATATAGAACCCCCTTGGGTTTTTCAGCAAAACACCAAGTACAAATTGTAGATCTAAGTTTTAAGACTGCAGATCTACTGAAAATTATAGATCTGAAAAGTGTGTTTGATCTGATATATGCAATAGAATAGCCTCCTCCAATAGATCTCCAAATTGAAGGGAAAATCCCCAACATTCATAAAATCAGCTCTCCAAATGGTGTGCTGAACCACCCTGCAACAACCTCTTCGGAAATTACATAGATCTGGATCTAGACTGCAGTATAGGGGACAAAATGTGGTTGGCCTACTGCCAAGATATGAAAATTAACCTCAATAACTTCAATATTGTCCTTCCAACTGATTAGAACCCTCCTCCACTGAAAATGAGCACTGAAATGGCCTAGACCTAAAGATCTAGTCTCCACTTATTGCAGCTTACTGAAATAGAAAAACCATCAATAGGATCTGCACTGTTAAAGGAAGATGAAGCTTGGCCTTCAGCAAGATAGTGGACAATATGGTGCAAGACTCCTCCAAGAGCTACTCAATGGAAGAGGTGGGATTCCTGATCAGGAACACGGTATGCTAAACAACATACAATCTCAACTAAACAACAAGAGAAAGTTATATGTCTAAAAAAACCATATATTTAAAAAATCATAATCATAAGCTAACCCCATATGGCTACCATCCTCTTCCTTATAAACAATGTGAGCCTTCTCACCTTGGGTCCCACTCATTAGGGTTTCCACCTTCATGCAGTTAATCTCCCTCCAAAACTGCGATGTCCCATCATCAATGCCACTCCTCCATAACAACGCTATTTGATTTGGTCATCCTTTACTTGATATCCATGCAATGTCTTATTTCATACTCAAGGTGGCTTTATTATAACTATTTAAACTGATCCATATTCCCACTGGGTCATCCCTTTTAATGATCTAATCCCTCCATCCAAGCTTTGTTGAATTGGTCAAACTTGACCTTGTCCACATGCATTAGCCCTTGTTCACACATGAAGGTACTTTATCCAGCTATGAATATGATCCCTTTTCACACTAAGAGGGATTTTATTTGTACTAAAGAGATTTAGCTGTATCATCCTACCCATCTTATTCCTCTATCTAAGAACAAAATAAAAATTCAATACTCCAATTAGCTGTATGCTAATTTAGGAGTATTACAATTGAGGAACAAACGTACAAAAAAGAGCCCCCTGATGATGATGATATAAATATGTTAGCAAAAGATGACCCACATGACACAAAGCTGTGTGCAGATCCATAAAAGGAAGACTTCAAAGTGTTGCAGTTCATAGATAACACATTGCCAAGAGGATTGGTCCCTCTAGAATAACTTTTTTATTTCAATGATGTTGCTAAAAAGTCAAATATAGAATCCATTGAAACAAATGTAGAAAAGTGCAATATAGGCAGTGATTTAAAACCCAAAATGATAAAACTTTCAAAGACACTGCCAACACATATAAAACAGAAATATATTGAGTCGTTCAAATAATTCAGTGATGTTTTTGCTTGGAGCTATGAAGACTTGAAGTCCTATGATACAGATATCATTCAGCACAAGATTCCTCTCAAAGAAAAATAGAAGCCCTTTAAACAGAAATTACGCAAAATAAATACTGTCCAACTACTACTGGTTGAGAAAGAAATAAAGAAATTGTATGATGTTGGAATAATAGTCCCTCTCAGGTACTCATAATGGGTTTCAAATCTTGTATCAGTTAGGAAGAAGATAGGAGAAATTAGGCTCTGCATAGACTTCAGAAATTTAAATAAAGCATTCGTGAAAGACAACTACCCTTTACAAAAAATGGAACATATATTGCAAAGGGTAGTAGGATCCAAAATGATATCTCAGCTTGATGGATTTTTAGGGTACAATCAAGTGCTAGTACATCCAGATGATCAACATAAGATAACTTTCCGAACTACACCTTGGGGCACCTTCATGTATGTTAAAATACCTTTTGGGTTAATGAATGTTGGAGCTTCTTTCCAAAGAGCAATGGATATTGCTTTTTTAGAAGAAATAGGTTACTTCATTGTGATATACCTTGATAACATCACAATCTATTAAAAAATAGATGAAGAACACCTAGCTTATTTGAGAAAGGTCTTTGAGAAATGCAGAAAGTACGATCTGTCTTTAAATCCCAAGAAAACTTTGTTTGGCCTTCAATAAGGGAAGCTTCTAGGCCACATCATATCTGAAGAAGGGATCAAAATTGACCCAAAGAGGATTGAGGGGATATTGCAAATTAGTCATCCAAGGAACATCAAAGAGCTGCAGCCTTTTGATTGGAAATATAAATTTCTTAAGAAGGTTCATACAAAACCTTGCAGAACTCGTAAGAAAGATTACTAACATGTTAAAAATATAAACAGGGGTCAAATGGACCATAGAAGAAAAGCAATATTTTGACTTAGTGAATTAAGAACCTACACAAACATTTGTTCTAATCAGCCCTGACTTCACAAGGCTTTCTTCATTTTTTCCTTTACATCAGAACACACAGTTATCGTTGTCTTACTGTAGAAAAATACAAAAGAATAGGAGCAACCCATAGCATTCTTCAACCAAGATTTAAGAGATGAACCTCTGAAATATAATATCATGGAAAAGCTGGCTTTTTCCTTAATCAAAGCACTAAAATATTTCAGAGTCTATATTCTACATTCACACATCATTGCATTTGTGCTTCATACAATGGTTAAAGACAGACTTACACAAGATCCTGATGGAAAAAGAGGTAAGTGGATTGCGTTCATCTTGGAATATGATCTAGAAATCAAGCCCACCAAGATAATAAAAGGACAAAGGCTGGCAAAACTCATGGTTGAAACAAATTTTCAAGCTCTGGACATCAATATGATTGACTTGTTAGATGAACAAGAAGAGATGGTGCTGGTGACTCCACCTATTAAGGAAGCATTTCAGAACTGACCCTAGTATGTTGATATATTATATGTGCTTTTTAATATAAATGTTCCTCCTGGTTTGTCCAAAACAAAGGCTATATTCTTGAAACTAAAGGCTATAAATTTCAACATTTTGGATAAAGTTTTATATTGGAAAAATTCTGGTGGTGTATTGCTTAAATGTTTGCCTCAAGAAAATGTAGATAGGATTATGCATGAATTTCATCAGGGAGAATGTGGGGGGCACCTCTATTGGAAAACCACTTTTAACAAAATCCTTAGGGCTGGTTTCTATTGGCCTACCCTCTTCCAAGACATCAAAAAAATGGTAATTTCCAGTCATAAGTACCAAAATTTTTAGGGAAAAATAAAATTGTTGCCCTTGCCATTACAACCAATATCTGTTGAAGCTCCTTTTCAACAATGGGGTCTAGATTTCATTGGAGAAATCCACCCACCCTCCTCTTCCCAGCATAAATGGATCCTTATTGCAACTGTCTTTTTTACTAAGTGGATATAGGACATCCCTTTTAGAATTTCCACCGACTTAGTAATTATCAAATTCCTTGAAAACAACATTTTGTCTAGGTTTGGCTATCCTAGAAAAATCATTATTGATAATGATGTTGCTTTTAAATTTAAGAAAATGGTGGATTTTTTCCACAGATAGAACATTGCTTTGGGGAACTCTACAACTTACTACCCTCAAGGTAATGGTTTGGATAAATCCTCAAACAAGAGTTTGGTGAACATAATTAAAAAATTGTTAGAGGAAAACAAGAAATCATGCCACAAAAAATTAGTAAATGCACTTTGGGTAGACAGGCTAACAAATAAGAAATAAATTGACATGTCACCTTATCAGCTAGTCTGTGGAACAGATGTAGTATTTCCAACAAGCTTGGGAGTGCCAGTAATGAAACTCATTCAAGAGGTGCAGTCTGAAGAAAATGACATACAAAGGAGAATAAGCCAGACTGTTCAGCTACATCAAACCAGAGGAGTGTACAACAGAACACAACTATTACAGCAGAATATGAAGAATCTATTTGACAAAAGGACCAAGGGAAATGATTTTAGCATTGGAGACAAAGTGCTGAAGTGGGATTCAAGAAGAGAGGACAAAGGCAAGCATGGAAAATTTGATAATATATGGAAAGGTCCATACCTCATTCATTCTGAAAGAGGTAATAATGTGTTTTTCTTACAAGAAATGGATGGAACAAAATTATTTGGAGGTCCTGTCAATGTCAGGATGCTCAAGCATTATTTCAGCTAAGAATCTCAGCTTAAAGTTTCCTTAATTGTATATAACATTGTCTAAACAAAAATCTCAGAAAAATTGATACAAAAAGAAAGAAAGAAAAGAAGAAAAGAGGGCAGATAAAGAGAGAAAGGTAAGCCCCTTAACGAAGAATGAATATTTTTTAAAGTGTGCAAGTCAAGATGCCACTACTTTTGAAAAATTCTTGTTCAATCATACAACCTAATCATTATTAAACAAATTTTAAATTTTTGCTGATAAGTTAGAAGATGAAGATATGCCAAACTATTTAAACTTGGTTTATCAGTAGATAGATAGTGTTAGAGTCGGTCCTTACAGCCCTCTGTCAGAGATCGTTTCGCTTTTGCATATTCATTCTTAGGTGTCTCGCTTGTTCCACTTCGTTGCATTTCGCTAGGAGCATGCCATTGACTGACGAGGGGGTCTGTTGTCTTATGTTTCCTCATGCTTATACCTGCAGGGCTATTTTAAAATTCCTCAAAAAATCACTGAAATTCATTGTAATTTCATTCATGGTCATTAAATGTCAATTTCATTAAAAAGAGTTTTTATTCCTAGAGTCTAGGGTTTTCGAGTCTTTTGCACACATGTCATAAAGCCCGCAGGCCATGAGGTCGGTTTCGCAAGTTTGGATTTCATATTTTTATTATCATCAGCATTTGAAGACATTTCTAGTCCAAAACTCTGTTTTGGAACTAGAAATTGCCCAATTTCAATTTTGTAATAAGTGTATTTATTTCATCATCAGAAGACTTCAGTGCAAGCCTCTGATCTTTTCCAAAGCCACGTGCCACGTCCCTGCAAAAGACAGCAAAGTGATCAGTCAAAAAAACTCAGAAAAAGCCAAAGAGAAAACATTATATTAAAGGACCAAAGGACAAAATGCCAAAAACATTATAATGTGGGTTATCAAACAAATTCAAAAATCAAATCTGATTTGGAAGGATATTTTTCTCATGTATAAATAATGGAAATCAATTTCATTTGCCAAAGATCCGAGCACAGAAGTCGAATCGTAGTTTTGGAAGGCAGAAGACAAGTTAACAGCATTCTTGACAGGTTTTGGTTGCGCGCTACCCATTGGGTCAAGCGCTACCCATTGGGCACTTACAGCCTGTGCAAATTAACACAGGCGCTACCCATACAGGTGCGCGCTACCCACAGAGCAACAGCACCCAGAATTTCATTTTTGCGCCCAAATTCGATCCAAATTGTTTCCTACGGCATACAAACAGGTTTTTATCATTACCTAATGGATGTTTAATGTAGTTGAAAGGTCATTGATGTAGAAGAAAGTGGTCATGCTTGGAGACATTTATCTAAACCCTACATTCACATGCCAATTAATTTCTCAAGGATTTTCAATTGCATGGACAATATATTAAGAATTTGGAAGCTTTTGAATGGTTCACACCCTAGCACACTGTCTATATGACCCTCACGCCCTCATGCCATAATTTTATCACTAGCCAGCATACCCTCTCATGTTTTGCACAGTTGTCATGTTGACTTGTATTTAAAACCTCCATCATTATATCACTGATGTCATCATATTTCGACTGCCACTATCATGTTCATTGTTTGTTTCATGAGGTCTTTATTATGATGGTCCTAATTTACATTGCAAAAAAAAAACACAATCCTTTTACAGATTTTGGCCATTGTTAAAACTTGACTACACATTTGCATTTGGTAGTCAATTGTCAAACCTTCTTGCAATCTGAAACAGAGACAGTGTTTATACCATTAAGACAAATCCATCTCCATGATGATTGTGGTTTTCCTTTGCTACTTGGGTATATGGGTGATATCTATTGGGTTTTGAACATGCATTAAAAACTTGATTTTCATTGCACCTCTATCATTGTGCCTACACATAACTATCTTGTTCATAAATATGTCGTAGACAGTAGCCGGCTTTTTATGAGCGGGTGGAGTCGGACAATGATTTCACAACAGAGGGTAATGTGCCACGGAGGCCTCACAACGGTGGAAGGGGTCTCAATCGAGAAAAAGACATGCTTCGTCACATGAAACATTGCTATTGGGCCCGCATGCACGTTTGCAAAGCGAGAATGAAGATTCTGAAGAGGAGGTTGAGCCGAGCACTAAAACGGCGAAAGAGGCTTGATCCACTTCGGATTTTGGCCGAGGCTTCGTTGGCAGGTCATGATACATGATGGAGGGTCTTCGCTCCGAATTTGAGCAAATTCGGAGAAATTTTTGTCATTTTGAAATTTTTTGGTCATAAAACAGATTTTTCAGTTCTATGGGTAGCGCGCCGCGCGCTACCCATACGATGGGGACACTTTCTGAAGAAAATTTTTACATTTTTGGATTTTTCATGGAAATTTATATATGCTCAAGCAGGGGCAAAGCATTTCATCAAGTTCTGGATGGTCAAAAGGCTCAAAAACACCATGAAAACCACCTTGCTGCCACTTTTTGCACCAGCAGGAAGTACTTCTGGGAGAATGAAGGTTTGGAGGGGCAAATGAGCTCCAAATTGGGAAATTCCACTTGGGTTGGATAGCCAACATCCAGGGATTTCCAACGCGCTATCATGAGCTCAATTTGGATGCCGAGAAGTACCTCAAAATCAGCTTGAAAGGCGCGCTACCCATAGAGATCAGGCGCGCTACCCATAGAGATTTTTAGCTGATTTTTCACCTTCCAGCTCAGGAATTCGGCCAGTTTGACCCGCTTTGCTTGGGGATGAAATTTTTGAGTTTTCTTGATGTAAATTTATGGTTGGCATGTAACTTTGGCTTAATTGTACCTCTTCTTCTAGAAGATTCACTCTCAAAAAAGTGAAAATCATGTAAATGAATCAGTTTCCACTCTTTTAGAGGCAAGTTGTTAGATGCCTAGATTGTAGTTCCATGATTAGAATTTGTTGAAACTGATCCCTGAAGGAGGAATTCGACCCCTAGAGGTGGGGGAAGGGGCTAGAGTGATCTATATTATGTAATTTTTGAGACATTCTACAGGTTGGACTCTTGGGAAACTTTTGGCACCATTGTACAATTTTTTTTTTCATATTTTGGCTAAGGAAAGATCAGAGGTTTTGCGGCACCTGTTGGGATTCTTGTGGTTTTCTGTTCTTGATGGTGTTTTCTCTTTTTTTACTGTAAGTTTATTCATGTTTAATTTATGCCATCCTTTCATATGCTTCTGAACTAAATTGAATGAGTAGATGAGGTTGAATCCATTGTTTACAGTGCTCTGCCTTTGAATTCATTTAGTTCTATATGTTTTCGATTGTTTGAAGAGGATCCAAGTTCTTCTTTGCCTTCTTCAGCTCCTCTTCAGTCTGATATGTCCATATATCCAATCAAAAGCATCAAGACATTCACCTACCTCGCCCCAACTCGAAATCTGCAAAGGTCTGACCTTATCCCCGGACCCAAAATTTGTTTTCCCATTTCTCCAGCGAAAAACCAAAAATCAAAAAATCAAACATACCTATCTCTTTACTAGCCTAAAATCGCTCTCATTGTAAGTCATCTCAGACTTATTGTTCATTATATCGAGATTGACGGAGAGAGCCCTCTCCTGTCCTCGTAGGGCTAGCTACGAGGCTGAGCGTGGTTTGATGTAGCCTTGAGTTTACTTCATTTCAACCTGAGGTAGATTTGAGCGCTAACATAGTGGCGACCATACTGGGAGAAATTCAAAAAGTTTTCTTGTTATAGACGGAGTCTGAAGTCACGCCAGGTAGCCTTCGAAACGCTGTTGCTATGCATCAGCGAAGTAGATAAACGCTGCTTCAGTCGATCTCTGGTTTAACTTGTAATCGTAACACCCCAACTTATGTCTCCCGCAAGTGTATCAAGTTTAGATCCGATCGTTGATGCAGAACAACGACTCTATTAATCGAAAGGTCGAAATCATTCACCCTCGGCGACTTCATTCAATCCATAAATCGATGCCCTCATGGTGACTGCACTGCAGGGAGATCAGTAGCTGTGGGATTTTCAAGATGGACCGAATCACGAGAAGATATGCTCCCATGAGCCGAGATCACATCCCAGGTTTTCCGAATAAGATGCCCAAGGTAGATTGGTCAAGGAATCTGCCTACGTTTAATGATGATGGTAAGAAAGATGCTACTTTACATCTGGTTAGATTTCATATTCATATTCGCAAGTTGAAAGTGGATTTTCCTAAAGATTGCTTGATGAAGATATTCCTGGCCACTTTGGAAGGTGAAGCCCAATCTTGGTATGAAAATTTGCCGCTGGTTTGTATTTATTGTTTAAAGGATTTTCATGCCCTGTTCATTGAAAGATATCAAGTATCTTATCCATCATTAAATTTAGTTCATGACTGTTGCAAACATGCTTCTACTTTTATTGAAAGCCTTGAGAAATATTATGAAGATGATAATTTCATGGATGATGAGATTATGGAAGCCCTATATGAAAATCTATTTCAGCAGCATAAAGACGATCATGAAAATTTGCAGCAGAATCAAGATTTTAGTGCGGTGGAAGATGAAGGAGTTTTGAATCTTGACAGTCAACCGGAATTACATGAAATGGATCAGCAGTATGAGGAAAATCTGTATACTCCTTCACTTGAAATCAATGAAGAGAATCACTGTTTGAGCAAAAGAAAACAAAAGGTATTATCTCCTCTATCTGAAGATGAGATAGATCAGCTATTGAAAGGTCATGTTCCAGCTCAAGTTAACGCAGATCTACAATGTGCACATGGTCAAGAAGGTGATGGTGGAACTTCTTCCTTTTCTGAAATGGATGACAGTCCTGTAAGCAGCTTTATAGATCAGCAGGTTGAAGAGGTCTATATGGCTGAAAGTGATGAAAGAGAAAGTGTCATTTCAGATCTGCCCACAGAAGAAGACAGCATGCCGGGAACTCAAGTTTCAGTTTCAGATTGTGATAATGACCAGCCAGCTATTTCAGATCTACATTCAGATTGTGATGACCAAGCATATCTTGTGCTAAAACCCATCAAGGAGAATTCTGTTGTTGAGATCATCCGGAAAGAAGAAAACAAAGGTATGGATTCAAATGTTTTCAATTCATTAGAACACAGCCTTCAGAAAGAAGTAATTCAGTCAGTTCATGAACAACGAGATGAAATCTATGTTCAAGTAAGTGAAACAGTTCCTTTGGATGAATTTATGGTAGATGATAGGAATGTCATGTTTGGGTTTCAAGAATCATCTAAAGTTGTTTTTCTCATGAGTGATGAATGTAATGAGGAACATGATAATCTAGCTGTCATATCATATGAAGATGACCTACAATACATTCAGACTGTAGAAGATCAGAACATTCAGGATTCCCTTTCAATTTCTTCTTCATATGTTTCATGTGTTGAAATGTTTTTACAAGAGGAGATCTTCTCATCTACCTGTTCAGAGTTTTTTGAAGCCCAGGAGCATACTTTTACTGAAGTACATGATAAAGACAGATCAGAATCAGAAGAGAAAGACACCTTGTTCTTTCAGCAGGAGGTAAATCTTCATGTTTTTCATGATCCATTGGAAAAATTGTTACAGTCAGCAGTGAAAGTGATTATTGCAGTGTTCAGTGATGAAGGAGATCATGGTCAGCTATGTTTTTGGATGCCCAGTTATCAGTTTGTATTGTTGACCAGGAAATCTGATCGGGAGAATCAGTCAAGAGGGCATCTGCTGGTTTGGTTACATTGGAAATCCCACTATACATGATTGTATATATTTCATTAGTATGCAGGTGGTTGTCATCATGATTCCAAATCTTGATGGATTGCTGCCTTTTTTCCAAAAGCTTTGTAAAGTCTTGTTTTAAGTCAGTCATGAGTCATTTGTGTTTGGTCTGTTGAGTCAGTTTTTTCAAGTTATTTTAGTTTGCCATCGAGTCAAGTTTCAGTCAAGTTTCATTCAGTTTTCAGTCAAGTTTTCATTCAATAAATGTGTCAAAGATTTTGTGTTATCCGTTCAAAATAATGATTCCATCGCCCAATGGATGAAAGGCACTGTCTGACTCCCCCAGAGATCTGCCGTTCTTGGCATCTCCATGGAGCCACCATCCCCATTGGAGCCAATGTTAGAGTCGGTCCTTACAGCCCTCCGTCAGTGATCATTTCGTTTTTTGCATATTCATTCTTAGGTGTCTCGCTTGTTCCACTTCGTTGCATTTCGCTAGGAGCATGCCATTGACTGATGAGGGGGTCTGTTGTCTTATGTTTCCTCATGCCTATACCTGCAGGGCTATTTAAAAATTCCTCAAAAAAATCATTGAAATTCATCATCATTTCACTCATGGTCATTAAATGTTAGTTTTGTTAAGAAGTGTCTTTAGTCCTAGAGTCTAGGGTTTTCGAGTCATTTGCATACATGTCATAAAGCCTGCAGGCCATGAGGTTGGTTCCGCAAGTTTTGATTTCATGTTTTTATTATCATCAGCATTTGAAGACATTTCTAGTCCAAAACTCTGTTTTGGAAACTAGAAATTGTCTAATTTTATTTTTGTAAATAAATGTATTTATTTCATCATCAGAAGACTTCAGTGCAAGCCTCTGCTCTTTTCCAAAGCCACGTGCCACGTCCCTGCAAAATACAGCAAAGTGATCAGTCAAAAAACTCAGAAAAAGCCAAAGAGAAAACATTATATTAAAGGACCAAAGGACAAAATGCCAAAAACATTATAATGTGGGTTATCAAACAAATTCAAAAATCAAATCTGATTTGGAAGGATATTTTTCTCATGTATAAATAATGGAAATCAATTTCATTTGCCAAAGATCCGAGCACAGAAGTCGAATCATAGTTTTGGAAGGCAGAATACAAGTTAACAGCATTCTTGACAGGTTTTGGTTGAGCGCTACCCATTGGGTCGGGCGCTACCCATTGGGCACTTACAGCCTGTGCAAATTAACACAGTCGCTACCCATACAGGCGCGCGCTACCCACAGAGCAACAACACCCAGAATTTCATTTTTGCGCCCAAATTCGATCCAAATTGTTTCCTACGGCATACAAACAGGTTTTTATCATTTCCTAATGGATGTTTAATGTAGTTGAAAGGTCATTGATGTAGAAGAAAGTGGTCATGCTTGGAGAGATTTATCTAAACCCTACATTCACATGCCAATTAATTTCTCAAGGATTTTCAATTGCATGGACAGTATATTAAGAATTTGGAAGCTTTTAAATGGTTCACACCCTAGCACACTGTCTATATGACCCTCACGCCCTCATGCCATCATTTTATCACTAGCCAGCATACCCTCTCATGTTTTGCACAGTTGTCATGTTGACTTGTATTTAAAACCTCCATCATTATATCACTGCTGTCATCATATTTCGATTGCCACTGTCATGTTCATTGTTTGTTTCATGAGTTCTTTATTATGATGGTCCTAATCTACATTGCAAAAAAAAACACAATCCTTTTACAGATTTTGGCCATTGTTAAAACTTGACTACACATTTGCATTTGGTAGTCAATTGTCAAACCTTCTTGCAATCTGAAACAGAGACAGTGTTTATACCATTAAGACAAAGCCATCTCCATGATGATTGTGGTTTTCCTTTGCTACTTGGGTATATGGGTGATATCTATTGGGTTTTGAACATGCATTAAAAACTTGATTTTCATTGCACCTCTATCAGCAGCTATATTACAACTATCTTGTTCACAGTCATGTCAGAGACAGAGTCAGTTTATGAGCAGGAGTCGGACAGTGATTTCACAACAGAGGGTAATGTGCCACGGAGGCCTCACAAGGGTGGAAGGGGTCTCAATCGATACAAAGACATGCTTCGTCACATGAAACATTGCTATTGGGCCCGCATGCACGTTTGCAAAGCGAGAATGAAGATTCTGAAGAGGAGGTTGAGCCGAGCACTAAAACGGCGAAAGAGGCTTGATCCACTTCGGATTTTGGCCGAGGATTCGTTTGCAGGTCATGATACATGATGGAGGGTCTTCGCTCCGAATTTGAGCAAATTCGGAGAAATTTTTGTCATTTTGAAATTTTTTGGTCATAAAACAGATTTTTCAGTTCTATGGGTAGCGCGTCGCGCGCTACCCATACGATGGGGACACTTTCTGAAGAAAATTTTTACAATTTTGGATTTTTCATGGAAATTTATATATGCTCAAGCAGGGGCAAAGCATTTCATCTTGTTCTGGATGGTCAAAAGGCTCAAAAACACCATGAAAACCACCTTGCTGCCACTTTTTGCACCAGCAGGAAGTACTTCTGGGAGAATGAAGTTTTGGAGGGGAAAATGAGCTCCAAATTGGGCAATTCCACTTGGGTTGGATAGCCAACATCCAGGGCTTTCCAACGAGCTATCATGAGCTCAATTTGGATGCCGAGAAGTACCTCAAAATCAGCTTGAAAGGCGCGCTACCCATAGAGATCAGGCGCGCTACCCATAGAGATTTTTAGCTGATTTTTCACCTTCCAGCTCAGGAATTCGGCCAGTTTGACCCAGTTTTGCTTGGGGATGAAATTTTTGAGTTTTCTTGATGTAAATTTATGGTTGGCATGTAACTTTGGCTTATTTGTACCTCTTCTAGAAGATTCACTCTCAAAAAAGTGAAAATTATGTAAATGAATCAGTTTCCACTCATTTAGAGGTAAGTTGTTAGATGCCTAGATTCTAGTTCCTTGATTAGAATTTGGTTGAAACTGATCCCTGAAGGTGGAATTCGACCCCTAGAGGTGAGGGAAGAGGTTGTGAGATCTATATATTGTAATTTCTGAGATATTCTACAGGTTGGACTCTTGGGAGACTTTTGGCACCATTGTACATATTTTTTCATATTTTGGCTAAGGAAAGATCAGAGGTTTTGCGGCACTTGTTGGGATTCTTGTGGTGTTTTGTTCTTGATGGTGTTTTCTCTCTGTTTACTGTAATTTCTTCATGTTTAATGTATGACATTCCTTTCATATGCTTCTGAGCTAAATTGAATGAGTAGATGAGGTTGAATCCATCGTTTATCGTGCTCTGCCTTTGAATTCATTTAGTTCTATATGTTTTCGACTGTTTGAAGAGGATCCAAGTTCTTCTTTGCCCTCTTCAGCTCCTCGTCGGTCTGATCTGTCCGTATATCCAATCCAAAGCATCAAGACAGTCACCTACCTCGCCCCAACTTGAAATCTGCAAAGGTCTGACCTTATCCCCGCACCCAAAATTTGTTTTCCCATTTCTCCAGCGAAAACCCAAAAATAAAAAATCAAACATACCTATCTCTTTACTAGCCTAAAATCAGTTCCCATTGTAAGTCATCTCGCACCCTATTGTTCATTTTATCGAGATTGACGGAGAGAGCCCTCTCTTGTCCTCGTAGGGCTAGCTACGAGGCTGAGCGTGGTTTGATGTGGCCTTGAGTTTTACCTCATTTCAGCCTGAGGTAGATTTGAGCGCTAACATAGTGGCGACCATACTGGGGAGAAACTCAAAACATTTGCTTGTTATAGACGGAGTCTGAAGTCACGCCAGGTAGCCTTCGAAACGCTGTTGCTATGCATCAGCGAAGTAGATAAACGCTGCTTCAGTCGATCTTCGGTTTAACTTGTAATCGTAGCACTTAACTTATAAATTGCCCCAGTACGTGTATCAAGTTCAGATCTGATCGTTGATGGTGAACAACGGTCAGACATCGCAAGGCTGAAATCATTCACCTGGTGACTTCATTCACTGAAAGATCCAGACAATCAATGCTTCATGGTGACTTCACTACAGGGAGATCAGTAGCTGTGAGATTTTCAAGATGGACCGAATCACAAGAAGATATGCTCCCATGAGCCGAGATCACATTCCAGGTTTTTCGAATAAGATGCCCAAGGTAGATTGGTCAAGGAATCTGCCTACGTTTAACGATGATGGTAAGAAAGATGCTGCTTTACATCTGGTTAGATTTCACATGCATATTCGCAAGTTGAAGGTGGATTTTCCTGAAGATTGCTTGATGAAGATATTCCTGGCCACTTTGGAAGGTGAAGCCCAATCTTGGTATGAAAATTTGCAGCTGGCCTGTATTTATTGTTTAAAGGATTTTCATGCCCTGTTCATTGAAAGATATCAAGTATCTTATCCATCATTAAATTTAGTTCATGACTGTTGCAAACATGCTTCTACTTTTATTGAAAGCCTTGAGAAATATTATGAAGATGATAATTTCATGGATGATGAGATTATGGAAGCCCTATATGAAAACCCATTTCAGCAGCATAAAGACGATCATGAGAATTTGCAGCAGGATCGAGATCTTAGTGTGGTGGAAGATGAAGGAATTTTTCATCTTGATAGTGAACAGGAATTACATGAAATGGATCAGCAGTATGAGGAAAATTTGTATACTCCTTCACTTGAAATCAATGAAGACAATCATTGTTTGAGCAAAAGAAAACAAAAGGTATTATCTCCTCTGTCTGAAGATGAGATAGATCAGCTATTGAAAGGTCATGTTCCAGCTCAAGTTAACACAGATCTACAGTGTGCACGTGGTCAAGAAAGTGATGGTGGAACTTCTTCCTTTTCTGAAATGGATGACAGTCCTGTAAGCAGCTTTATAGATCAGCAGGTTGAAGATGTCTATATGGCTGAAAGTGATGAAAGAGAAAGTGTCATTTCAGATCTGCCCACAGAAGAATACATCATGTCGGGAACTCAAGTTTCAGTTTCAGATTGTGGTAATGACCAGCTAGCTATTTCAGATCTACATTCAGATTGTGATGACCAAGCATATCTTGTGCTGAAACTCATCAAGGAGAATTCTATTTTTGAGATCATCCGGAAAGAAGAAAACAAAGGTATGGATTCAAATGTTTTCAATTCATTAGAACACAGCCTTCAGAAAGAAGTAATTCAGTCAGTCGATGTATAACAAGATGGAATTTTTGTTCAAGAAAGTGAAAAAGTTTCTTTTGATGAATTTTTGGTAGATGATAGAAATGTCATGTTTGAGCTTCAAGAATCATTGGAAGTTTCTTTTCTCATGATTGATGACTGTAATGAAAATCCGGTTGTCCTATCATATGAAGATAACCTACCATATTTTCAGACTACAGAAGATCAGACCATTCAAGATTCCCTTTCAGTTTCTTCTTCATATGTTTCATGTTTTGAAATGTTCTTTGAAAAGGAGAACTGCTCATCTACTTGTTCAGAGTTTTTCGAAGCCCAGGAACATACTTTTACTGAAGTACATGATGAAGGAAGATCAGAATTAGAAGCACGAGAAAAAGACACCTTGTTTTTTCAGCAGGAGGTAAATCTTCATGTTTTTCATGATCCATTGGAAAAATTGTTACAGTCAGCAGTAAAGGTGAGTATTGCAGTATTCAGTGATGAAGGAGATCATGGTCAATTATGTTTTTGGATGCCCAGTTACCAGTATCTATTGTTGACCAAGAGATCTGATCAGAAGAATCAGTCAAGAAGTCGTCTGCTTGACTGGTTACATTGGAAATCCAATTATACATGATTGTACATATTTCATTAATATGCAGGTGGTTGTCATCATGATTCCAAATCTTGATGGACTGCTGCCTTTTTCCAAAAGCTTTGTAAAGTCTTGTTTTAAGTCAGTCATGAGTCATTTGTGTTTGGTCTGTTGAGTCATTTTTTTCAAGTTATTTCAGTTTGCCATCGAGTAGGTTTGAGTCAATTTTTGGTCAAGTCCAATCAGTTTTTTTTAGTCAAGTTGCAGTCAATAAATGAATCAAGAGTTTTGAGTTTTTTTTTTGGAAATAATGACTCCATCGCCCAATGGATGAAGGCACTGTCTGACTCCCCCAGAGATCTGCCGTTCTTGGCATCTCCATGGAGCCACCATCCCCATTGGAGCCCATGTTAGAGTCGGTCCTTACAGCCCTCCGTCAGTGATCATTTCGTCTTTTGCATATTCATTCTTAGGTGTCTCGCTTGTTACACTTCGTTGCATTTCGCTAGGAGCATGCCATTGACTGACGAAGGGGTCTGTTGTCTTATGTTTCCTCATGCTTACACCTGCAGTGCTATTTAAAAAATTCCTCAAAAATCACTCAAATTCATCGTCATTTCATTTATGGTCATTAAATGTCAAAAAGTGTCTTTAGTCCTAGAGTCTAGGGTTTTCGAGTCATTTGCATACATGTCATAAAGCCCGCAGGCCATGAGGTTGGTTCCGCAAGTTTTGATTTCATGTTTTTATTATCATCAGCATTTGAAGACATTTCTAGTCCAAAAATCTGTTTTGGGAACTAGAAATTGTCTAATTTTATTTTTGTAAATAAATGTATTTATTTCATCATCAGAAGACTTCAGTGCAAGCCTCTGATCTTTTCCAAAGCCACGTGCCACGTCCCTGCAAAAGACGGCAAAGTGATCAGTCAAAAAACTCAGAAAAAGCCAAAGAGAAAACATTATATTAAAGGACCAAAGGACAAAATGCCAAAAACATTATAATGTGGGTTATCAAACAAATTCAAAAATCAAATCTGATTTGGAAGGATATTTTTCTCATGTATAAATAATGGAAATCAATTTCATTTGCCAAAGATCCGAGCACAGAAGTCGAATCATAGTTTTGGAAGGCAGAAGACAAGTTAACAGCATTCTTGACAAGTTTTGGTTGCGCGCTACCCATTGGGTCGGGCGCTACCCATTGGGCACTTACAGCGTGTGCAAATTAACACAGTCGCTACCCATACAGGCGCGCGCTACCCACAGAGCAACAGCACCCAGAATTTCATTTTTGTGCCCAAATTCGATCCAAATTGTTTCCTACGGCATACAAACAGGTTTTTATCATTGCCTAATGGATGTTTAATGTAGTTGAAAGGTCATTGATGTAGAAGAAAGTGGTCATGCTTGGAGAAATTTATCTAAACCCTACATTCACATTCCAATTAATTTCTCAAGGATTTTCAATTGCATGGACACTATATTAAGAATTTGGAAGCTTTTGAATGGTTCACACCCTAGCGCACTGTCTATATGACCCTCACGCCCTCATGCCATCATTTTATCACTAGCCAGCATACCCTCTCATGTTTTGCACAGTTGTCATGTTGACTTGTATTTAAAACCTCCATCATTATATCACTGCTGTCATCATATTTCGATTGCCACTGTCATGTTCATTGTTTGCTTCATGAGGTCTTTATTATGATGGTCCTAATCTACATTGCAAAAAAAAACACAATCCTTTTACAGATTTTGGCCATTGTTAAAACTTGACTACACATTTGCATTTGGTAGTCAATTGTCAAACCTTCTTGCAATCTGAAACAGAGACAGTGTTTATACCATTAAGACAAAGCCATCTCCATGATGATTGTGGTTTTCCTTTGCTACTTGGGTATATGGGTGATATCTATTGGGTTTTGAACATGCATTAAAAACTTGATTTTCATTGCACCTCTATCAGCAGCTATATTACAACTATCTTGTTCACAGTCATGTCAGAGACAGAGTCAGTTTATGAGCAGGAGTCGGACAGTGATTTCACAACAGAGGGTAATGTGCCACGGAGGCCTCACAAGGGTGGAAGGGGTCTCAGTGAGACTAGAACATGATTACGTCATGAAACATTGCTATTAGGCCCGCATGCACGTGCATAAGCGAGAATGAAGATTCTGAAGAGGAGGTTGAGCCGAGCACTAAAATGGCGAAAGAGGCCTGATCCACTTTGGATTTTGGCCGAGGCTTCGTTGGCTGGTCATGATACATGATGGAGGGTCTTCGCTCCAAATTTGAGCAAATTCGGAGAAAATTTTGTCGTTTTGACATTTTTTGGTCCTAAAACAGATTTTTCGGTTCTATGGGTAGCGCGCCGCGCGCTACCCATACGATTGGGACACTTTCTGAAGGAAATATCTGCATTTTTGGATTTTTCAAGGTAAGTTATGCATGCTCAGGCATTTCCGAAGCATTTCATCAGATTCTGGACGGTCAAAAGGCTCAAAAACACCATGAGAAACACCTTGCTACCACTTTTTGCACCAGCAGGACGTACTTCTGGGAGAATGAAGTTTTTGAGGGTCCAATGAGCTCCAAATTGGGAAATTCCACTTGGGTTGGATAGCCAACATCCAGGGCTTTCAGGCTATCATGACTGGATTTGGATCACGAGAAGTACATGAAGGTTAACTTGAAGACGCTACCTGAGATCGGCTGTGCTGCCTTAGAAGATTTTTAGTGATTTTCACCTTCCGGCTCGGGAATTCGGCAGTTTGACCCGGTTTTGTTAGGATGAAATTTTGAGTTTTTCTTGATGTAATTTATGGTTGGCATGTAACTTTGGCTTATTTTTTACCTCTTCTAGAAGATTCACTCTCAAAAAAGTGAAAATTATGTAAATGAATCGTTTCCACTCTGTTTAGGAGTTAGTTGTTAGATGCCTAGATTCTAGTTCCTTGATTAGAATTTGGTTGAAACTGATCCCTGAAGGTGGAATTCGACCCCTAGAGGTGAGGGAAGAGGTTGTGAGATCTATATATTGTAATTTCTGAGATATTCTACAGGTTGGACTCTTGGGAAACTTTTGGCACCATTGTACAAATTTTTTCATATTTTGGCTAAGGAAAGATCAGAGGTTTTGCGGCACCTGTTGGGATTCTTGCGGTGTTCTGTTCTTGATGGTGTTTTCTCTTTTTTTACTGTAAGTTTCTTCATGTTTAATGTATGCCATCATTTCATATGTTTCTAAACTAAATTGAATGAATAGATGAGGTTGAATCCATTGTTTACAGTGCTCTGCCTTTGAATTCATTTAGTTCTATATGTTTTCGACTGTTTGAAGAGGATCCGAGTTCTTCTCTGCCCTCTTCAGCTCCTTGTCAGTCTGATCTATCCATATATCGAATGAAAAGCATCAAGACATTCACCTACCTCGCCCCAACTTGAAATCTGCAAAGGTCTGACCTTATCCCCTGACCCAAAATTTGTTTTCCCATTTCTCCAGCGAAAAACCAAAAATCAAAAATCAAACATACCTATCTCTTTACTAGCCTAAAATCAGTTCCCATTGTAAGTCATCTCGTACTCTATTGTTCATTATATCGAGATTGACGGAGAGAGCCCTCTCTTGTCCTCGTAGGGCTAGCTACGAGGCTGAGCGTGGTTTGATGTGGCCTTGAGTTTTACCTCATTTCAGCCTGAGGTAGATTTGAGCGCTAACATAGTGGCGACCATACTGGGGAGAAACTCAAAACGTTTGCTTGTTATAGACGGAGTCTGAAGTCACGCCAGGTAGCCTTCGAAACACTGTTGCTATGCATCAGCGAAGTAGATAAACGTTGCTTCAGTCGATTTCTAGTTTAACTTGTAATCGTAACACTTAACTTATAAATTGCCCCAGTAAGTGTATCATGTTCAGATCTGATCGTTGATGGTGAACAACGATCAGACACCGAAAGGCTGAAATCATTCACCTGGCGACTTCATTCACTGAACAATCCATAAATCAATGCCTCATGGTGACTGCACTGCAGGGAGATCAGTAGCTGTGGGATTTTCAAGATGGACCGAATCACGAGAAGATATGCTCCCATGAGCCGAGATCACATCCCAGGTTTTCCGAATAAGATGCCCAAGGTAGATTGGTCAAGGAATCTGCCTACGTTTAACAATGATGGTAAGAAAGATGCTGCTTTACATCTGGTTAGATTTCATATGCATATTCGCAAGTTGAAAGTGGATTTTCCTGAAGATTGTTTGATGAAGATATTCCTAGCCACTCTGGAAGGTGAAGCCCAATCTTGGTATGAAAATTTGCCGATGGCCTGTATTTACTGTTTGAAGGATTTTCATGCCTTGTTCATTGAAAGATATCAAGTATCTTATCCATCATTAAATTTAGTTCATGACTGTTGCAAACATGCTTCTACTTTTATTGAAAGCCTTGAGAAATATTATGAAGATGATAATTTCATGGATGATGAGATCATGGAAGCATTGTATGAAAACCCATTTCAGCAGCATAAAGACGATCATGAGAATTTGCAGCAGGATCAAGATCTTAGTGTGGTAAAAGACGAAGGAATTTTGCATCTTGACAGTGAACAGGAATTATATGAAATGGATCAGCAGTATGAAGAGAATCAGTACACTCCTTCACTTGAAATCATTGAAGACAATCCCTGTTTGAGCCAAAGAAAACAAAAGGTATTATCTCCTCTGTCTGAAGATGAGATAGATCAACTATTGAAAGGTCATGTTCCAGCTCAAGTTAACGCAGATCCGCATTGTGCACATGGTCAAGAAGGTGATGGTGGAACTTCTTCCTTTTCTGAAACGGATGACAGTCCTGTAAGAAGCTTTATAGATCAGCAGGTTGAAGATGTCTATATGGCTGAAAGTGATGAAAGAGAAAGTGTCATTTCAGATCTGCCCACAGAAGAAGACAGCATGCCGGGAACTCAAGTTTCAGTTTCAGATTGTGATAATGACCAGCCAGCTATTTCAGATCTACATTTAGATTGTGATGATCAAGCATATCTTGTGCTGAAACCCATCAAGGAGAATTATGTTGTTGAGATCATCCGGAAAGAAGAAAACAAAGGTATGGATTCAAATGTTTTCAGTTCATTAGAACACAGCCTTCAGAAAGAAGTAATTCAGTCAGTTCATGAACAACGAGATGAAATCTGTGTTCAAGTAAGTGAAACAGTTCCTCTAGATGAATTTATGGTAGATGATAGGAATGTCATGTTTGGGTTTCAAGAATCATCTGAAGTTGCTTTTCTCATAATTGATGAATGTAATGAGGAACATGATAATCTAGCTATCATATCATATGAAGATGACCTACAATACATTCAGATTGTAGAAGATCAGAACATTCAGGATTCCCTTTCAATTTCTTCTTCATATGTTTCATGTGTTGAAATGTTTTTACAAGAGGAGATCTGCTCATCAACCTGTTCAGAGTTTTTTGAAGCCCAAGAGCATACTTTTACTGAAGTACATGATGAAGGAAGATCAGAATCAGAAGAGAAGGACACCATGTTCTTTCAGCAGGAGGTAAATCTTCATGTTTTTCATGATCCATTGGAAAAATTGTTACAGTCAGCAGTAAAGGTGAGTATTGCAGTATTCAGTAATGAAGGAGATCATGGTCAATTATGTTTTTGGATGCCCAGTTACCAGTATCTATTGTTGACCAGGAGATCTGATCAGAAGAATCAGTCAAGAAGCCATCTGCTTGACTGGTTACATTGGAAAGCCAATTATACATGATTGTACATATTTCATTAATATGCAGGTGGTTTTCATCATGATTCCAAATCTTGATGGACTGCTGCCTTTTTTCAGAAGCTTGGTAAAGTTTTGTTTTAAGTCAGTCATGAGTCATTTTTGTTTGGTCTGTTGAGTCAGTTTTTTTTCAAGTTATTTCAGTTTGCCATCGAGTCGGTTTGAGTCAAGTTTTCAGTCAAGTTTTCATTCAATAAATGTGTCAAAAGTTTTGTGTTATCCGTTCAAAATAATGATTCCATCGCCCAATGGATGAGAGGCACTGTCTGACTCCCCCAGAGATCTGCTGTTCTTGGCATCTCCATGGAGCCACCATCCCCATTGGAGCCAATGTTAGAGTCGGTCCTTACAGCCCTCCGTCAGTGATCATTTCGTCTTTTGCATATTCATTCTTAGGTGTCTCGCTTGTTCCACTTCGTTGCATTTCGCTAGGAGCATGCCATTGACTGACGAAGGGGTCTGTTGTCTTATGTTTCCTCATGCTTACACCTGCAGTTCTATTTTAAAAATTTCCTCAAAAATCACTCAAAATCATTGTCATTTCATTCATGGTCATTAAATGTCAATTTCATTAAAAAGAGTTTTTATTCCTAGAGTCTAGGGTTTTCGAGTCTTTTGCACACATGTCATAAAGCCCGCAGGCCATGAGGTCGGTTTCGCAAGTTTGGATTTCATATTTTTATTATCATCAGCATTTGAAGACATTTCTAGTCCAAAACTCTGTTTTGGAACTAGAAATTGCCCAATTTCAATTTTGTAATAAGTGTATTTATTTCATCATCAGAAGACTTCAGTGCAAGCCTCTGATCTTTTCCAAAGCCACGTGCCACGTCCCTGCAAAAGACAGCAAAGTGATCAGTCAAAAAAACTCAGAAAAAGCCAAAGAGAAAACATTATATTAAAGGACCAAAGGACAAAATGCCAAAAACATTATAATGTGGGTTATCAAACAAATTCAAAAATCAAATCTGATTTGGAAGGATATTTTTCTCATGTATAAATAATGGAAATCAATTTCATTTGCCAAAGATCCGAGCACAGAAGTCGAATCATAGTTTTGGAAGGCAGAAGACAAGTTAACAGCATTCTTGACAAGTTTTGGTTGCGCGCTACCCATTGGGTCGGGCGCTACCCATTGGGCACTTACAGCGTGTGCAAATTAACACAGTCGCTACCCATACAGGCGCGCGCTACCCACAGAGCAACAGCACCCAGAATTTCATTTTTGTGCCCAAATTCGATCCAAATTGTTTCCTACGGCATACAAACAGGTTTTTATCATTGCCTAATGGATGTTTAATGTAGTTGAAAGGTCATTGATGTAGAAGAAAGTGGTCATGCTTGGAGAAATTTATCTAAACCCTACATTCACATTCCAATTAATTTCTCAAGGATTTTCAATTGCATGGACACTATATTAAGAATTTGGAAGCTTTTGAATGGTTCACACCCTAGCGCACTGTCTATATGACCCTCACGCCCTCATGCCATCATTTTATCACTAGCCAGCATACCCTCTCATGTTTTGCACAGTTGTCATGTTGACTTGTATTTAAAACCTCCATCATTATATCACTGCTGTCATCATATTTCGATTGCCACTGTCATGTTCATTGTTTGCTTCATGAGGTCTTTATTATGATGGTCCTAATCTACATTGCAAAAAAAAACACAATCCTTTTACAGATTTTGGCCATTGTTAAAACTTGACTACACATTTGCATTTGGTAGTCAATTGTCAAACCTTCTTGCAATCTGAAACAGAGACAGTGTTTATACCATTAAGACAAAGCCATCTCCATGATGATTGTGGTTTTCCTTTGCTACTTGGGTATATGGGTGATATCTATTGGGTTTTGAACATGCATTAAAAACTTGATTTTCATTGCACCTCTATCAGCAGCTATATTACAACTATCTTGTTCACAGTCATGTCAGAGACAGAGTCAGTTTATGAGCAGGAGTCGGACAGTGATTTCACAACAGAGGGTAATGTGCCACGGAGGCCTCACAAGGGTGGAAGGGGTCTCAATCGAGACAAAGACATGCTTCGTCACATGAAACATTGCTATTGGGCCCGCATGCACGTTTGCAAAGCGAGAATGAAGATTCTGAAGAGGAGGTTGAGCCGAGCACTAAAACGGCGAAAGAGGCCTGATCCACTCCAGATTTTGGCCGAGGCTTCATTGGCTGGTCATGATACATGATGGAGGGTCTTCGCTCCGAATTTGAGCAAATTCGGAGAAATTTTTGTCATTTTGAAATTTTTTGGTCATAAAACAGATTTTTCAGTTCTATGGGTAGCGCGCCGCGCGCTACCCATACGATGGGGACACTTTCTGAAGAAAATTTTTACATTTTTGGATTTTTCATGGAAAGTTATATATTCTCAAGCAGGGGCAAAGCATTTCATCAGGTTCTGGAGGGTCAAAAGGCTCAAAAACACCGTGAAAACCACCTTGCTGCCACTTTTTGCACCAGCAGGAAGTACTTCTGGGCGAATGAAGTTTTGGAGGGGAAAATGAGCTCCAAATTGGGGAATTCCACTTGGGTTGGATAGCCAACATTCAGGGCTTTCCAACGAGCTATCATGAGCTCAATTTGGATTCCGGCAAGTACCTCAAAATCCGCTTGAAAGGCGCGCTACCCATAGAGATCAAGCGCGCTACCCATAGAGATTTTTAGCTGATTTTTCACCTTCCAGCTCAGGAATTCGGCCAGTTTGACCCAGTTTTGCTTGGGGATGAAATTTTTGAGTTTTCTTGATGTAAATTTATGGTTGGCATGTAACTTTGGCTTATTTGTACCTCTTCTAGAAGATTCACTCTCAAAAAAGTGAAAATCATGTAAATGAATCAGTTTCCACCCTTTTAGAGGCAAGTTGTTAGATGCATAGATTCTAGCTCCTTGTTTAGAATTAGTTGGAACTGCTCCTAGAAGGAGGAATTCGACCCCTAGAGGCATGGGAAGGGGTTAGGATGATCTATATAATGTAATTTCTCAATCATTTTCAGAGTTGGGAGAGGTTGGACTCTTGGGAAACTTTTGGCACCATTGTACATATTTTTCATATTTTGGCTAAGGAAAGATCAGAGGTTTTGCGGCACTTGTTGGGATCCTTGTGGTGTTTTTCTCTTGATGGTGTTTTCTTTTTGTTTACTGTAAGTTCTTCATGTTTAATATAATACATCCTTTCTCATATACAAACTAATTGAATAAATGAGGAGGCAAGTTGGACTCCATTATTTAGTCACTGCCTTTGGTCTTCAATTCTATATATTTTGTTATTTGAAGGTCAGGTCATACCGCCTCTTCAGCTGTATTAAATACATCACAATATATATCCTCAAAGCATCAGAACAGTCACCCTGCCTCGCTTCTTTCAAAATGTAAAGAATTACAGGCACTGCCTCACAGGACCCAAAATTTGTTTTCCCCATTTTCTCCGGCTTGAAAAACAAAAATCCAAAAATCAAACATACCTATCTCTTTACTAGCTAATCAGAGTTCCCCATTGCAAGAATATCTGTTACTCTATTGTTCATTATATCGAGATTGACGGAGAGAGCCCTCTCTTGTCCTCGTAGGGCTAGCTACGAGGTTGAGCGTGGTTTGATGTGGCCTTGAGTTTTACCTCATTTCAGCCTGAGGTAGATTTGAGCGCTAACAGATAGAAAATGACATTGGTTCCAAAGTCTAAATCTGGAACCAATAAGGAAAAAGAAGGATGAATGATAAATGAAAGATCCAAGATCAAAGCCCTCAATTAGTTTACTCTTGGGAAAATAAAATTGTGTGCAGTTTGTCCAAAATGCCACAATTCATGATGATCAAACTACTTAATCTTGATCCATTCATGCTTTAAATTTCATGTTGATAGATAGTGAATGAAAATCTATCAAACTGCTTAATCTTGACAAAAAAGTAGATTAGGTAGAGAATAAAAGAGCTCATCATTCTAATCTGAGCCTTTGGAAGTTATAAGGGTAGAAATAGATAGTTTAGCTTTCAAAATAAAAATTATGTCAGGGTTTGAAAGTCTAAATGCACTCAAAATGAGTGAAGAAAAAAAGTTAGAACAGAATAATGAGTAGGCAGAATTACTTTGCAGGAAGCATGATGTTTAATTTCTGAAGGCCAAAGTCACAAAGAATTGCAGCAGATCAACAACTATAGGATGAAAATTAACCAAATACAAACAAGTCACTGATCTACGAAATCTAGAGGTCTAAGGTTCTTGACATCTCCTAAAGGAGCTGCCCTCCCTAGCTGGAGCCACTATTAGTCTCCTGTATTCTACAGTGTGACTAAATGACTATGGATTTTCTACTGTAATATCCCAAAATGGAATAATGCATTGATACACAAACACAATATTTGTAACACAGAAAACGTACATGTAAGTTTATGATCAACATAGATATAGACAGAATAGCTGAGCCATTTTATTATAAAGGAGAAGATTTAGTTACAACAATGTACAAAATATAAGGTAATATAGCCAAAGAGATAGCCTAGAATGACCTTGAAAACATGCCATAATAGGCACTGCGTAACTGGAGAGTTACTGGAAGAAAATATTTCACTATCCCTTCAGCAGATAATGAATATATGACTACAAACTTAAAACGAAAATGTAGATCTACGGAAATTTGGAGCTCTAATGATGCCAAGATTCTAGATCTAGGCTCTATGATGGATACCCAAGATAACCCATAAAGGATTTTAAAGATCTACAACTCTGGAAAATCACCCTCCTAAGGTTAATCCTTTAACTACTGGGTTATGTAGATCTGAAGCTAGATCTGACAAATAGATGGCTAAAATATGTGATAAGATCATATCTAAGCTTGAAGGGTTGATCCCTTCACTAGATCCTCAAGCTAGAAGCTCAAGATCTAGCTCCTTAGTCCTCCAAAGAAAGTTGCAGCTGTTGCTACACAACTGCTCATGAAAACTGCGTTGTAAAGGAATGAGGCTCTCTAGCCTGCTGAAAAATATGGCTATGAAGCTTAAGACTGATGGAAATAATGTGTACAATGTGAAGGAATGGTCCTCCACTTGATTACTAGATGAAATGCTAGCAACTTCCCTTCTCCCTTGGATCTACAAGACTGGATTTCACAATTCATGAAGGGATTACTACTGCTGGGAGATGAATAATAGATGGTCTGATGCCTGATATAGATCTGAAGCACTGGAAGGCTAATCTTGAAGCTCAAGGTGATAGGATGAATCCTTCACAAGTTCCTCAACTGAAATATTCAAGGACAACCTCCTCCTCTCAAACTGATCTTTAGAAATGTGTAATCTCTGAATATGGATGTTCTATAGAAAGTAGGAACAATATGGCACCAATTCATTATGATGAATGAAGTACAATACTCTTTCAAGAGCTACTCAGTGAAAGAGGTGGGATTCCCGACCAGGAACACCCAGTGCTAAACAACACTTGCAATCTTAACTTAACAACCAAAGAAAGCATGGAATGTCACATGACAATTTCAAATCTAAATAGATCATACATCAACAATAATATTCAACCTCCCTTCTATGTTTCCTTCATCTTCATTATATAGTTTATGAACCTTCCCATGCCTTGGCCCATCTCATAACTGCGCTGTACATGTGGACATAGGTCTCCATGTTGACTGCGCTGTCATTTCATGATCCCCATGATGTGTGAATGTGCTTATCACACTCTCCATCATGTGTGCATTATTGCACCACTTCCTCCATCATCTCATCATAAATGCTCTATGATATTACATTTGATTCCTTCCAATATCTTAGTTGACTGTATCAACCTCCATGATCTATCTCATTAATGATACATGATCTCCACTCCTTTCATACTAAGTAGTTTCTCTACTACTCCATTATGTAGATCTAGATATGAAATATCCACATACACACATCAAAAGTGGATTTTATTCATATTTGAGGATTATGGGTCCCTCCGCCCTTTTATTTACTTAATTAAGTAGGTTTATTAAGAACTCTAATATTTCAAATATCATGTAAAAATTTGGGAATATTACAGTCCTCCCCGGAAAAATGTTGCTTGTCCTCAAGCAACTGCAAAAGTGGATGCTACAAAAAACATCCCCCCTCCAAATGGCATCTTCATGTGGAAGGCCTTCCCATCTGTCACAATGTGTTATGCATGTCCATCTCCAAAGCTGCATTTCTGGAATGTCTAGAATGGCCTCCAAATGAAAAGTTAGATACCCTTCCTCATCATTGAATCTCCAAGTGGCAACCATATAATGACCAAATTTCTCCTCTATACACGAGATACATAAGATGAAGTGGTTCATTCCCAAAGTGGAAAATCCCAACTTATGAACTATATCTCCAACCCATGATACATAGAGTAGTTTACATCTATCAATTCCCTCATCATTAGCCATGTTGGCCATGTAGGAATAAAACATCACATCATCATACTGAAAATCAAGAAGTAGAGACATATGGGAAAATATGAACAATGTCAAACCATATTCTCCTAATAAAAACGAATGCAACAAATCCTTATGCTGCCATGCTAGATCATCATGAAAACAAGAAAGGGAGCCATACTCTCTCAAAAGAAGCCACTGCAACAATGCTTCTTGTTGCCATGCCAAATCTACATCAATATAGATATGAGAGCCATACTCTCTCAATAGAAGCCACTGTAGCAATGCCTCTTGCTGCCATACCACATCATCATTGTACCAAATGTAGTGGCCATATTCTCTCAAGAGAAGCCATCTTGCTACCCCATCACATCATCATCATACCATGTACAATGACCATAATCGCCCAACAAAGGCCAACACTGTAAGGCCTCCTGTTTCCATCCTCCAACAATTTCCTGCAATGTATGGGAAGAATTCAGTCCATACTCTCCCAATAGTAACCATAGCAACAAGGATTCTTACTGCCACCTTAAATTATCATGGTGTAAGTCATGGAGCAAAAATATAGTAGTGGACATGTAAAATGTCTCATCAACATAATACAAACAAGCACCTTTATGCCACATCATGTGAGAGTTATACTTTCTCCCAAACCCAAGTACATACATGAACATGAGATACATCCCTGTTAAACACCATGTTGAAGCACACACATGGTGTATGAGGAAGATGAGCACACACACACAAAAGGCTCAACACAATGAAGGATAAGCGTGAGGCTTTCTTATTTTCCATTATACAAAGATGTACATTTATAGTACAATGGTGTGACTCTTGGTTTCATATTCCAAGGTCACTTGGACTCCATTGTGACTTTTCACATTCCACACCTACCCATGTAGAATTAGGTGTTCCAACATCCCCCCTTAATCCGAAGGGGTATGTGTGAGTCCAAGAAGAGAGTTGTAATACAAATCTGCAAAGTATGCATGGCAGCACTTGGGCTGAATCAACTCTCTGAAATGTTGGAAAAAGAGGTGGTTTTAGGATGACCACAAACACTAGAACGCAAAACTTGTTGCAGTTCCCGGAACTCTTCCAAAACTGGCAAGAAACTGAAGGCTTCTGCTAGAGGAATTGTCCCTCATATAAAAAGGGAGACCTTCGACCTAAAAGAAGGGAGGTCTACAACCTGTGGTGGTTTTAGGTTGTCCACCAACCAAAGATGATGGTTTTAGGTTATCCACCAACCAAAAATGATGGTTTTAGGTTATCCACCAACCGAAAATGATGGTTTTAGGTTATCCACCAACCGAAGGTATGCTCATGGGCATCCGTGTCTCTGGCTGCATCTCTGAATCCGGAATGACAAATTGTGGCTCAGGCTCGCTTGAACTGCTGGCTACAACTCTGAACATGGAATGAGAGATTGTGGCTCAGGCTCGCTTGATCTGTCGTCGAAGCTTGTACATGACCACCATTTTCCCCCCTGTCAGAGACAAGGTGAGATGATGGCGAAAACTCAACTGCAAGTTTGTTCAATATCCGTGAACAAGTTCTAACATGTGATGTAAACATCTTCTTGGCTGCTGATGCCATTGCCAAGAAGCGATCCATCCAAGATGAATCTTGGTTCTTGCAGGAGGCTTGTTTCTGAAGCATCTGTCTGAAGAATGAGTGTGTCGACCACAGTGCTTGCATGGATGAAGATCAAAATAGTGATCTTTCATATGGCCAACTCGATCACACTGTTGGCATGTCAAAATCTGTTGTGGAAGTGGAACAGGATCTGGAACAGCTGCAGGTGAATCGTCATACATGAATCTGACACTCTGAAATATGATGGGCTTTGTGTAGTCCGGAATATGAAAGGACACATCCTTTTCATATCCAAGACCAGTTCAGTGCTTGTTGTGGACAAGCTCTTCCCAAGGTCTGATGATGGGCTTGAGAAGTGCAGGCGGAACTGTTGTATCTGCATGTAAATCTGCTCTAGTACAATAAACTGAATGTGAATCATCTGCAACTTTATCTTCTTTCTTCTGATGAGAGTCCTTCTCAATCTTCTGAACAGAAATAGGTTCAGAATGGTGACTCTTTTGCTGAAGTTCATCTTGTTGAAGCTGAGATTCCAACTGTAAAAACTCAATCTTCTCTTGTGCATCTAGCAAATAACTCTGAATGTTACATAGAGCATCCTTGCTCATTTTTATCACATCATCAACATTTGAATGAATGAGGTCATTCAACAACATTAATGCCTCATTGATTTTGGCCATTTTCAACAATTTAGGCTCAAAAAATGAAAGGGTGTCGGCTTCAACCGAAAATGCACTTGTTTACAATGATTCAACAAATACAAATGACTTCAAGGAATTCTCAAAGTACAAGGTGTGCTCCTCAAATGATGGAGGGAAATCAACAATCCAACAACTCAAATACTGATTATGAATGAAGAAGCAATACAATGTCAATATAATATTTCTGCAAAATATGTGCAGCTGAAAACACTTGTGCAAGAATCTTTTTATGGCAGCTGAATTTTCTTCTTCAAATAGTTGTTTTCAATGATGGTAAACTTGTCTTCAAATGTGAAATTCTTCAAAAAATCACTCTTATGCCACAAATCATAAAATATCAAATCTGCAAAATTCAGTCCATCTTCTTCATATGTCGATTTTCTCTTTTTCTGCTGTTCAAATTTTCTCTTTGTTCTTCCTCTCTTCCTCTCTCTCTCTCTGCTGTTTTTTTTTTTTTTTTAATTAATTAAAAATTAATTAAAAAATGGGGATAATAAAAAATGGAGGGGAAGGGGTTAATTAAAAAGAGGGGGAATTTATTTGAAATGGAATTAAAAAAGGGAAATATTAATAAAAAAGAGATTATTAAAAAAAAAAGGGAAAGGGGTAATTTTAAAAAAGGAAGGGGGTATTAAATGAGAGGGGAGGGGAGTAATTAAATATAAAAGTCGATTTTAAACAAGATTGGAGGGCGGTTTTTACAATGGAGAGGTAATGTATTTATATGGGAGAGGGGCGGTAATTAGTTTTGGAGGGGCGTATATTAAATAAATATAAAAATCGATTTTGAAAGGAGCAAAGGCAGTATTATATAGTTTAGATGGGCGGTATTTGTAGAAGAAGGTTGTTTTGGTTATGGAGAGGAGAAGCCGTGGGGTATGGAGGTATTAAATAGTGGAAATTTCAAAAGAAAAGGCTGTATTTAAAAATCGTGGAGGGAAGGAGGAGTTTGCAGGCATAGCAAGGAGAGGGGTCGTGGATTGTAAGAGTCGTGGGGAAGTAGGCCGCGTTGCAGAGAGGGGAAAGCGTAATGTGTAGTCGAGGGAGCGTTGGTGAGTAGAGTTAATGCAGGTGCAGGTAGAAGGGGGAGCGGTAGAAGGGGCGTAAGGAGTGTTGCAGAATCCGGAGGGCGTGGTCGACTGGTGAGCGGGGTGTGTGGGCGGCGTAATGCCAAAGGAGAGGGAAGGGCGTGGTCGACTGGTGAGCGGTGAGGAAACGGAATGTGGAAGGGCGCGCAGGATTATGTCGTTGCAGACGTAGGTGCGTATGGGAGGCTGTAGGGAGGGTCGGGTGTGAAGGGAGAGACATCGTTGCAGAGGGAAGAAGGGCGACGGGTTGAGTTGCAGTTGGGGTCGGTTGCAGAGGGGAGCGCTGGATAGCAAAGAACATAATGCGTTGAGATGTGAGGAAGATAGCGCATGTAGAGGGTCGGCATTCCAGAGCCGAAAGGAGCTTGGTTTATGTAGCGGTTTGGAGGGTGGATAGTGTGAGAGGGGGCGGCGTTTAACAGAGGTAAGGCGCAGGTGGAGAGAGCTCGATGGGTAGAGTAATGAGGGGGCCGAGAGGCTTGGGACTCCAATTTTTTTTTATTTTTTATTTATTTAAAACAACAGAGTAGAGCAGAGTATTTTTTTTTTTTTCAGCAGTAGAGGAGCAAAACTGAGACTCCAAACTTTAAAGCAGCAGCATGAAATTTCTTCAGAAATGCAGGATTTCAAGTATTAATACACCACAGAAAAATTTGCAGAGATTGCCAATAAAACTTCGAAATTTTTCCAGGAAAATGGACTTTAAAAATGCAGAATTCTCCAAAAAATTTTAGCAGTAAAACCCAGAAATTTTTCTAATAGCTCAGCAGCAGAAAAACTCAAAATTCTTTTCCATTAAAAAGCCAGAAACTTCTACTTCAGAAACCCTCTTTAAACAGTGTTTTCCAGCAACTCTTCAATGCAGAAATTAATAGAAATTGCAGGAAAAATGAGAATGAAAAACTTCAGATGGGCAGTGCTGCCTTTCTTCAAAACCACTGCTGCTCTTCTTCAAAAAAAATTGAATCTTGCTCTTTCTTCTGAATCTCCTTCTCAAAACCCTTTCACGAATGTGGCAAAACTGCGCAAAAAACCTCAAATCCACCGAAAATGCCAACAATTTCACCTGAGATATACACTCAGAGCCATAAACACAAATGGCTCCTCAATTTGGAGGCGGAGACTGACAATCCTTTTGCTCACGATACCATGTTAAACACCATGTTGGAAACACACATGGTGTATAGGGGAAGATAATTTTTTACACACGAAACCTCCCATCAGCCCACACAATAGGATAATGCGTGGGAACCTTATTTTCCATTATACAAAGATGTACATTTATAGTACAATGGTGTGACTCTTGGTTTCACATTCCAAGGTCACTTGGACTCCATTGTGACTTTTTGCATTCCACACCTACCCATGTAGGATTAGGTGTTCCAACAATCCCAAACAAAAATACATGTAAGGACATGAGACATATCCCAAACAAGAGTAAATATAAGGACATAAGATATATCAGGTGACGTCCAAACTCTCTCGTCAACAACCAAAGTAACCATGCCTTCTTCTTCTGCATTCTTCTAGTGATGTATAAGGCATGAATCAGAAAATTATGACTCATTGAGTGGTAGCCATACTCACCCAAGAGAAACCAAGACAAACATGCTTCTTGCTGGCCTGTATCGTAGATCTTCAAGATGTTTGGCAACCCCTTTCTCCATACTATCAAAAATTTATCCCAATGTGGATGATGGATCTCATTCTGCAAAAACTTGGTATCCTCCCATTGTAGAACACCAACCTCCTAAAACTGATGAAGAACTTTGCACTCCATGATATGTTTAAGTGCACCTCCAGTGAGATATCTCCATGATATTCTCTTCTCATCAATGGCCCTACAAAACCAATAAGGTTCTGGATTTGTTGCAAGTAGAAGTCTCTCTTTGAGCTGTGAGATTCTCATTGAGAAAGTGTCATCTAGAAAGGAGAAAATATTTCTCATCTCAAGATGTCTACCATCTATCATCTTTTCCTCCATTTCTTCATGAATGAAGCTTCCATATGATTACTTCCATGAGAAATGGGTCCTCTTCTTCTCACTTCTGCTCATTAACAACACTGTAGATCTGCAAGGTGATACATGTGCTGTCTCAAAGCAAGGCACAATGCTAAATTCATAGCCAGCCATTGTACATAGGATCATACTTATGCCATTTTCTGAAACTCCACATTTCATATCAAGAGGTTGAATGTAGTTCATCCATGACAAAATAGGATGGATCTTCATCTCTTCCTTGATTAAATCAAGGGTCCTCTGTGCAGTGATATAATGCTTCTCCAAATAAGCATGATGTTCTAACCCTTGGTCATGCAAAAGCCCTGATGGAATTTCCCCATAAGTTTCAATAAGAGATACTAAAAAAATATGAGATTAAAGTGTATGCATACCTTGGATCAATTGAGAGTCAGAAACATCTGGCAAGAACACAAGAGTTTCCTCTTCTGGTGCAAAGGTGTCTCCAACTGCTGGTAAGAATTATGGTTGCACTTTTACAAGTGTACCAACTCTGGTATCTATCTCCTCATCCTCATGCATCTCATCAATCGTGCATGGGGATCCAAGTGTCAAGAATTCAAGACCATCTTGCAAAGATGCAAGTGATCCTCCTCTTGATGTAATCACATCTGCAGCTGGTGGTGGTAGAGGCTCCTCCTCTTGAGTGAGAATGAGAACATATTCTCTTGAATCTTCATGCACTATCGCCTTGATGATGGGAGATGTCATTATGTGATATGTCTCTCGTTTCTTTCTACCATATCTTTCCTTCAGTATTTGAATAAAATTTGCATAAGTAGACACTTTCATGTGTGGCAAGTGACTGAACCACCATTTTATTGCTTCACCTTCAAGGTGCAGCACTGCAAATTCCACAGCCTCTCTTTCTGATATAGGATATTTCAGAAATAATGTAAATAATTCTTCCCTCCAAACCCTTAATGTGCTTGTGGAAGATCCATCAAATGTAGGCAAGAAGAATCTATGCCTCTTTCTTCTATTGTTGCTTCTGGATATCCTCTCTTCTTTGAGTTTCAGAAAATGTTGGAGAGAGAGATTCTCCTTCAATGCTCTAGGCTATGAATTGTATTAAGACAGATATTCACTTAGGGTCTCATTCCCCAAGCCTTCATCATATCCAGACCAGTACTCTTTCTCAAAGAAAGTGGATCTAGTGGAATAATGTGAAGCTCTTTACTTCTCCAGCCTTCTTTGTTGCTGAAAAGAAGTGTTGGGACCTTCTTCATTTTGAAACCTTCTTGAGGTTTCCCTTTTCCTTTCTCTTCTTGTTTCATTGATTTCCTTAGAGAGATCCTTCATACATCTAAAGGAAGATGAGGCAAAAATTAATCCCTCCATAGTAGATCTCTAATATCTACTTTTCTTATGTTGTCAAAATGTCCACAAGCTGAGCCAAAGATCAGGCTCTAATACCACTGTAATATCCCAAAATGGAATAATGCATTGATACACAAACACAATATTTGTAACACAAAAAATGTACATGTAAGTTTATGATCAACATAGATACAGACAAAATAGTTGAGCCATTTTATTATATAGGAGAAGATTCAGTTACAAAAATGTACAAAATATGAGGTAATCTAGCCAAAGAGATGGTGTAGAATGACCCTGAAAACATGCCACAATAGGCACTGCGTAACTGGAGAGCTATTGGAAGCAAATACCACATTTTTCCTTCAAAATATAATGAGTATATGACTATAGGATAAAAAGGAAAATGCAGATCTATGAAAATCTGGAGCTTTGATGATGCCAATATTCTAGATCTGGGCTCTATGATGGATACCCAAGATAACCCGAAAGGATTTTCCAGATCTACAACTTTGGAAAATCACCCTCCTAAGGTTAATCCTTTTACTATTGGGTTATGTAGATATGAAGCTAGATCTGACAAATAGATTGCTGAAATATGTTATAAGATCATATCTAAGCATGAAGGGCTGATCCCTTCACTAGATCCTCAAGCTAGAAGCTTAAGATCTAGCTCCTCAATCCTCCAAAGAAAGTTGCAGCTGCTACTACACAACTATATATTTCTCATTTGTATTAAACGTCTTAAAAGAAAGATATTGTGTTGCACTTAATATAATATCATCTCATCACTAAACGTGTTTAAGTAGAAGCATTTCTCAGGCGGCTGCGGATCGAATGATAACATATTATTTCGGAGTTTAGTTTGCAGAATTCACCGGCGGATCGAATGATTACATATTATTTCGGAGTTTAGTTGATTTTTCCATCTAATAAATAAATTTGACTTAGTAAAATACAACAATAATTGGTTTGCAAGAGGTTTGTTTGGTTTGAAAGAGGTTTAAAAAACAAAGGAAACTCATGAAAACTGCACTGTAAAGGAAGGAAGCTCTCTAGCCTACTGAAAAATATGGCTATGAAGCTCAAGACTGATGGAAATAATGTATACAATGTGAAGGAATGGTCCTCCACTGGATTACTAGCTGAAATGCTAGCAACTTCCCTTCTCCCTTGGATCTACAAGAATGGATTGCTCAATTCCTGAAGTGATTGCTGCTGCCGGGAGATGAATAATAGATGGCTTGATGCCTGATATAGATTTGAAGCACTAGAAGGCTGATCTTTAAGCTCAAGGTGATAGGATGAATCCTTCACAGGTTTCTCAACTGAAATATTGAAGGAAAACCTCCTCCTCTCAAACTGATCTTTAGAAATGTGCAATCTATGAATATGGATGTTCTATAGAAAGTAGGAAAAATATAGCACCAATGCCTGATGATGAATGAAGTACAATACTCTTTCAAGAGATAATCAATTAAAGAGGTGGGATTCCCGACCAGGAATACCCAGTGCTAAACAACACTTGCAATCTTAGCTAAAAAACCAAAGAAAGCATGGAATGTCACATGACAATTCCAGATCTAAACAGATCATACATCAACAATAATCTTCAACCTCCCTTCTATGTTGCCTTCATCTTCATTATATAGTTTGTGAACCTTCCCATGCCTTGGCCCATCTCATAACTGCGATGTACATGTGGACATAGGTCTCCATGTTGACTGTGATGTACATGTGGACATAGGTCTCCATGTTGACTGCGTTGTCATTTCATGATCTCCATCATGTGTGAATGTGCTTATCACACTCTCCATCATATGTGCATTAATGCACCACTTCCTCCATCATCTCATCATAAATTCTCTATGATCTTACATTTGATTCCTTCCAATTTCTTAGTTGATTGTATCAACCTCCATGATCTATCTCATTAATGAGACATGATCTCCACTCCTTTCACATTAAGAAGTTTCTCTACTACTCCATTATGTAGATCTAGATCTAAAATATCCACATACACACATCAAAAGTGGATTTTATTCATCTTTGAGGATTATGGGTCCCTTCACCCTTTTATTTACTTAATTAAGTAGTTTTATTAAGAACTGTAATATTCCAAATATCATGTGAAAATTTGGGAATATTACGTCTGCAATCTGCTAAAAATAACATTCCCTGACTATCATTTATTTTGAGAAATCTCATTGAATTCATTATCTTCATTTACCTATTCACTATCTCTCATTTTACCTATTCATATCACTCTCTTACTCTGAAATTCCATATTTTGACCTTAAAACCGCTCATTCAGCCGTGCCCCTTTCTTAAAACCCTCTTTCCCTACCTAAAACCCCACTCCCATTGCTAAAATCCTCTTCCTTTTCATTCATTCCCCTTCTTCCATTAAAACAATGTCAAAACCTATTTTTACATTGTTTTACAAACAAATTTTATTTTCATTCGGGACCCACTCCTTTAAATGAACCCGGTTTATTTAAAAATTACCGGACACCCCTTTCACATTTATAGCCCCGACTTTAAAACTTAAACCTCCGCTCTCATATGACCATGGCCCCACTTTACATTAAGCGCTTCTGCTTAATTATTACCCCAGACCCCACCTTATTTTCAAACCCCCGCATTATATTAACCCTCCATGTCATTTGAAAACCCAAGCCCCATGATTATTAACACCCCACACTATGTATTAAACTTTCCATCGCATTCAAAAGTCCCGACCCCACACGTCAAGTCAACCCGCAGTCCATTCGTCGCCCGATCACCGTCAGATCTCTGCTCCCAGATCCGACGGCCATCACGCCCTTTCGTAAATCCAAAAGCTTGAAGGTTAAGAACCTTTGAGACTTTTGAAATGAGCAGTATTTGCACCCATCCTTTCCTCCACGCGTCGTTCCTACGTCTTATCGTGTCCCCCCTACTAAATACCATTAACCACCTATGCCCCATGCAATAAACCAATTACTGCTCCGTGCCATAAGCCCTAAACCATTGACCCTTTTTGAATGTTTCAAAGCCCTGTGCCATTTCGATAAGCCCTCGATCCTCTGTATTAACCCCTACAGCTCTTCAGAAGACCCGAAAAAGCCATAACCAAACACAGAAACCAAAAGTTTCCATTATCCGAACTCTATCCACAGCACATGTTTTTATTAACAAGTTGTTTTTAATTGTGCAGGTGACCAATATATAATAAGACGTAGTAAATCAATCTATGTTTCTAAGGTACAATTATTGCTTAAAATAGGTTTTTTGGGTGACGATCTAGAATACCTTGTTCATCAAAAGGACCAGGAGCATAAGATTAATTTGAAAACAACAATGGATCATGACCATTGATGATCATTCAATCAGTGCAAAGGCAGCGAGAGTTCTTCAAAGGACAGGGTAAAGAAAATGAAGAGAATTTTACAGTGGCTGCACAGAGCCAATGACAAATGAAAACACAGTTACGAAACAATGAAAGGTAAAAGGGATTAGAGGATTAATCAAAGGTTTAAAGTTAAAAACAATGTTAAGATAGAGGAAAGGCAATCACTGAAAGATCAAAGATAAAACAGTAAAGGAAGTAAAGAAGAAAGAACAGATGAAAGAGCATAATAAGAACAGAATTAAGGAAAAGACAAATCCAAGTTAAGAGACAAACCAAAGATTAAGGAAAAATCAAAGGCAAATCAACGAAGAAGATAGATCCAAGTGACAAGGCCAGATTAGCATTTAATTCTTCCAAATCTTATTGGCCACCTATAGCCCGATTCTGCTTCAATAAAAGCAACTACAACTAATAAAGCAGTCAGAGATATTTTTAGCAGCTCAACAATTATTGTAAAAGTTAATATTAAAGTCAAATAGTCAAAATATCTTAAAGTTAGCTCAACATTTAATTTAAGAGTTATTATTACAGCTATTTAGTTAGTGATATTTTGCCTTGGGCCTAGCATGGTCTTAAAGGTCAACATTACATTTACTCTGTAATAACTACAATCTGAAACCCTAGATTAGGGCAACCTCCTCATCTGCAGTTAAATACTGCATGTATTGTTCATTGTTGATTGATGGTTGGTTAGTTGGTTGATTGCTAGACATGATTTGATCAGACTCTGAGTTGTAGAGACTATTACATTGGAGTATTGTAACTATTTTGGACATCAGTAATATAAGCACGTTCACAGGATTCTTGAGCTATGTTAATGGTGATGTTATCCCTCTTTGTCATTGTTTCTCCTTTGTTTACCATATTGTGCATCATTTCTCTGATAATAGAACATAAATTTTAGATTAAGATATGTTGTTTGGGCACCTTAACTCTGTCTTTTTCCATTATCTTTATGTTTTCTTCTGCAAGGTCTGATTAAAGAATTCAGGGGTGTCCTGCTCTTTAGTTTCATCTACCTTGTTTCCTTAAGGTTTTCTTAGTTAAACTGTTATCATTGGAATTTACTAGGTTGCTTGGGTAGGCGTCAAAAGCAATATGCGAGCCATGGTCGAAGCATTGCTATGCCCAATAAAGAGGCTTCTTCCCTGCTGAATGTTTCCTTTGGAGAGAATAATCTAGACATCAGCCACCAATCGCTAACAGAAAGAGACAAGACAATATTAAAACACCAAAGGGAGCGTCCAAGGTTGTATCTGTCGAAGAATCGCAGTGCAAGCAGAATCTCAACTCTGGAAAGTCGAAAATTAAAACCCTCATAGTGAAATTGCAGATTTTCTTTCCAATGATCCCAAGTAAATAATGAATACCCAGGTCATTATCAAGAATTCGTTTTACATTAAATCGATTCTTGATTTTCTTGATTAAACAGTTAAAGTAAAATATATTTACCATGTGTAATTACGTAAAGTTGAGTAGGCCTGTCACAAAAACAAATAGAGAATCCTTCTTTTATTATTAATGATCAAAAGCTTGTACATTGCTACTTACAAAATGCTTATCCAAGGGTGCAACCCTTAATAACTCGTGATGGGAGTTATTTATACTAGTTCTAAGACTAAGAAAATATCTAAAACTAATTACGAAATAGTATCAAATAATAGGAAGAAGGAAATTGTTGGATGATGTGTCACTTCTTTGAAGGAGGTTATTGATGACTTGGCCCTTGAAACATTTATGAATTCTTTATGAATTCTCCATTATTTATGTTGTATCTTTTTTTTTTCTCCAATATTTATCAAGATGATGTATTTTTTTCTCCAATATTTATGAAGATGTATCTTTTTCTCTGAGATTTATGAACTCATCACTATGAATTATCCATCATTTATGTTGTATCTTTTTTTTTCTCCAAGATTTATGAATTCTCTATTATTTATGTTCTATCTTTTACTTTTTCTCCAAGATTTATGAATTCTCCATTATTTATGTTGTATCTTTTTCTTTTTCTCCAAGATTTATGAATTCTCCATTTTTCTTGTATCTTTTTTTTTGTATATTTTCTTGTATCTTTTTCTATATTTATGAAGTTCTATATTTTTCTCCATTTTTCTTTTCTTGTATCTTTTTCTAGATTTATGAAGTTCTATCTTTTCATGAGTTTTTTTTCATTTTCTTGTATCTTTTTCTAGATGTATCAAGTTCTATATTTTTCTCCATTTTTCTAGATTATGAAGTTCTATCTTTTTCTAGATGTATGAAATTCTATATTTTTCTTTATTTTTCTTTTTCTAGATGTATGAAGTGTATGAAATTCTATATTTTTCTCTATTTTTCTTTTTCTAGATGTATGAAGTTCTATATTTTTCTCCATTTTTTTCTTTTTCTAGATGTATGAAGTTCTATATTTTTCTCCATTTTTTTCTTTTTCTAGATGTATGAAATTCTATATTTTTCTCCATTTTTCTTTTTTCTAAATATATGAAGATCTATATTTTTTTATATTTTTCTCCATTTTATAGATTATGAATTTTCCTAAATGTGTGAAGTTTTACAATTTTCACCATTTTTCTAGATTATGAAGTTCTTTCTAGATTATGAAATTCTATATTTTTTTCTAGATGTAGTATGAAGTTTTATATTTTTCTCCATTTTTCTAGATTATGATTTTTTTTCTAGATATATGAAGTTGTAACCATTGTCTTAGTTGTTGACAAATGGTTAGACTATTGTTAAGAATGGATTAATTATGACTGTTATTTTATTGCAAATAGAATATTATGAACATAAATTAATTTTTGGTATTGGAATACAAAGATTACTTGTGAAATTAGTTTCATGAGTAAAAACTGATGGTAAAAGTAAATCAAGATCTGGAGTTAGTTGAAGAGAAAAAAAAAACAGTTCCACAGTTACCCAAGGAGAAAAACTCTGGAATAAATAAGAAATTCTAAAGAGAGTTTGGGGTTTTGTGTGAGAAAAGGAAAATCTGTCATTCTGGGAAGTAAACCCTTGGAAGGGAACTTTCAGAGCAGACTGTTCCACTGGAGTTGGAGAATTGGACAAGACTATCCCGAGTTCTCCTCCAGATTTATGTGTTCAACGAAGACTCAGACTTGGTTGCATGGGGGAGAGTTGCAGGATGTAATTGCCCAACTCTTGGAAGGGAGGAAATCAAGTATCATCAGTCATATTTAAGTACAGATGAGTGGAATCTGTATTTTGTTAATATAATAAGTGTTATTTTTTTTCTTAAAAATATTTAGATGGAATCTGTAATTTTGACAGTAGGGTAAATGATTGTTTTCTTAGTTTATTAGATGGAATTATGTATTCTTGATAGAAGAATAAAAGAATTATATTCATGAATTTTCTTTTAGACAGAAAAACTGCTATGTTTGTAAGGCCTGAAATAATTTAGGAGTTTCAGGGTAACAAACAGAAAAGAAAAAGCTAGAACGAAATTTGCTCTCACACCTTGTATAAAAGTATTAACTCTGTTTAGGAAAGAAGCAATCTGAATTCTAACTATCTAATCGAAGGACTGTTAGCCCAGTATCCGTGACCAGATCCTGGGGCTGGTTGTCCTTCATGAATCTATGATATTACACGGACAAGTTGTGGTCCAGACACGGTTCACAGATAAGTATAACATAATTGGGTCAAGATAAATTACTGAAAAGAAACTAGCTTACTCACAGTAAATAATTCCTCATTAAGCAAATAAGAGAAGAATGCTAACAGAGTGTACAAAACTGCCATATCCAGTTATAGCGAGAGAATACAAGCTTCAGCGAGAATTGTAATTATATAACAAAACCAAAAGCATATGCGTACATCATAACTACGAGAGATGTAGTTATACATTATAACCAAAATATATTCATACATAATAACAGTGAGATGCGTAAAGCTAGATTCTGCATAGAGGAAGATAAACTGAACTGACAAGAAACCTAACTACCAACGGTTCAAATAAACTATCCACATATCATGAAAAGAGAAAGAAAGAAACAAGGGAAAAACGAATGGTAGTTCAGGAACGCACAGGTAAGAACCTCGTCATGCTTAACTAGAAATCAGAATATGCAGACTGATACATTTACTGATATAGTCGCAATAGTATCAACGCAGAACAAAACTCTGTTAAAAAAAAAATAGAACTACCTCGCATATAATACGACCAGAATTTAACCATTTGTTCCAGAATTGAAAACCAAGTTTAAATAATTTATAAATAGTTAAAATCATGTGTGTCTTTAAGGTGACAGCAGTGTAGAATCCATAAAAAGGAATACAAATGAGACAGGCCTGTGGCCGTAGCAGAGAGACAAAACCCTTTCTCTTAACCCTAGACGCGGCTATTAACCTTGAGTATCATACAAGTATATCAAACAATTCCGAGGAAAACTTTCAACCCAAGAGCCGTAATTAATCACCAGCCGTTGCGGCTAGGGTATAAGCCTAGGAACTCGACAGGGGTACCTGTAGGAGCAAGATAAGCACCATTTAGCCGACTCCAAGCCAGAGAAGTGCCGTTGCAAATCTGCAAGCATAATACATGGAGAGCGTAGGAGAGAAGAACATAATACCTGCGGTACAGAACAAAGAAGTAGTTAAAACAAGAACATGGCAACATAAATCTAGACCATAATTCTATAAATGACCATGTTTCAATAGCTTGGAACAAAGAATGGGAAAATTAACCAGCAGAACTCGAGAGCCATTACCTGTCGATTGTCCGAGAGCGTTTGCAGGACAGGAGCTGCATTATAGGTAGCCATGCAAGAACTGAAATTCACGAAAATTAGCGCATGTGTAAGTAACTGAGCCTCAAACTTAGAGGAAGAATTTAAAAGACTCGCCGACAGGCAAGTAAAAACCATTTCAACAAGGGTAGCAACTCATCTTACCAGTTCTCCCATTGCAGTAGCGAAAGAAAATACTCCAGCTGGTGGAAAATGCGCAACGCATAGAGGCGCTGGCATGCTATCGAGCGGAAGCCATAAGCCAAGGGAAAAGGAGGTAGGAAAACCTGGAGTAGCAGGTCGGCTCCGGAAGCTACCACAGCGAAGTTGCGAATGCAAAACAATGAGAGCAAAAGCAGTTACAAGCCGAAAGACATTAGCCAAAACCTAATTCATTTCCACCGTTCGATCATCACCAAATCCACGGCAAGTAGACCACCCAAATGTCAATCAACCGAAATTAAAGAGCGCCAGATTGCCAAAGGATAGCCGTAGGGATATTTAGCAATTGAGAGTGCTTCATAATTTAATACGATATGAATGCCAACAACATCGTCAGGCCATATTTCCATGGCGCAATTTAAAAGACCTTTAAACCATTGCTAATAACAAAAAACATTATAACATATTGTCACGGTACAGGGTACGTGGCATTTCATATTTAAAACAAAAATCATTGTATGTAAGGTTAACTATGATCCGGTAGATTGGAATTATCATTGTATTAATGATTGGGAGATTCCCACTATGACCTGTACGTGATTATTTAATCAATCATGGAGAACTTTGGAAGGTTTATTTTTATATGTGGGTAGATAATAAGAAGTTTTGTTTTCACTGTTCAACGTTTGTTTATGGGTGACAGTGACAGAAGTTTTATATTTTTCTTCATTTTTCTAGATTATGATTTTTTTTTCTAGATTATGAAGTTCTATATTTTATTTTCTAGATGTATGATATTTTTCTCCATTTTTCTAGATTTAGATTTTTTTTGTAGATGTATGATATTTTTCTCCATTTTTCTAGATTATGATTTTTTTCTAGATATATGAAGTTCCATTTTTCTAGATTATGAAGTTCTATATTTTTTATTTTTCTCCATTTTTCTAGATCATGTTTTTTTTCTAGATGTATAAAGTTCCATTTTTCTAGATTATGAAGTTCTATATTTTTTTCCAATTTTCTATGTTCTTTTAGTTTTATATTTTTCTCCATTTTTCTAGATTATGATTTTTCTAGATGTATGAAGTTCCATTTTTCTATATTTTTTAGTTTTATATTCTTCTCCATTTTTCTATATTTTTTAGTTTTATATTTTTCTCCATTTTTTCATATTCTTTTAGTTTTATATTTTTCTCCATTTTCCTAGATTATGATTTTTCTATACTTTTTTAGTTTTATATTTTTCTTCATTTTTCTAGATTATGATTTTTCTATACTTTTTTAGTTTCATATTTTTCTCCATTTTTCTAGATTATGATTTTTCTATATTTTTTTAGTTTTATATTTTTCTCCATTTTCTAGATTATAATTTTGTAGATGTATGAAGTTCTATTCTTCTCCATTTTTCTATATTTGTTAGTTTTATATTTTTCTCCATTTTTTCATATTCTTTTAGTTTTATATTTTTCTCCATTTTTCTAGATTATGATTTTTCTATATTTTTTTAGTTTTAGTTTTATATTTTTCTCCATTTTTCTAGATTATGATTTTCTCCATTTTCTAGATTATAATTTTGTAGATGTATGAAGTTCCATTTTTCTATATTTTTTTAGTTTTATATTCTTCTCCATTTTTATATATTATGATTTTTCATATTTGTTTAGTTTTATATTCTTCTCCATTTTTCTAGATTATGATTTTTCTTGAAGTTCCATTTTTCTATATTTTTTTTGTTTTATATTTTTCAACATTTTTCTAGTTCTATATTTTATCTTTTTCCATTTTTTTTAGTTTTATATTTTTCTCCATTTTTGTAGTTCTATATTTTATATTTTTTTTCTATTTAATATATTTTTTTACCCCATTTTCTTTTTTTTGGAAAAATTCTAATTTTATATTATATTTTTTGGAAATTCTAATTTTAGAATTTTTTCTCCAATTTTTTTCTTTCCAAATTTATGTTCCACTATATTTACGAAGTCTCAAGCGAAGAGAAGAGCCCACAAGCGCCGTACTGCTCAAAACACTATGTGTAAATGGGGCTGTTGGTGTATATAAACACCATGAAGCTCTATTCTCCTGGCAGATGTGGGATATGTTGGACACAAAAAAGCCCATGGAGCACTCGGATGTCATAACACGAAGTTCAACACACGTGCCAATCCAAGCGAGAAACATAAAGAGCACACAACACGTCAAACTAATTGAACTGTGTTGGTTTATATAAGTAAAGATAAAAATGTGTCCAGCTCACATATCTCTTGATCAAGCAATATACACCGCACCTTTTCACACAAAAAAAATCAAAAGTCCAAGAAGCCCGAATCCGCCATTAAAATCTCTCAACCAACTGCGGTCGATGATAACACGAAGAGTTTGCTTTCCTAAACAAAAGAATAGAATTCATCTTAATCTTTGAATCATCGACATGGATGATCTATATAGTGTTCAGGAAGGAGATTAATGGCAGGCAAAGATATGTGCACTAGGAATCAAATGATGATGAGGCGAAGGAGTATTTATCCTTAGAGTTCCATAATCCAAATATCTCAGAGGAGGAGATGATTAGTCCCGAGAAATCTCCCTTGTTCAAGCCCCAACTCCAGAATAAGAGGAGATTAAGGGGATTGATTCTTTCCGCTGGACTCTGCTTCTTCATGAAATTACAAGCTTTTGCCATTTTATTTACCAACTTCAGAGTAGCAAACAACACGCAAAACTGCAGTAGCATGTGTTTCAGAAGTCATCAAATCTATATGGCCCAATGCCAAGCTAAATTATTTGGTTAACTTGAGAGAGGTTTTATTTACCTTCCAGTGACATTAATGTGGTGATCATGAATTCCGATGTTGAAATTCCTCAAAATGGTTCGCAGGCTCTTACTAAAGCTTTGTCTCAAAGGTCCATTGGACATAAAATGTAGGCAGTTTCTAGTGATCAGCATTGGCATTCAAAGGAAGAACGACTAATATTAATTGCAGACCCCTAAGTTATTTGAATTTTATCAAAGGGGGGTTCCGCAATCTTGTTTCTCCAAACCATTTATTCTACGTGTCAGCATGTGGTGAATTGCGGGGGACTCCAAAACCGCTTACTGCCGAGCACCCCCTCCGCAATTCCACTCTATAATGACAGCACAGGGATAAACACATGACAACAAAGTTGTTAAGTGGTCATTACACTATTACAGACATGGATACATCGGCAGAACGTTGCGCTGAGATCTGGGAAGAGAATTTCGAATCAAACCAAGAAATAGAAGCATGATGAAATCAGTGAGAAGAAAGTGCCCATCCCTACTGAGGCTTTATGTAAATTTGTCCCATCCAATCAAAGGAAAGTATTGATATCTACAATGGATGAAATTTAACATTGACGGATTGGATAGTTCTGTGTTACTGGTGAATCTGGTCGTGCAGAGAGATCACTTGCATTTTCGGCTAATTTTGGCAGTGACGATGATAGAAATGATGCATATAAAAAGTTCAGTTAGTATGCAGAAACCCTTCAAAGAGAAGTGTCAATCACACCAACAGAGGAAACTTGCAATATCGATAGTTACCAAAGGGATATGCACATGTTCCTGATGACTGTCTCACAAAAGAGAAAACGACCCATCAGGATGTTAGCTTACAAGATACATGAGCTTTGCTAGGTTTTGCTTCTGTTATGATTACACTGAGGGTCAGTTTCGTTGTCTTCTGAATCATCTTTCCTATTTATAATTTGTTTTTTTTAACTCAATTTTTCATGTTAACGATCGGAACATTCATGGGTGTACAATTATAAGGATTGATATGTTGCCATGGAAGCCGATGAAAAATAAAGCAATCTGTCTGTTTCCTGCTAGAGATGCTTTTGGGGAATGAAGCCACTTCAGTTCTGAAGGTACCGAAGGCATCAGAATTGAGACAAGCCTTGGATGCTTTTATATGTCAGCATATTTAAAGAAATACATAACTCTTTGTTGTTCATAAGAGGAAGAAAACCAAAAACAACCTTAAGATAGAAAAGTCGAATGGAACAAAGTGTTGGGCTCTCAATCTTCATTATCCGAATTCATGTTCTCTTGTGAAACTTTGAAACTTAGTAAATCATGTGCTACTTCTGGTAGTGAATGTTAGTGTCTTGCTATATATATGCAACATTCATTTCCAGATCTATGGGCATTTCAATATGAACAACCTATGGAGAACGATTTATATTCAAACTCCCATTCTATATTCCTTGCTTACTGAAGCTATGTCTTGTGTGTTTGTCTTTCTGATCTTTACACACTTTACCCTGAGTTTTTCACTCTTCATTGCTCTTATACTTACCATGTATTTACTGGAAGATCAGTTCACTAATGCAGAAAATGGAGAAGAAGGACAAGTAACTCGAATTTTGTAGTTGAACTTTTCCAGGTGGATAATTTCGGACAATATTTTATATATTTCAAGCAACAGATTTAGTATTTAATAGGGATTTCTTCAAACATTTCGAGGTAAAGAATCAATGAATAAGAAGCATTTCCAGTAGATATAACAGTGTACCTTTTTCAAGCTCTGAGAGAAGAAGATCCATCTAGTCTTTCCATAGTGCAAAATTTTGAAGGAAAGGCTAAATTATATATCAAAGAAGAACAATTGGAAATCAACAGGAGTTGTTAGCTTGAAATTGTTCGAATAAATAAATAGATTTGTGTAAGGTTTCTTGGCAGATAAATAACAAGAGGTACTGATAAAGACACCTCGGAAAGTTGATAAATGCACTACCAGTAGTTGTCATCACCCAAATTGGGCTCATTAGATTTGATATTTTATTGTGAATTTAAAATTCTAGTATTCATACAGTCCTGGGTACCCATATGTCAAAGGTGCTTCGCTGAGAAGAGACCAACAATGTTTATGTACGAAGTTGGTTAAGTAAAGGAGTTTATTGTGAAACAACTACAAGAATAAATGAGCAACTCCATGGAAATGGGAACCATACATGCAGAAAATTTCCAGAGGAATTTTGTTCACATCTTGTTATGATCACCAGGTTGTTAACTTAGTCACTGAAGATGTCAATAAAAACTAAAACTACAGAAACTACAGTATAGCATACTGCAGGGAGAACATTCACTATTTTTAAAATTATCCTTTGTAATTCATTTTATCTCAATGCTAGAGAACCTGTGGTGGAGTTGAACAAAGTTAAAGGAAGATGAACAAGTCTTCAGGAGAAGCTAAAACCACTTCAGATTTCCAAGAAAAAAATCAGCAAATTGACGATCAATCTCCAGACTTCCAGCATATAGTTTGAGTAGGCCGAGATTTCCAAACAGAATATCAACAAAAAATTAAACCACTTCATTTTTAAATGGAAAAAAATCTAAATCCTTCCATACTTGAAGGCACAAGACTTTCAATCGGTTCCAGATTTCTTACAATTGATTAGGAATTTTTTTTATTTTTAGTTTATTATTGAGATTTTTATTGTAGAAAGTTTGAAACAATTTTAAGATTGATGTTTCCTATTTATTGTTTCATTTTCGTTGTAAAAGGGTTGGTTTTTTTATGTCAAAACCCTAACATTTTTTATAAAGACTCTTTCTATAGAATTTTCAATTAAGGTTTTTTGGCTTCAGTTTAATGGCATAATTTGTTTCTAATGTATGTATTTTCCTGTGATACATATCGTTTTCCTGCATATGTTTTGAGGTAATATAAGAGTACTGGGTAAGGCTAGGTCGAGTTTTGATAAATCTGATAGCCCCTGCAAAGTTATTGTCATTACTGAGATTAGCTAATTGAGTAGTTTGTTTAAATTAGTACCTTTGTATCATTAAATTATTACCTCCTCTTATCTCTTATATGTATTAATGTCACCTATAGAAATTCTTCTATATGCATCTACTCTTGTGAGATGATTAAGTATTTAGGGAGGATACTTGATTATTTAATCTCTCTTCTATTCCTCTACCAAAATCTTTCAATGCTATGTTATTCTATTATAATTGAATGTTGGCACTTGATGAGGTCTCTGCAAGAGAGGGCTTTATCTGTTAACCAGAGATTGGAGACCCGAAGAAACCACCTATACAAAAAATCATAGATTTGACTATTTTGTTTCATAGGTTGTTTTCCAGTGACATCGAATAACATTAAAAAGCCTTCTAACACTTGAGGGAGCCCCCTCTAGTTTGAGGGCCAGCTTGAACCTAAATATTGGTTGAGTTGGTTTCTCGGCACAATTTCGCAACCAAGAACTACCTTCGAGAAACATATACAACAATTTCACAACAAATTGTGTATCTAGCCAAAGGGCCACTTGCACCATTTGGTAGGCTCTCTCGTCTCTCAGAATCAACGCAAATCCTTTCTGGGTTTTGTTGGCCTTGTTGAGAAAAAACACCAACTCCAATTTCATAATTTTCTGAGCACATCTGAGGGCCAATTTCCTATTTCTTTTCAGCATTAGAGGTATTGAATTTCCTAGGCCATCACAAATATTTTTGGTGAAGCCATTCTAGCACTTGGGCATCGCAATTTCAACCCAGGTCTTTCCTAGCTTGTTGTAGCAAGCCCAAGTTCCTCTTTTCCTACTCATATGTACTTTGTTCCACTTAGAATTAATAAAATGACTCAAAATTTTAGTGCATTTTCTTTAGAGTTTTGTTTTTCTATGTATGTGTTGAATTTCCTAGTTGTTTTTATAGTGTATGTTCGGTTATTCACTTAATATTTCCAATTAGGAATATTACATTGTTTGAATTATAGAGTCATTATTTGTGTCACATATTTTTATAGAAAGGAATTGTTTTCGATCCAACAAAGATATACCCTATTATGGAATGGTTGGCCCTACAAATGTAAATGGCGTACATCGTTTTATGGGCTTGGTTGGCTATTATAGTATATTTCTTGAATGTTTCTCAAATATTTTTAACCCTATCATATAACTACAAAAGAAACGTAATAAATTTATATGGATGGAGTAGTGTGTACAAGTGTTCAATAAGCTTAAAATAGTTGTTAACAACAAATCCCATATTAGAAGTATCAAATATGGAGTAAGACATTCTAATTTATATGGATGCTTCAAAACAAGGATTAGGCGCACTTCTAATGCAAGAAGGTATAATGATAGCCCACATCTCAAGAAAATTGATACCCTATGAAGAGGACTACGTGACACATGACTTAGAACATATTGCAATAATGCATGTGTTAAAAATTTGGAGACATTACTTGGTTAGAAGAAAGTTTAAATTGAAGATAAACCAAATAGACTTCAAACATTTACACATAATAATTTAAGTATTAGATAGAGAAGATGGTTAGAATTATTGGGTCTGTGTAATTTTAATATAATATGTGTTAAATGAATGCTCAAAGTGAAATTGGACATGTGATAGCTCCTCCTACCATCGTAACAACTTTCCTGGCATTTTCTCTATTCTCTTGGGAATAAGAATTGACCTCTTGATCACTCAAATTTGCTCCACTCTTTAACATCCACGATGTTCATGTTGTTAGTTTTTGTAGTATTGGATGTCTTCTAGCCTTGAAAATTTGTGGAGAGGCTAGAATACATGAGTTCTCTAAAACCCAAAAATTGTTTCTGGAAATTCCACCTAGAGACGACTTAATTAGATTATTAGTCAGTTTTTAAATATTTCCTAAGTATAAATTTAGGGAATATGATTAATTAATCATAATTAATTAAGTCATGGTGTGAATGTTCTAGACTCACATGCATCGATTTCAAGTTAATCCTAGCCATCGATTAAGATCTAATCTTGGTCGTTGAAGTCTCAACAAAGGATTATAAGGGAAGTCAATGGGGCTTGGAGAAGAAACAATTGAGCAGTTTGATTTTACTGGGAAATGGATTTTGAGAGTAGCAGTGTTTTGTTATCGGAGAGAGATATAGTGAGGTCAAAGCAGTGAGAGGGGCAAGGACATTGAAGTCAGAGGAGGCATTCTAGATTTGGTGAGTGCATTTGCATAGAGGCAGAGAATCCACAGTGAGGTTAACATAGTGGCAACGTAGTAGCTTCAGTGGGAAATTTCGTATTTGTTGGGGAGAAGCAGTGATTCTGCGTTGGATGCTGGGCAGCATTTCCAAAGGCCATGAGAGTCAGTTTCTCAGACAACAGCTGACGAGACAGCTTGAGGTGACGCAGTTCCATGCTGGTTGATGCAGAGACTGCATGAGGGTGAAGCAGAGACTATGTAGATGAAGTTTGGACGGCTCCATTTCGAGTTGAGGTCAATGCTCAAATTCGCCTATGGACTGAGGAATTTCCTCAGTAGATGTTCTTGCCAGTTTTTCTCTATAGGATTGCTAGTTTGGGCATGTAGTTCTACTTAGATATTTCATTATTGCATAATGTCAAAACCCTTAGCTACTACACTAGTTTTCCCAAGTTGGATTTTTCGAGGGACATTGGTCGAAAAATAATGGTTTTATTTTGTGTGTGTGTGTGCGCATATATTTCTTCCAGCGTTTATTTTCTTCCGCAGTTTATTTGTGTAGGTTGCAATGTGATTGATTAAGTATTTTCTGTAGTTAACAATAAATAAATTGTTAAGAATTAATTTAACAATTAGGAGAATTAATTCCAGTTGTTGCAATAGGATTTGGAGTTAGTCGATTTTTCACATGGTATCAGAGTGCATATGATCAACCAGAGAGCTCAATAGTATAGAAAAAATGGAGTTTCATGCTCAGCGTGAGTAGCAGTTCGAAACCCTAGAGAGGCGGTGCAATACCTTGGCTAAGAGGACATATTTCTTGAGGAAATTCAGTTTTTCTGAGAGAGCGACAAAAAAACTTGATTTCTCCGTATCGAGGAATTCCAGAGGCAAAAGGAGAAACCTGTATTTTCTTGCAAAGTAGATCTCTAGCTGGCGCAATAGTTTTGCAATAGTTGCTGGAGAAGAAACAATATCGGGTGGAAGAAGAACACACACTAAGTAGAAATTTGTTGAGATTCAATAAGATGATGAGCTTAGTGAAAAGTAAGCACCTTCACTAAGTGGGGCCCACAGGCTATTTTTAGGTGTATGTCTATTTTTAGACATGGTGAGCATATTCTATAAGTTGCAGGATGCTATTTGTAGATGGTTGATCAAATGTGAAAAATAGATGAAATTCTATTTTTAGAATATTGGGCAAGTCTATTTATAGATCATCAATCTAAAATAGATGCATGTTGATTATTATTAGCTCTTAATAATAATCCGACAGTAAACAACAACTTATCCTCTTGAAGCAATTTATTTCAATGAACAAATTTAGCAAATAATTGGGTTGAAGGAATTACACAATTCCTAGGGTTTATGGTGGCACATGCATGGAGGACTCAGTTAGAACTGAAGTGGCAAAGTTATGACAGAGTTGGAAGAGTTTTTCTAGGAGTTGTTATTCAATTTAACTCAGTTGAGCTAGTTGTATCTAGTCTAATTGAAAGATACACTAGTGAGAGTTAAGTGAATTAATTAGTTAATTAATCACAAATAATAACTCACTAACAACTGAAAAAATACAACAGTTAACTACAATGCATGTCAGTTCTAGTGGAGAACCAGTGGAGAGATAGGTGAAAGGGTGAGATGGACTATCCGTTGTGGCTATAGTGATGCATTCAATGCATCTGACACACATTGGAGTTGCCAATGAGGATTGTGCAGTCAAGGCAAGGCCAATTCGAATTCATTCAGGGGTCTTCTTCAGTAGGGATTGCTCAGTGGAGGCAGGTTGTCAGGAGGCAAGAAATTGGTGCATAGATATGCAAATTTCTGCATGACAGTGTGTAATGATTGTTGATTTTACTGAGAGCTTGATGTACTAAGCTTTGTATGAGATTATTATATGATTCCATTGATATAAATAAATGATATTTGGGGTTTTTAGCTTTAAGCTTTCCCGTTAAACAACTGTGTTATGTGTGAGTGAATTTATTCACATGTGTTTGCAATTGAGTTTTTAAATTTCCGCAAGTTTAACAGTGGAAGGATTCTGTATTTTGCAAGAAGATAAATATTGTGAGATCATAAGAGTCCAGTAATACATTAGTATTAATAAATTTCTACATGGTATCAGAGCAATATTGATTACTGGAGATTGCAATTGTGAATAATTGTTGAGTTTTGTGCTGGTGGAAAATTCAAATTTGTTGCAGAAATTTCTTGGTGTGACAGTTGAGCATTCATTGAAATGTATTTCAATGGGTTGCAATTGGAGTATGCCCTTAAGGGAAGCTCGAATTACATATCCTGGAAGGATAGGATGGATGCGGTGCTTGAAGATAATAAACTGAAGGAGTTCATCGATAGCGATGTTCCTAAGTCTGCTTCTAGCGATGCTGCAGGACTTGACACATGGAAAAAGAAGGTAGAAAAGACAAGAAGAATTATGTTGGAAGGTGTGAAGGACCATATTGTGTCAAGCCTTCATGGGAGAGCCACTCCATTTGAAATGTGGAAGTCTTTGACAGATATTTTCCAAAGCAGGAACGACCAGAGGGCTCAAAAAAATAAAAATGGAGAAGGGCGACAGTATTCCAAAATATCTCACGAAGTTTGTCCACTATAGGGATGAACTGGGAAGTGTGGGGATGATTGTTGATGATGATGAATTGGTGAGCTTGGCTCTCCTTGCTCTTCCAAATATTTGGCATAACTACGAAGACTCTATCAATGGACGGGAGAAACTGTCGGGTTGGGAGCGACTTTGGTCGGATCTTGTGCAGGAGGAGATAAGGCGAAGTACCAGGGATGGCTCTTCATCGAAGAATGATGATGAAGAGAATTGCACTTTGGCTGCCAAAGCGAGGAAAGGGAAGGGGAAGAAATTTCCTCCAAAATCCAAGGCTAAAGGAAAGAAGCTGGATTTGTCGAAAGTGAATTGTTTTCATTATCACGAACATGGGAATCTTGCCACTAACTACCCACAGAAAAAGAAGAACAAGAAGGTTGTTGGAGTTGCAGCTGGAGAGGCCTTAGCCTCGTAGTTTGAAATTGATTTCTCCTTGATCACATGCTTGGTTTCAAGCTCAATAGCATCGATGTGGTATCTTGATAGTGGTGCGTCTTTCTATATGACAGGATACAAGGAGTTATTTAGTGAATTGGAGGGGAATGATCTCCAAATGCATATAGAGATGGGAAATGATGGTAGATATAGTGCAACCGGAATTGGGACCATTACCTTTGAGAGGGAGTTAGGTAAACCATTTCTGTTTAAATATGCTATGTATGTTCCAAGTCTGAAGAAGAACTTGGTCTCGGCCACAATGTTGGAAGACATAGGTTATGATGTTGTTTTCAGTGAAGGAAAAGATTTCCTGTGACATAAAAGAACAGGTCAAACCAAGAGGATAGGGATTCGAGTTAAGAATCTCTACAAGTTGCAGGTAGATGGCTACATTGCAATGATGGGCAAAGAAGAAGAAGTGGTGAGCTGGGATGAGGGCGAATTATGGCACAAGAGATTGGGCCATCTTCACCATGGCACCTTGAAGATTTTGCAGCAGATTTCTACTAGACTTCCCAAGGACACTCTTGCATAGTCAGATCAGTGCAAGGGATGTACTATGGGTAATTTTGTGAAGACCACCTTTCATGAGAAGGAGAACTGTGCTTCGGTGATACTGGAGAGAATTCACACAGACGTGTGTGGACCTTTCTCGGTTGCTTCAATAGAAAATCATAGGTATTATGTTATATTTTTTGATGACTATTCTCGTAGATGTTGGATCTTCTTCATGCAGAAGAAGAGTGAAATATTCTCAAAGTTCTGTGAGTTTAAAGCATTGGTGGAGAAGGAGTCGAGGAAGCAAGTGAAGGCTCTACAGAGTGATAATGGTGGTGAATATATCTCAAATGAATTCAAAGACTTCTGTAGAAAAGAAGGAATTCGAAGAGAACTCATAATGCCTCATAACACACAACAGAATGGGGTCGCGGAGAGGAAGAACAGAACGATTGTGGGCGTTGCATGAGCTATGCTGCATGACCAGGGCCTACCGATGCACTTGTGAGCAGAAGCATGCAACACTACGGTTTATGTGCAAAATCGTTGTCCTCATAGAGTACTTGGCATGAGTACACCTGAAGAAGCTTTTACTGGTAAGAAGCCTGATATTTCTCATTTGAAGATTTTTGGCTCATCTGTTTACATTCATGTGAAAAAGGACGCCAGGAAGAAGTTGCAGCCGACTGCAAAAATTGGGATATTTGTGGGGTACACAGAAACACCCCATAATTATCTTGTGTATTTTCCAAACAGTCGAATAACCGTGGTGCGACGGGATATAAATTCAATGAGGTGAAAGCCATGAAGTTGTCGCTTGAGAGGGAGCTACACTTGGATGCAGAGGAGGAACTTCTTGTTCCCAAAGATGAGCCTCTAGATGTGGATCAGCCACAGGAGGAGATTCATGGAGTGGAGGAGTCCACTCATGCAGAACCAACACATCAGAACTGGCAGAAAGCATACCACAAAAGCTGAGAGACTGAAACTTGATGCGACATAGAATGTAGGAGTCCCTACATCACAGTGCAGACAGAGACAATCACCTGACCAATTTACTGGATACATGGCTCTTATGAGCAAGTGTATCGTGACAGAGCCATATTATTTTTAAGAAGCAGAATAGAAGCCCACATGGGTAGATGCCATGGTGGAGGAGTATGACTCCATTGTCAGAAACAGTTTTTGGGAGATTGTTCCAAGGCCGGTGGGTAAATCAGTTGTAGGATCAAGATGGATCTACAAGGTAAATCAAGCTGCTGATGGGAGCGTCGAGAAGTATAAGGCAATATTTGTTGCCCGAGGCTTCTCACAGATCGATGGGATTGATTATGAAGAAACCATTGCACCTGTCGCACGGTAATCTTCCATAAGTACCATCCTTGCTCTCTCAGTGCAGATGGGTTGGCACATTCATCAGATGGATGTGAAGACTGTGTTCCTTAATGGGATCATTGAGGAAGAGGTGTACATTGATTAGCCTGAAGGATTTGATACCTTCAGCAGCGAGTCGCATGTGTGCAGGCTCAAAAGAGCGTTGTATGGGCTGAAGCAAGCACCACGTGCTTGGTAGACACAGATCAATAGATATTTCACCGGACTTGGCTTTACCAAGAGTGAGGCGGATGCAAACCTGTATCAAATTGTGGTGGAGGGTAAGCTTTTAATCATTGTTCTTTATGTTGATGATTTAATACTAACGGGTGATGAGCAGTTGATACACTCATGCAAGGAAAATCTTGCAAAGGAGTTCGAGATGAAGGATTTGGGCCTCCTTTATTATTTCCTTGGATTGGAAATATGGCAGCGAGAAGGTGAACTGTTTGTGTCTCAAGGCAAGTATGCTTGGGAGATACTTGGTAAGTTTCACATGGAGGATTGCAAGCCCATGGATACTTCTCTTCCAGGATATTGGAGAAAAGAGGATGCTACATCGATAGAGGTAGTGGATGCCATTGTTTATTGATAGTTGGTGGGTTCGCTCATGTATTTATTTAATATAATACCGGACATATGTTATGCAGTGAACCAACTTTCACAAGCGATGCTTAAGCCTACCAAGCTCTTTTGGAAGGCAGGCAAGCATGTCCTGAGGTATCTTAGGGGCGCATTTGAGTATGGCTTATGGTACAGACAAACAGATGAGGTGAAGTTGCAAGGCTTCACGGATGCAGATTGGGCAGACATCCCAACGGACATAAAGAGCACATCAGGAGGGGTTTTTAGTATCGGATCTACAACACTTTCTTGGTACAGCAGGAAACAAATATCCATGGCACTCACTTCAGTGTAAGCAGAATACATGGCAGCAAGTCAAGCTGCATGTGAGGCTATCTGGATGTTGAAAATCCTAGTTGGTTTGTTCAATTCACATTTAGATCCTACAGTGATACATTGTGATAATCAGAGTTGCATTAAACTCTCGGTTAATCCTGTGTTTCATGATAGATCTAAACATGTTGATATCTGATATCATCATATCAGAGATTGTGTGCAGCGGAATATCATGTTGCTTCAGTACATTCCTATGGAAGATCAGGATGCAGATTTTCTGACGAAGGTGCTCGATAGGAGCAAATTCGAATACCATAGAGGAAGGATTGGGGTGAAGGATAATCCCTATCTTTTTTAGAGGGAGTGTTGAGATTCAACAAGATGATGAGCTTAGTGAATAGTAAGCACCTTCACTAAGTGGGTCTCGTAGGCTATTTTAGGTGTATGTCTGTTTTTAGACATGGTGAACATATTCTATAAGTTGCAGGATGCTATTTGTAGATAGTTGCTCAAATGTGAAAATTAAATGAAATTCTATTTTTAGAATATTGGGCAAAGTCTATTTATAGATGGTCAATCTAAAAATAGATGCATTTCGATTATTATTATCTCTTAATAATATTCCAACAATAAAAACAACTTATTCTCTTGGAGCACTTTATTTCAGTGAACAGATTTGGAAAATCAGTGGGCTAAAGGAATTACGCAATTCCTAGGGTTTATGGTGGCTCGTGCATGGAGGACTCAGTTAGAACTAAAGTGGAAAATTTATGACAGAGTTAGAAGAGTAGTTACGGGAGTTGTTATTCAGTTTAACTCAGTTAATGGAGTTAAGCTCAGTTGACCTAGTTGTATCTAATCTAACTGAAAGATACACTAGTGATAGTTAAGTGAATTAATTAGTTAATTAATTCACAACTAATAACTCATTAAAAACTGAAGAAATACAATAGTTAACTATAGTGCATGTTAGTTCCAATGGAGACCCAGTGGAGAGATAGGTGAAAGGGTGAGATGGACTATCCGTTGTGACTATAGTGATGCATTCAATGCATCTGACACACATTGGAGTTGCCAATGAGGATTGCACAGTCAAGGCAAGGCCAATTCAAATTCATTTAGGGGTCTTCTTCAGTAGGGATTGCGTAGTGGAGGCAGGCTGTCAGGAGGAAAGAAATTGGTGCATAGATATGAAAATTTCTGCATGACAGTGTGTAATGATTGTTGATTGTACTAAGAACTAGATGTACTAAGCTTTGTATGAGATTATTACATGATTCCATTTATATATATAATATGATAGTTTGGGTTTTTAGCTTTAAGATTTCCTGTTAAACAACTGTGTTATGTGCGATTGAATTTATTCACATGTGTTTGCAATTGAGTTTTTAAATTTCTGCAAGTTTAACAATGGAAGGATTATGTATTTTGCAAGAAGATAAATATTGTGAGATCAGGAGAGTCTAGTAATACATTAGTATTAATAAATCTCTACAAAATTTTCCTCAGGGAATTTCTAGTCTCAAGAAGTTCGATTTCCATTGCAGATCAACAGTCCTTGTGGCCAAAATTTATCACTCCAGAAGGGAGTGTGTAGAGTTGAGCAACAACTGAGTAAAATGGAAGAGGATATTTTCCACATTTTTTTTAAGATGGTCACAATCGGGCTTCAAGATCAGGAAAAGTTGGATGGAGCTACCAACTATGTTATCTGGAAGGAAAGGATCCCCTTACGTGGTAGCTATCCCCAAGAATCCATATCAAATGAAGCATTACAAGAAGGAGGTGATGAAGTAAAAGAGATTGAGCCTTAATGGAGTTCAGGATCATGTGGTATCACACCCAGGGAATGAACAAAGAGATGTGGGACACTCTCTCCACGCTATACTAGGGATATTTCGAGCAGCAGAAGATGTACTTGGAGGAGAAGCTGAGATGCATGAGGATGCAGAAAGGGGAGTGCATAGACCCTTTCCTTACCAAGATTCAAGAGATCCAAGATGAGCTTGCAGTTGTCGGGTCAACACCTCAAGCCACAAAGCTAGTGCAATTAGCTACCAACAATGTCTCAGAAGAGTGGCAGGTTTTTGTCCAAATTATTTTCGGTAGAGAAACCTTGCCAAGATGGGATAGGATTTGGGAAAACTTGCAACATGAGGAGTTGAGGTGAGACTTGATGAAGAGAACCATTAGTGGCAATAGTAGCAGTAGGTCGAAGTAGGTGAAGGAGGAGGAGAATGTGGCCCTCGTATCGAAGGGTCCTAGTCACGGATAGGGAGATAAGAATAGTAAGAAGAAGGACTTTTCGAAGGTCACATGCTTCAGGTGTGGCAAACTAGGCCACTATAATTCCCAATGTCCTCTCAGGAAGAAGGATAAGGAGGAGAAGCGGGACCAGCAAGAAACTTCTTTCAAGATCGATAAGCTTTGCTCCAGGCTAGAGGAAGACTTTGCCATGATTGCAGACATCCTCTGTTGGGTCGCTAGTTTGTCATTATTATTATTACTTTTTAACACCTATTTCATCCATTTCTACCATTCTTTATCATGTTATTTATCATGGTTTATCATATAATTCGATTTTATAATTATTTATGCTCTTATGGATAAATATTATTTCTTCTCCTTTATTTTTAATAAACTGATGATTATTATGCATGATTCTACCAATGATGGTTTATTAATAATTTTTTTGTAACATCACTCACCATTTTAGTCTCCAAGATATTTTCCAGATTGCAGATTTGATCTCCATTTCATCATTAAATATTCCATCTCAAAAATTCGTTGGAATAAGAAGTGACAATTTTGCATTTGATGTTTTGGGCAAATGGAGAAGAATCTAGAAAATCCAAAACACGGGTTTTGTCCAGAACGGACCGAATTAACTTTTTCAAAGAGTGGTTTTCCCAAATTTGGTTCTTATTAAGAGAAACGGAAGGTTCTTTGAAGATGATTTTCTCATATTCGCTGTTGCGGCCGTTTTCCAAATTATCTCAGTGGCAATACCAAATTCGATCTGTTCTTGTTGAATGATTGATGGAAATGCTGACCAATTTGTTGTGAAAAAACCAATTTTGTTATGAGAATCATTTTGTAATCATCTTTGTTGTAACTTCTCTCTGCTCTCTCTGTATTTAAATGAAAAACAAAGATCAAAGAAGGGGATTATTTAATGAGAATAATTATGGAATTATTAGGGGATTATTAGATTAGAGATGGCATGAGGACATAGCAGAAAATGGAGAATGTAAATCAGACTGTATCATGTATTGTGTTGTGTATATTTCATTTACGTATAATTTGTAATGAACAGAACGTAGTTCTGAAAGACAAATTTATATTGTAATGGCTGCGATGATTAATACATAGTTTGTGCTGCTATTCATTTGATTGTTCTGGAGTAACTAAGAAGCGTTCGCTAGCAGCTAAGGGCCTGGTCTTTGGTGAATTTCGCTGCTATTCTTTGTGTTATACCTTTTCATTTACTGCACGTATATTATGCTTTTCTGCTTTACAGTGAATTGCCTTTGATAATTTAGATCTCTGTAATTATTCCTCGGCGTGTGCATTTCCAGTTTATTGAATTGTTTGTTAAAGGAATTGGTTCTGATTATTTAAATCATAGCCTGTTATTTCTATTTACTTTCCTTTTTTTTGATTGTTTAGATCCAACTGAAAGAACTCGGTTGTTGTTTATGTGCTCTTGGTTGATTGAATCATTTGAATTAAAGATTGAGTCACAGTTTTGGATTATAATGCGTAGATGAATTACTTTTCTTTAAAGCTTCAGATTTATGATTGCATCTATATTCAACGATTGGTTTTACCATTACTCTCTAGGTTTATAGCTTGCACATATTGTGTACACTATTGAAACAAAAAGACTTACCCAGGTTGATAATTAATGTGAGGCAATTAGGAGTTTTAAAAAGACACCTTTTAGCACCCAAAATTTTGGCGCCATTGTTGGGGAGAGTGTTGCCATTTCACAGAGTGATGTATGTTTAATATTTGTTGCTGAGAAAGAATTGGGTATTAAAAACGGAAGGTAAGAACCTACGTAACGAGCAAGTAAAGTGCTTGCTCCTCTGCCCGCTTTTCAGCACAATTGCATAGAAGTTGAAGTAGGTGTTTGATGTTTTTCTACTGTGAAAGAATTGGGTATTAAAAACAGAAGGTAAGAACCTGCGTAACAAGCAAGTAAATCACTTGCTCCTCCACCCGATTTTTAGTAGAATTGCGTAGGAATTGAAGTAGGAATTTTAGAGGTAGAATTTTTGAAAAAATCTTGTAGTTCCACTCGAGTGGTGATGTAAGCACCACCCATTTCACTAACCAATGGATAGGAACATTTGAAGGAGGATCTTCAAAGAAACACATGAAGAACATATTCTATTATGGTAAGAAATGGCTCACATTGAAACTTTTGAATTCCCTATCAAAGATCTAGGAGGAGTGACACAAATGCACATAATTCCCCCATCGTCTCTACCAAATTTTCATGGTTTGACAAATGAAGATCCAGATACATTTTTATTTGACTTTGAAATACTTTGTAGAGGATATGATTATTGCACTAATGATCGAAGGTTGAAAGTGTTTCCTCTTACTTTAAAAGGAGCAACTCTTTGATGGTTCATGAACCTTGGTGGGAATTGCATCCAAACTTGGGAGGACATGAAGAATGTATTCTTGAAGAAGTACCAAGACTATTGCAAGGCCGATGAAGATATTTTAAATATGATGCAAGGGGAAGATGAAAGCTTGGAGGACTATGTGAAGCGATTTCGATACAACTTTCAAAAATCAAAGCATAAGTATTTGGAAAAAGAGCTTAAAAACACTCCTACTCAAAGGAATCAAAGATGAATTTTTAGAACTCTTAAATCTAATAGGAAAAGGCGATGTTTTTCAGTTATCATATGATCAGATGTTTGTGAATTATGCATAAGGTATTCAAGAGGAATCTCCAAGGCTGGTAAGAATTCTAGAGAAGCTTCTTATTTCTTTTCCAAATCTACTACAAGAAGAGGAGACATAAGAGCTGAAATCGATGTTTTATTTGAAAATTTTAAATATGATTTTATTAGCTCTCTAAATTCACAATTGGATGTTTTACAGGTTTAGAAAAATCAAGAAATTGAAGAAGTGTTTTTCCCTCATTGTCAAAAGGAACATCCCATAGATACTCACTCTTCTTTATCTAGGATAGAAGTAGCATATAAAAAATATGGGGAAGCTGAAACAATGTCAAAACCATGGAAATCATGACCTACATGTATGGTTCAAAACACTTCCCCTCCATTTTTTTACTTGTATAATCCATTATGGAATACTCATGTGTTAGGGCAGCAATGTCAATCTCGATATAACCCCCACCAATCTTGTCTACAAGTTTGGCATGATTCATCTTATGATTGCAAGACTACTCTCCCTCATCTTGTAGCACAAACACATCCTCCATATTCTCCACCAGCTCTTCCACAACATCTTACTTGCCTATCAAAATCATCCACTAAACCCAATCAACTACATCATCAAAATGATCCATTCCCTACAAAATTTCCTGCTCAACTCATTCCACGCCCTCACCAGTACAACATGCTTACAACATGCTTACAGTGTTGAACTGCAAAATTTACCTACCCTTCCCACCCATTCTATCTCACATGTACCATTGGAGAAAACTTTTACTGAGATTCAGAATGTATCAAATCCAAAAATTGTGGAGGTTATGAAAGAAAATGAGGTTTCTTCTAGCCTGCATCAACAAGCTGTTTTAAACACTCAAGAACTTCAGGATATGACGACTATGGAAAATCAAGAAAGTAAGGGATACATTGAAGATTGGTCTCACTCCATTTTTTTGCAGCATCACTCCATACTTCAACAATTTTTGGCACTATCTTTTCAAGGGAAGTTGGCTTCTCATACCCTACTATTTATTAACATGCATTTTTCAAATTTGGGTATGAACATACTGGAGGCCTTATTTCGAAAATGGCTCCACTGGAAGTACTCTTATACGTAAGAATATTCAATTTTAAAATAAGAGTAGGTTAGTGTAGAAAATAAATAAATAAGGACATAAATGAATACATTTTTATTATTATGTAAAAATAGTTATTTTTGTTGCAACACGCTGTGGAAATCAACATCAAAAATAAATATTTTAATTTATTTGTGTATGTAGATGTATTATATTGAAAATAATAGTTCTAAAAACACTCATATTCATTTTTATCACCAATATGGAAAAATTGCTTGAATATCATCTTTTTTTGGTTTGCGGGATTGATGAAATTTCTGAAAACAGAGTCGGGACAGTCATATTTTGAGACCAAAAGTGAATATTTTAAAAAATTGTTTCTATCATAATTAGCCCTTGTTGTCTACTTTCCAACCCAATTTGAATCACTCCATTTGGATTTGAAACGAAAACGTTAGAACCAAAACATTGATAGGGCGTCTAGTAGGCAGCTCAGGAACAGAGTCTGGACAGTCATGTTTTGAGGGACCAAATGTGAATATTTTAAAAACTTTCTTCTATCCTAAGTAGCTCCTGATGTATACTTTCCAACCCAATTTTAATCACTCCATTTTGATTTGGAACGAAAAATTTAGAATCAAAACATTGACAGGGCGTCTAGTAGGCAGCTCAGGAACAGAGTTGGGACAGTCATATTTTGAGGGACCAGAAATAAATATTTTAAATGCCTGTTTCTATCCTAAGTAGCCCTTTATGTATACTTTCCAACTCAATTTTAATCACTCCATTTGGATTTGAAACAAAAAAATTAGAACCAAAACATTGACGGGGCGTCTAGTAGGCAGCTCAGGAACAGAGTCGGGATAGTCATGTTTTGAGGGACCAAAAGTGAATATTTTAAAAACCTATTTCTATCCTAAATATAAATTGATGTCTAATTTCCAACCCAATTTCAATTACTCCATTTGGATTTGAAACGAAAAATTTATAACCAAAACATTGATAGGGTGTCTAGTAGGCAGCTCAGGAACATTGTTGGGACAGTCAGTTTTTGGAGGCTTAAATGACTATATTATTAAATCATGTTTCTATTGTATATTCCTCTATGAATATAGTTTACAATGCAATTTTAATCACTCGATTTAGATATCTTATGAGGAATTTATGACCAAAATACTGACTGCTTATCATAAAATAACACTCTAAAACTCGTTTTCCACTGCTCAATATTAAAGTATTTGACCCATTAATTCTTCTTGTCTTCAAAACCTGTTTCTATTGGAAATAAATAAATGAATCTACTTTCATTTCCAACTTGAATAAGCTTAATCCGTCATCAAACAAAAAATGTATGCTTAAGATATCCATTGTTGGTCTAAGATGGGTAATCGAAAATGACTCCGTTATGCAGGTTTTTCTAAGTAAAATTGACATATCATATCATTGAATTTAAAAAAAAAACCTATTTATATTGGTAATATATCTTTGAAGTAGCTCTCATTTGGCTTTTTAATCACTCAAATTAGATTAAAAACATAGAAGTTGTGATTAAAACACTGCAGGTTAGCATAATCGACCACTACTCTGCTGCAGGTAATAAATTAATTTTGTCCGTAGATTTGTTTTACAGAGTAACTACTTGTTAGTTTTTTGCATAGTTCTTGGATTAGGGGAGCTCGATCACCTTTCTTTCTCCATGATTTAATGTTTTATTGCAATTAGACAATCATTTTTTTGCAGGTCTTAGGAGAATAAAGAAAGTCAATTTATGGACGAGCGATTTTTGAAAGAAATTTTAATGAAACAAGGACATTTCATCCAATTCATTACCTAATAGATTCATAACAGAAAAAATGAAGAATTGATTCCCATTCTAAGATTTATATCAATGATGCCAAAACATTTTTCTAAGAGATCATTTCTTTTTCCATTGATAGATTTATATTCCTTTAGGAAATAACATCATAGCTGTTGTAACTTAATTTATTTATATCCTATTTTTAAATAAAGTGTTGTTTCTTTTCTGATTTCTCTTATGTTTTTGTGTTTCAGGTGTTGCTTTCTTCAAATTGTAGTTTCCACTCCATTGGCGATTGAACAATGAGGACCCCACCATGCAAGTTTCAGTTGCAGAAGACAATTATTCGGCAGCACCAATTCTGTAAAAAGTTACTTTTTCTTTAGATCTGTACATACAATCATTTTTTCTCTATTTTTTATATTGTTCTTCTTTCTGTATCATCACTCTTTTGTTGTTTAGAGCAGGAGGGATGATTGTTTTTTTTCTCTCTCTGTATTTTTTCTTGCTGTTCCTTACAAGGAACAACGGTTGTTCCTCCCTACAAGGAACAACAATTTCTGCGTGCATTTTGCTTTGTTGTTCCTTACAGGGAACAGCTGTTGTTTCCTACAGGGAACAAGAATTTCTGCATGCATTTTTATTTGTTGTTCCCTACAGGGAATAACTGTTGTTCCTTACAGGGAACAACAATTTTTGTGTGTATTTCGCTTTGTTGTTCCCTACAGGGAACAGCTTTTGTTCCCTACAGGGAACAACAATTTTCGTGTAAATTTTGTTTTGTTGTTCCCTACAGGGAACATTTACTGTTCCCTCTAAGGAACAACAATTTTGGCGTGTACTTTTTCTTGCTGTTCCCTATAGGGAACAACAATTTTTGTGTGTAGCTTGCTTTGCTGTGCCTTACAGGGAACATCTGCTGTTCCCTATAAGGAACAACAATTTTTTCGTGCATTTTCTCTTTTTATTCCCTATAAGGAACAACACATTTTTTTTGCGTATTTTTTTTGTTTTTCCCTACAGAGAACAACTGCTGTTCCCTTTAATGAACATCACTTTTTGTGTGGTTTTTTTTTTTCTCTTTTGCTATTCCTTTCAAAGAAAAACACCTTTTTCTCTTAGCATGTCTTGTTGTTCCAACTTTTGAACAACTGTTGTTCCATCTTTGAAACAACATTTTTGCTTCTTCTAAGTTTTTTGTTTTTTGAATAGCACTTCCTTCCTCTTGTGGGATTATTCCTAGCTCATCTCAACCCCATTTTTCTGATTCCCTTTCATGACATGAAGTACAATACTTCTATGAGGACAAGAATTATGGATTCTATTGAAGTAGGTGAATATCATTAACATTATGATCTTTAACACGACAACTTCTGGATGAGAGAATCTTTTTAAGAAAAGGGACACAGTTATTTATATACTACTTTACTGCATCATTTTCTGCTGTACATGATACTGATTGATCATCTTAATACCGTGTTGGTTGCACCATTCCTGGTTATAATCTTCTCTGTCTTTAATAAATGAGATTATGGGTATATATATTTTTTTTTCTATTAACATGTTCAACTTCTTCCACCATCCCTACTCTTATGGAGTACTGAGTCTCCCTCTTTTTATCATAAAATTGTGTAATCACAACAAAATTTTGTTTGTAGATGGAGGATAGGGGGTCTCATGATGAGCCAGCCTACAATGTTCATAACGTTGTAATGAAGTGACATTCCCATTATGGCCACCACACCAAGGTTATGATCCATTGGATAGCCAAAATCTCCTTGGAACAGGCGGTCTCTTCATGAGCCGGCCTGATCACTTTTGCTACATCCCACTGAATGGAAATGTGGTTATCTGGTTACCATGCCAGCACATTGATCTCTTCTTTAGAACAGCACTGGAACTTTCCACTTATAAATTGAGGATCCTCGCTCATACGGGTTAAAAAGCAACCCTGCCGAGGCTATGGACGCCTGCTGGCAGCAGAGGCTCTGCTTAGGGTATTGAAGTTATATCTTATCGTCAATTATTACTATAATACCCTTTTCTTATTCTTTTTTTATCGGAGAAGTTATTTCCTTAATTTTTCCCAGTTTTGAACCTTTACACATGAGAAATTGTTTTCCGATCAATCGCATCATTTTCGGCTAGAATACTGTCAGTAAAGCATATTTTTGGCATATTGTTGTCTGTTTCTTTTTTGCATAACTTATCATCAATCCAAAGCATCCTATCTCTTATTCATAACTATCTTTACACACTTCGCTCTCATTATAACCATACCTCTTGCCGTCCTATCATTGATATGTGTACTCTGCTTCATTTACTACCATATTGATCATTCCCTTGCCTTGTCGTCAGCACAACACCTTTCATATGCTTTATGGTCCTTGAATCCATTTTCCAATTGGAGGGGGGAATGTATGAATTATGGATAACATGCGATATAATTACTAAACTATGCCATAACTTGATGATTTGACAAAATATTAGTACTGCATTTATACAAAAGTTTTTGTGATTAAAATTTTCTCATGCATCTTATCTGTTGCTATTCAAAAATAAAACTATGGATTCAAGAAATTTGCATGAAAAATAGTGACTTGTTACAGGATAACAAGTATGGGGGGAATTCTATTCGCAGCAAGGCCACACTATTGCCCCTAACAACAGAGGCTCGCGTAACTCGCGAATGCGCACAATTGTTCAGACATGACGTGCTTGTATGGTTTCCACATTATGCATCACTTTTAGTATCCGCTCAGCCTACATCAGCTTCAACAAATTCCAATCCATACATGTCATTCCACATTTTTTTTGGAGGTAAAACTTGAGGTAAAATAGCATACCTTTCTTATTTATTACGAATTTAGGAGAAATTCATGCAAAATCCATTGAGCATTATTTATCATTATTCATTCCACATCTTTACCACTTCCCATTCTTCAAAGACAAAATCTTTCAGTTTGTGGTAGTGTTCCTTTCATTTATTTATTTATTATGACCAGAAGTTATTCATTTTCAATACCTCCCTTCTTCCATGTTGTTTTACAGCAAGCATAGATTTCAACAGATTGTAGCAACCACCTCTATTCATTTTCTAGCATTGCATGAGAGCATGCTAATTCTTTAGTTTGAGGGAGGCATTGCTACACATGATGGGATGTTTTCTACTTTCTTTCTCATTTAAGGAATATAATTTCATTTTTATACAGTGAAGAAATTGATTTGCATATATCTTTAAAACTATGAACTGAATTCTTGTGATTTCTGGATAACAAAGAGGTATCATTAAAATACACAAACCCAGATAATTTCACACTAAATTAGTTCATAAAATGTCAAAAATCATGCACTATCACCTACAACCATTTTGTTTATATCTCATGATTTGTGCATCAAAACGATCTGATTTTTGGATCATAGAAGTATTAATATAGTAGAAATCTAGTTTTTGAGAAAATGGTTAATGAAGTTTGTTGTTACCTATATCATATTTTGCTGCAACTTCATATACATATAGTTGAACATCAAATGTAAAAAAATTTACGCTTTCATCAAGATTGCTAAAATTGAATATTCATTATTTGAGGAACACTTTTTGTATTATTGCTTGGTTAATAAAGAGACTTTGGGTTGCATGAGGACATGCAATATATTCAGTTTGAGGTATGTTGGGACGCTAGTTTGTCATTATTATTATCACTTTTTAACACCTATTTCATCCATTTCTACCATTCTTTATCACGTCATTTATCATGGTTTATCATATAATTCCATTTTATAATTATTTATGCTCTTATGGATAAATATTATTTCTTCTCCTTTATTTTTAATAAATTGATGATTATTATGCATGATTTTATCAATGTTGGTTTATTAATAATTGTTTTGTAACATCACTCACCATTTTAGCCTCCAAGATATTTTCCAGATTGCAGATTTGATCTCTGGCTCATCATTAAATATTCCAACTTAGAAATTCGCTGGAATAATAAGTGACAGTTTTGCATTGGATGGTTTGGGCAAACGGAGAAGAATATGGAAAATCCGAAACATGGGTTTTGTCTAGAACGGATCGAATTAACTTTCTTAGAGAGAAATTTTCCCAAATTCGGTTTGTATTAAGAGAAACGGAAGGTTCTCTGAAGACGATTTTCTCAGATTCGCTATTGCGGCCGTTTTCCAAATTATCTCAGTTGCAATACCAAATTCGACCTGTTCTTGTTGAATGATTGGTGGAAAGATATTTCAGATATGATCTTGCTGATCAATTTGTTGTGAACAATCCAATTTTGTTATGGGAATCATTTTGTAATCATCTCTGTTGTAACTTCTCTCTACTTTCTATGTATTTAAATGAAAAACATAGATCAAAGAAGCAGATTATTTATGAGAAATATATGGGATTATTATATTAGAGATGATATGATGACATAGGAGAAAGCGAAGAATGTAAATCAAACAGTATCATGTATTGTGTCGTGTATCTTTCATTTACGCATCATTTGTAATGAACATAACGTAGTTCTGAAAGACAGATTTGTATTGTAATGATTGCGATGATTAATACATAGTTTTCGTTGTTGTTCATTCGATTGTTCTGGAGTAACTAAGCAGTGTTCACTGGCGGCTAAGGGCCCAGTCTCAGGTGAATCTCGCTGCTGTTCTTTGTGCTATACTTTTCCATTTACTCAATTATATTATGATTTTCTTCTTTACAGTGAATTACTTTTGATAGTTTAGATTTTTGTGTTTATTCCCTTGAGTGCGCATTTCCAATTTATTAGTTGCTTGTTAAAAGAATTGGCTTTGATTACTTAAATAATAAACTGTTATTTCCACTACTTTCCTTTTGTTCGATAGTTTAGATACAGCTGAAAGATCTCGGTTAATGCTTCAGTGCTCTCGGTTGATTGTCCTTTGAATTGGTTGAATTAAGAATGAATCACAGTTCTTGGTTATAATACTTAGTGAATCATTTTCTTTTAAGCTTCAGATTTATGATTGCATCTATATTAAAACGATTGGTTTTACCATTACTCTCTAGGTTTATAGCTTGCACATATTATGTACACTCTTGAAACAAAAAGACTTACCCAGGTTGATAATTAATGTGAGGCAATTAGGAGTTTTAAAAGACACTTTTTAGCACCCAACAGTGGTTAAAACCCTCGAAGGGGGAAACAATCCACAGCCTGAGCCAACGCGACCACTTTAGACAATTTATTAATATAAATAAAGAAAATTTACATAAGCTCATCTCATAAACGGTTATCGGACAAATGACCCTCCATGCTCTTTAAATAGAGATCATGGACCAATTGGGTGTTAAGCCATGGATCAAGTGTCTGTAATACCGATGAGAGAGTAAACCGTCGAATCACTACATATCGTGGTTGCTGGATTATAAGTTACAAATGTACATAGTAAAGAAATGCACTTTACCTAACTCTACGCTAGACCAAGTTATACTTAACTATTTCCTATGTGTCGGAATATCCTAATATCCGCCCCTTAAGAACAAATTGAGATAGGATTGAAGGATTTACAAAGGTGACAAAAAAGGAGACTATTTCTTATGTGTCAAAATATCCTAAGATCCCCCCTTAAGAACAACTTGGGATAAGATTGAAGGATTTACAAAGGTGACACAATAGGAGAAGGAAGGAGGCATTAAAGCCTATCACTCCTTAATGATAACTTTCCTGAACTCCAAGAATTGTTCAAAGTTTGGTAAACTTTGCTTCTGTGAGAGCCTTTGTAAATATATCAACAACTTGATCATTGGTTGAACAATAATGCACTTCAAGAACACAATCATGAATGAGCTTTCTGATGAAGTGTATATGAAGCTCAATGTGTTTCATATGCTGATGTTGAAATGGATCTTTGCATAGCTGAATGGCACTTTGATTATCACTGGAAAGTGTAGTCAGATGCTGCCGATGAAGACCAAATTCAGACAGGATCTGACGAAGCCACATGGCTTCCTTGTTGGCTTCAACTGCACCACGATACTCTGCTTCTGCCGAAGAAAGAGAGATGGCACTTTGTTTCTTACAAGACCATGTAATAGGTCTTGAAACAAGATTGAATACATATCCTGCAGTAGACTTTCGATCATCAGGGTCACCAGCGTGAAACCATCAACAATGGAGATGATCCTGCACTGTAATGAATCCCGAACTGAACTATACCTTGAATATATCGAAGTAATCTTTTAGCTACTTTTCATTGACTTTCATGAGGTTGGTGCATAAACCGAGCAATAAGACCAACGACAAAGGAAACATCAGGACGAGTATGGGTTAGATACAAAATTTTACCAACAAGTTGACGGTATAAGGTATCATCAACTTTCAACCTTTCACGTAACTATTCGGCATCTACAACAATTTTTTTTTAAAAGGCATATCTTCTTCATCCGGAAGCCGATTTCCGAGCCGATTTTTTTGAACCAGCCTAATTTTTCGAGATTTTTCAATTGGAGCTGTTAGTTTCAGCCTTTTCAGCTTCAATTTATTTTTTAAATGGAAAGTGCATGTCTGGTTATTCTTAAGAACACCAATTATTTCCAATGGCTATCCTACATGATAGACTTACTTAGAAGTAAAGGGATTTATAGAATAGCCACAGGACAAGAAACTTTACCTGGCTTTAATACCATGTAGGAATTTACAGGGTAAGTTCCTTAGATCAAACACCAAAGGTCACCGTTCACAAACATGTCAGAAATCAGTACACTACTATTTGACGTGGTTAAAACCCTCGAAGAGGGAAACAGTCCACAGCCTGAGACAAAGCGGCCACTTCAGGAAATTCATTAATTTAAAGAAAGAAAATTTACATAAGCTTCTCTCATAAATGGTTACCGGAGAAATGAACCTCCATGCTCTTTAAATAGATATCATGGACGAATCGAGTCTTAAGCCAAGGATCAAGTGCCGATAGTACTGAGGAGAGAGTGAACCATCAGATCACTACATATCGTGACCGTCGGATTATAAGCTACAATTGTACATAGTAAAGAAACACACTTTACCTAAATCTACGCTAGAACAAGTTATACTTAACTATTTCCTATGTGTCGGAATATCCTAACAATTGGATGCCCAATATTTGAGAAATTTTGAATAAACCTCTGTTAATAACCTACCAATCCCATGAAGGATCTAGATTTTATCACATTTTGTGGAGTAGGCCACTCCATAATAGCTTTGATATTATTTGTATCCACTTCTACTCCTTTGGAGACAATGTGTCCCAAATATTGAACCTATTACTGGAAGAATTCACACTTGCTGAGTTTGGCATAGAACTTGTGCTCTCTCAGTATTTGCAAGACTTCTACTAAATTATTCATGCTCCTCCTTGGTTTTTGAGTAAACAAAGATGCCATCAAAAAATACCAATACAAACTTGTCCAAATATGGAATATTATTCATTAAGCGCATAAATGTTGTTGGGGCGTTCATGAGCCCAAATGGAAAAACCATAAATTCATAGTGCCCATACCTAGTTCTAATGTTGTTTTGTGAATGTATTCATCTTTGATTCATACATGATGGTACCCATATCTCAATTCGATATTTGAGAACACCAAAACTCATCTCAGATGGTCAAACATGTCATTAATCCTCGACGGAAGATACCTATTTTTTATTGTGGCTTTATTGAGCTACCTATAGTCAATACAAAGTATCAAAGTGTCGTCCTTAAATTATTCATGCTCCTCCTTGGTTTTTGAGTAAACAAAGATGTCATCGACAAATACCAATACAAACTTGTCCAAATATGGAATATTATTCATTAAGCGCATAAATGTTGTTGGGGCGTTCATGAGCCCAAATGGCAAAACCATAAATTCATAGTGCCCATACCTAGTTCTAATGTTGTTTTGTGAATGTATTCATATTTGATTCATACATGATGGTACCCATATCTCAAGTCGATATTTGAGAACACCAAAACTCGTCTCAGATGGTCAAACATGTCATTAATCCTCGACAAAAGATACCTATTTTTTATTGTGGCTTTATTGAGCTATCTATATTCAATACAAAGTATCAAAGTGTCGTCCTTTTTCTTTACAAATAATACAGGTGCTCCCCAAGGTGATATGCTAGGTTTGATGTATCCCCTATCCAACATTTCTTTTAATTTAAATTTAAATTCCACCAGCTCCGTGTACTCATGCAATATGGGGCTCTTGAAACTGGTGCTATTCTTGGCAACAACTCTATTGAGAAATCAATTTCCTTTCTTGATGACAGTCCCACGATTTCTTTAGGAAATACATCCTCAATTTTCTTTAATATCGGGCACTCCTTTAGATTGTTGATGCTGATTTCTAACTTGTTGGTCACCTAAACGTCATACATTTCACACCCCTTCTTGCTTCACCACTTCAATTGCAGCGATGATATTTTCTGAACTGTCACTGGATTCATTTTTCCTTGCAATGTCACCTTTTCCCCCTCATCATTGAGGCATTCGATTGGTTTAATGAAGCATTTTTATTTTGGTCTTATGGCCTGCTAGCTAATCCATGCAGAATAACATGTTGTATGAAACCAATGGTATAATTACAGGTCTATGTGTGTGAGAATCCAATTTACTTCTGCTAGGCATGACCTCACCATGTTTTTGACTCGCCTCTTAGTCTTCGCTGCTAGTTGCACTAGCCATGATACTTCATGGGCTACCTTTTGTAATGGACATGTCTCTAAAATATTGGGGCTAACATAGCTAAAGAACTTGGGTCTATTATAATTTAAATAAATTGGTTATTGATCAGATCTTCCATATTAATCATGGATGTTTGGTGATTGACCTGTCTGTTGTCCAACATGATGTAAACCTGTGACACACTCTAAGCCACATCCTTCATGGTATTTACTTCTTACACATTGTACAATATTGGACCATTTCATTGTTGCTAAGGATAATTTCTTTGTATCCATATTAAAGGTTTCAATTTTTCAGTTGACCGCAAAGTTCGAAAGTTGACTACAAGCTTCTGAATCAAGGTTTTTATTATTAGCGTTGTTGGTTTAATTTCATAAATGTTTGTTAGTTGATTTTGCTGGATAGGTTTGTGGTTGAAGATATGGATCATTGTACTCTCTTTGCTGAATCATTCAATGACAATCTAATAAGAAGAAGAATTTGAAAGTGTTTTCCTCGTATTGGGTTTTGCCCTGGTCTCTGACCAACCCTAGTGTCTCTATGTATGAATGCGTTTCTTCTATTGTTTCTTTATGTTTCACTGCATTGATGATGACATTTTTTTTCTATATAATTGAATATGTTACTGAATAATTTTGTAAAACTGAATAATGATATGATGTGACGGGGTGAATTTAATATGCAAATGACAAAATGCAATTGTCAAAGCAAAGAACAATATAACCTTAAGGAAAATTAATATGGTATCAGAGCAAGGCTGAAGATAAATCATTGAAGTTCACCCCTATGAATATACCATTGATGGTAGAAAGATAATATGGAGGAGACTTAAAATAAGGTTAGGGTTTGAAGGAAAACCTAGGTAATTTGGTTATTAGGGTTTAATGATATTATGAGGTTAGGGTTTGGAAGAAATCCCAGATTATGACAAAAATTTGAGATATGAAATATAGAAACCTTAGCATGTTCAGTGTGAAGATGTTCTAGCACTTGTGACAGGTTTGATGTAGCCCTAGATGGGATAATTTCAATTAGGCCTGGTTGCGTATGAATTTGGTTGAAATATATTGAAGGAAACAATGTTATATGGACAATGGATAGTAATGTCTCTTGAAGGCTTGTGCAAGAGGGAGATGATCACCTCTCATTGAAGACATGTACTTTCTCGATTTATGTTACTTATTTATGAATATAATTCAGTTAATATTTAATTATTTGATCATTTACTGTACTTCCTGCATGTACATTTGAGTATTTGGATACTTCTAACCTTCTGATGAGATGTGATAAGTGGATACTTCTTGAGGATCATCCAAGGTGCAAGAAAAGATAGCTAGAAAAAGCTATAATTTTCCATGGCAAATAAGTGATACACAGTGCAAAGGTATATTAATGTTATAAGGTATTGTTTAAGCTATAATATTGGATGGCAAGGTAAGCCCTAAGGCTTGATGGGAATATCACCTTCATGAATGACTCATATATGCATATGAAAGTAAGTTTCATTTATGGTAAATGTGATATATTAGTGCACTTGATATTTAACATGTATCTTACATTTTATACATGATGGATTTCTTGATTTTATGAAGCAAGCTAGATAAATTGCGTTGGATGGTGTTGTCATTGATGTCAACCCATGGAGTTGACTGGGCTTGAATTTGACTAAAAACACAAATCATTAATGTCAAATGGTTAATGAACGCTTCCTAGTAATTTTCGGATTACATCAAGATGGAAGCTATACTATTGGTTGGTTGAAAACCCAAGTCCTATGGTTTGGGTTTCCTGGACTGAGGATAGACCCCAGACTTGTTGATGGTTTTTGAAGGGTAAAACCATTGATTCGTTTTGGAGATATAGGTCATTATATGCTCCTCAAAGAGATGTTTCTGTTGATATGTGGTACGCCTCGAGAGGCCTCTTGGTTTGAGAGATATTCACAATTGAAGTTGGTGACCCCAGGCTCTAGGATAAAACCCCAAGGGGTGGTGACTTGGCATGTTTTTATTAGTTGTGGGCATTTGAGGCATGAGGGATCATTCTTAAATTTTTGTGAAAGACTTACCTTAATACAAGTTATCATATAACCATGGGCTATATATATATATAATTTCTTCATTACAAACGTAAGTGGGTTTTCCTTGGAAATAAAGGAAATTAATCAAAATATTTTATTAAGTTAGATAACATTAATAAAGAAAAAAATGTACCTTAAAAATTCTCTAACGATCACCTAATAAAGGCCCTCATTAGCTTAACCTATTACTATAAAACAAACCTAATATCTCTCCAAGAAATTTCATCTCTCAACAATTTAATCTTCCTATGAAATTTTCGGTGGTGTTTCTCTGTGCTTTTGCAACCTCTCTAAGGCACATTCCAGCGAGGGCATAATCTCTCTTCCAAGAAAATTTTCAAGAATCTTTCAACAAACGTTCAAGCATAATCTTTCCTCCAAAACTGCGAAGCCTTTTCCTAAGTAAGTTTATTTTTGTTTGGATATTATTCTTAGCATCCTGAACTAGTATTTGGTACATATCTTCATGGGCATACTTCTAAATACCTCAAAACTAAGCTATCCTCTTCGACCTATCATTTGAAGCCTCCTGCCCTCTATTCCATAACCATGTTGGTCTCTTTTGTTGCAATAACAAGATTTTAAGAACAAGCGAAGCTCTATGATTGCCTAAGGACTTGTTAGGGAAGCGGATTTGTGGCTAGGACTGCTACAACGAGTTAGAGTATTGGTTAGGGAAACAAAGTTTTAGGAATTTTCTTTGTAAATCACCCTAATAAAAAATATGTTAATATGATTGTTTGATTGATTGTTACAATGAATTGTTTTAGGATTCATACCTAGGAATTAGGGAAGTGAACTAAATTACCTTACAACACAATAGCAATGCTATATTGGATAACTCGCTTTTGTGGCCCAAAATGTTTGGAATTACTATAGTTTGCATTTGTATGGACAACATATGGAATCACATATTTCCCATATGGTAATGATGTGTATAGGCAACGCGTGAAATTATTTGTATAGGCTGTCAGTATAACCTTGATGGAATATAATCACTTAGATGTATAACATAGTAGTATAGCACATTTGTGTAGCACACTAGTGACCTTTACTAGACACTGTTGTTTGGACTGTGTGGGAGATATGTTTGATATGACAAAAATTGATCAAAAATTACTTGAGCTATAAACTTGACATGTAAACTAGAAAATGACATTTAATCTAGCAAATGAAGTAAGTCTATCTTGAAGCAGTGTATAGTAATTTTGACCACCTATAGTTATCAATATATGACAGTGATTCTCACCACAATCACATTGTGTATACATTGAATATTTTCAATAATTAAAGGTAGTAACCAAATCATTGACTTTGAATTTTATTTTTATGCATCTTGTTGACAAAGCACTCATTGCAATTATGAACCAAGACTGTGACATGAATTGACATGATTTATTTTAAATATGATGCCCTGACTTGACTTGACATAAAGACATATTGAAAGTGACATAATGAATAGGTGATGCAACCTTCAAATATATGAAAATATGACTGTGGTAACATGTACATTAGCCGTGTATGAAAACTTGATATATTTACAATGACCGTTTATGTAACTGGAATTACATTAATGATAAGTGATTCCTGTTGACCACAATTGGCAAGTAACAATAACATAAAGTCAGTAACTTGCACAGTATAGTAACCTCATTAACCATGACCTTATTGAAAAATTAAATTCATTCTGATGTGTATTAGGAGTTGTGTCAATAATGTTTGAATCATCAACCAATCCTCTATGTAGGTGTTGACTTGACAGTGGTGATTTGACTTATGACATCATATGACAGTGTTATAGTCAATGGTAATGAATCATTATTGGTTGTGCTATATGATATATGACTATATAGAAATGTTTCTTTGATAAGGAAAGAGATTTGGTGACTTAAATCCTTGAATTGAAAATGATATAAAATATCATACAATGATATGGATTGAAATTGACATGATGTATTGAATTTGACCTTAACATATGGATGACTTGACATACCTTAACACATAAGCTTGGCCTTTTCTTAACTATAGATCTAACTATAGTAAAAATTTCACCACTATGATGACTTCGAGGTTGTATTTTCTAAGTAACATAATTGTGACTCTACAATGTAGCAGGTTCTTGAAGGTAACAACATCTAGTTGTACAACATATTGACATAAGGATGGATAATAGGGTTTTACCAACTGAGCAACAATGTTTATAAATATGTTGGTAGATCTTCGTGGATAGAGATTGAGAGCACTGGTAGCAGGTCATAGGGATGACCAAAGGCACCTTGGTTTGTGCCATTGTTTTATAGAAGTGCTAGATGGTTGCGACATTATTTGTAGCAACACTAGATGTTGAAACATTATTTGCAGCAGCACAAGCAATTTTGTGCAGTGAGGCAGTATGATATGTTGAATATCTTATGAGCATATGATGTTTATCCTTACATGAGAAGTGCAGTACAATGGCCATTGCAGGTTGATTTTTTTGGTATAGTTGGGTAAGGAGTTTTGATGCGAAACATGTGCAATGATTAGTTATCATGAAGTGGTCAGCTTAAGCAAGGTTGTGCATGCTGAACAAGATTATATAGTGTGATCAACAATGCATTCGCAGGACTTGACGTATATTAATTTTGAGTAGAGAAACATTTTCTTATTTACTACATATATTGATTCAGGGCATATGGGGATCTAGTTTGAAAATTGAAACGTTGTCTGTTGACTCTTTGGGGTGGCAGGGTGGTGCAAGGCAAGTGATTGGAGTCACCTTCAGGTTGTGGCCTCATAACACTTCAGGGCGACAGGGTGGTGCTAGGGCAGGTTGTATCATATACAGGGAATTGTGATGTCATTTCAGTTGGGGTTGATAAAATATAGGGTAACGAAGCATCCTTCTGACATCAGCTGGTAAATAGAGTGTTTGGGCACTTGTCAAGTTGTCACCTGAACTAAAGGGAATTGGGGCATCCTTCCGGTTGTAGCAGGGTATTAGGCTTTAGTAGTGTCCTAAAGGTTGTAGCCTATAAATTAGGGGGTTGATGCCTCCCTCAGTTGTAGCTCAAATCTTGATGTAATTAATATTTCTTTTAAGGAGAGAAGAAGACAATACTAGAGAAAAATTTGGTGGTTTTTGACCTGGAGGGGATTTTCCACCTAAAAATATCCGTGTTTATTTTTTAATCTTCCTCTATTTTTTTATGGTTTTTTCTACTGTTGATTATTATTTATAATTGTTGAAGAAAAACATTAATGATAACTGAAGAATAAATAATGATATGAAAAGGATTAAAAAGTGATAATTGCTAATAAATATTGATTCACCCCCCTCTCAGTATTTCCAACAATTGGTATCAGAGCAGGGTCCTTCAATGGGAGCTTAACAACTGTAAGGTATATCTTAGAGTGCAGAAATCAGAAAATAAAAAAGGAAAGCTGCCAAGCATTCAAAGGATTCAAAGGAATTTTTGGGTATTGAAATGATTTCATATTCTATTATCACTAACAAAGAAAATGAAAACAAGAAGAAAGTTTCTGAAGAAGAAGATGAAGAGATGACCGAAATTTAATTTCAAAATGAAGTTGTCAGGGTTATAAAGGAACTAAAGAGAAAGGGAAAGGGATAAATTTCTGCAAGAAGAACTGAAGATAGCAAAAGGACATGTCAGAAACCTTAATAAGAAAAATGAAATTATCAACAATCTTAGAGTGTAGATGGAAGAAGCCATAAAAGTTGAAGTCAATCAAAAGAAACAAGAACTTGATGTAGCCATGTTAGAGATTAATAGGCTTAGGAACAAGTACAAGAAGCAGAAATTGAAAATAAAGTCATGGCAAGCCAATTAAAGGAATTAGACACATCTTAAACAGAAATAAGCATGCTCAAGATTGAAAATGAGAAGCAGAAGGAACAGATATAGGTTATCAAAAGAGAAATAGAGAATACCACTCTTCTCAAGCTACAGGTTGAAGAGGCCGAAAAAATAAGGGAGATCTTGAAAAGATGGTTTCAAGAATATCTTGCTCAAAAGCAATAAGACCTTGATGCAACATTTAATGAGATCAACAAGCTCAAATAAAAGGACCAATTATAGGTTATGGATGGGACAAATAAGAAATTGGCCCAAAATAACAGGGTAGACTCTAATTGATGAAAGTACAAGCTTCACATCTTCGCACAGTGAGATTGAGAAGATGAAAAACCAAAGAAGAATGTTGTAACTCTGAAGAATGATTCCAAAGCAGCAAATGACAAAGAAAAACAAAAGAAGGTGACACTGGGTCTAAAGAAGAATGAGTATAGAAAATCATCTAGGTACGTTCGTCCATTTAATGGTTATTGTTTTTCATGTGCTAACTTTGGACATATGGCTAGGGATTGTAAATCTTTTGACAGATACAATTATCAAGGACCACTACCTTCGAATGAATTATCTAGGTACGAACATTCATTTGATGGTTATTTCTTTTTATGTGCTAACTATGGACATATGGCTAGGGATTGTGAATATCTTGATAGGTACAATCAGTTTTCGCAAAAACCTAGAAGCAAGTTTGCAGTATCACGAGACATGTTCCATGATGATTTTGTTAGTAGAGAATACATGCCAAATGGGCCAAACATTGAATGTTTCAAATTCCATAACTATGGCCATAGAGCTCGCGCTTGCAGATATCAGATGGAATCACTTATGGACAACATTGAATGCTTCAAGTGCCATAACTATGGGAATATGGCTCGAGATTACAAGAACAAGAAGGTTTGGAAAAGGGAACAGGTATAGGAATACCAAGCAGATAAGAAGGTTTCAGCAGTTATGCTTTCAGGATTCGTAAAAGAAAAAGGTCATGAGGAATTAGCAATTGCTTCAGATAATGACTCAAGTCAAGATGGCCCATTAGGTGACTCACTATTTTGAACGATTCAACTCGTTGACTTATTCAATTTTGAATAGGGGGAGTATTAAAAAAATATGTGGCACAGGTCAAGGGAAGCACATATAGGACACATGACCAAAGGGATCGTGATCGAAAAACTATTGCAAGAAGGCTTCTCGTCAGGGGGAGCATAGGAAGATAACAAGTTCACATGAAGCAAGAAAATTCTCACGGGGAGTAACCCTTTGCCATTGATGTCAAAGGGGGAGAGAAAAACCTGATAAGGAGATTGAAATCTCGAGGAGGTGAAGCATGATTTCAAGTGGAGTTTTAATCACAGAAGGAGTACATGTGTTGCCATCAATGAAAAAGGTGGAGATTGTTGGATGATGTTATCATTGTTGTCAACCCATGGAGTTTAATGGGTTTGACTTTGACTAAAACAATAGCCATTGATGTCAAATGGTTAATGAATGCTTCCTAGTAATTTCTGGATTACATCAAGATGGAAGCTATACTGTTGGATGGTGTTCTCATTGTTGTCAACCCATGGAGTTTAATGGGTTTGAATTTGACTAAAACACCAGACATTGATGTCAAATGGTTAATGAATGCTTCCTAGTAATTTCTGTATTACATCAATACGGAAGCTATATTGTTGGATGGTTGAAAACCCAGGTCCTAGGGTTTGGGTTCCATAGACTAAGGATGTACCCTGACCTTGTCGAGTATTTTTGAAGAGTCAAATCATTAAGTTTGTGTTGGAGATACAGGTCATTATATTCTCCTTGAAGAGATGTTTCTGTTGATATGTGGTACACCACGAGATGCCTCTTGGTTTGAGACATATTGACAATTGAAGTTGGTGACCCTAGGTTTTGGGCTAAAACCCCAAGGGGCAGTGAATTGGCATGTTTATACTAGTTTTTGGCATCCAAATTAGGCATGAGGGCTCATTGTCACATTATCATATAACCATGGGATATATATATATATATATATATATATATATATATATATATATATATATATATATATATATATATATATATATTTATTTTTTATTACAAAGGTAAATGGGTTTTCCTTGGAAATAAAGGAAATGAATCAAAACATTTTATTAAGTTAGATAACATTAATAAAAGTATTAATTACCCTAAAAATTCTCTAATGGTCACATAATAAAGGCCCTCATTAGCCCAACCTATTACTATAAAATAAACCTAATATCTCTCCAATACATTTCATCTCTCAACAATTATCTGAAATTTTCAGTGGTGTTTCTCTATGTTTTTTCAGCCTCTCCGAGGCACATTCCAGCGAGGGCATAATCTCTCTTCCAAGAAAACATTTAGGCATCTTTCAAGAAAACTTCTAAGCATAATTTCTCCTCCAAAACTGTGAAGCATTTTCTGAGGTAAGTTTATTTTTGTTTGGATACTATTCTTGGCATCCTAAACTAGTATTCGGTACATATATTCATGTGCATACTTCTAGCTAATTTATAACTAAGATATCCTCTTCGGTATATCATTTGAAGCCTCCTACCCTCTATTCCATAACCATGTTGGTCTCTTTTATGCAATAACAAACTTTTAAGAACAAGAGAAGCTCTATGATTGCCTAAGGACCTGTTAGGGCATTAGATTTGTTGCTAGGAATGCTACAACGAGTTCATGTATTAGTAGGGTAGAAAAGTTTTAGGAATTTTCTTTGTAAATCACCCTAATAAAAAGTATGTTAATATGCTTGTTTGATTGAATGTTACAACGAATTATTTTAGGATTTAGACCTAGGAATTAGGGAAGTGAACTTAATTACCTTACAACGCAATAGCAATGTTATGTTGGATGACTCACTTTTGTGGCCTGAACTATTTGGCATTACTGTAGTTTTCATTTGTATGGAAACCATATAGAATCACATATTTCCGATATGGTAATGATGTGTGTAGGAAACATATGAAATTATTTTTATAGGACGTTAGTATAACCTTGATGAGAGATAATCACTGAGATGTATAATATGGTAGTACAACACATTTTTGTAGCACACTAGTGATCTTGGCTAGATATTTTTGTTTGGACCGTGTGGGAGAAATATTTTATATGACATACCTTGATCAATAGTGACTTGATGCTGAAAATGCAACAAGAAAATTCCTAATTTAATTTTTCCTTGGATAATTTAGGAGAAATTCAAAATTCCATATCAGTAGACAACTTGAGTGAGTTAACTGAGTTGTTATCAATCAATTAGCTTAGTTAATTCAATTTTGGGTCATGAACTTGAGTTATGTACAATTATTCCTAAATTTTAGGAGATTAGGTTGAGTTAATTTCAATTGTAACAATTTAATTCAGTTAAATTGAGTTATGGTCAGTTAAACTAGTACCAACTGTTGGAGGAACTAGTGGAAGGTCTAGCACTATGGTGTAACTTTAGTGTTCAAATAGTTAACTGATCAATAAACCTAAATTAACTCATGAATGCATAGAATTTGAGTTACCCTGTTGAGAGTGGAGTTCAAGGGCATTGTACTATCAATTGTATAAATTTGAATAATAGCTGAATTATTCACCGAGATTATCCTGATTACACACTATTTAAGCTTCATGCATAATACATAACCTCTTCTACAATTGATCATCAATATGCGGAAATAGAAAGCAATCGCATGCGCTCATTAAAACATAATCAAGCACACATATCAACACAGGATGTAATGGGGAAAGAAATAGCTGAAAACCCCCAACTATCTGTATATTATAATGATAGAGAACATGTAACAATACATAGCACAAAGCTCTCACAGCCCTCAGCACTATCTCAATGCTACACACAAACTAGTATGGAAAGTGAACTAGTCACAGGTTCAAATCTCCTCCACAAGTCTGCCTGCCTCTACTGTGAAATCCAAGTTGATTAATGATGAGATCCAAGTTCGAATCCCACTAGCTCCAATTGCGTAATCCTCATTGGAAATCTCCATCAATGTGTGTGCAAATCTCATGCACAGGTATAGTCACAACTGATAGTCACACTGACCCTTTCACCCACCTCTAACACTGGTCTCCACTGAACTGCCCATGCATTGTAGTTAACTGATGTGTTGTTTAGTTGATTTATGAGTTAATAATTAGTGAATTAATTAATAATTAATTTACACCACTCATCACTAGTGTCTTTGTCAGTTAGACTAAATGCAACTAGTTCAACTAAGTTAAATCGAACACAACTCCACCAACTGTCTCATCAACTTCACCAAACTCTGCCACTTGAGTTCTAACTGAAGTCAACCATGCAATAGCTAAACTAACCCTTAGGAAAAGTGTATTTCCTTCTGTCAGCTGCATGGGCCACATCCAAGCATCAAACTGAAGTGCTCTAAGAGGAAAAGATAATGTTTATAGTCTAAATATTATTAAGGGTTAATAATATTTGATTGTTCTATTTTTAGCCCGGCAGTCTAAAAATAGAAACCGCCCAATGTCTAAAAATAGAGGTCCATCTATTTTTACCAACTCGACCAATCATCCATAAATAGCATCCTGCAACTCATAGACCATGATCCATATGTCTAAAAATAGACATAGTCTAAAAATAGACTTTGCGCCAAAATAGCCTGCGGGCCCACTTAGTGAAGGCGACTTCATTTCACTAAGCTCCATCATCTTGTTGCATTTTCAACACTCCCTCTCAACAAGATATGGATTATCTAGCCTAACCACCTCTGTGGTATTGGTGCCTATTACGGTAGCGCCTTCGTCGAGATATCGACGTACGATCCTTATGAGTAGGAATATATGAAAGTAACATGATTCTCCGCTGCACACAATCTCTGATATGATGGTACCTGATGTCGATGTGTTTGGATCTATCATGAAATACTGGATTAGCCTAGAGTTTAATGCAACTCTGGTTATCACAATAAATCACAGTAGGCTCCAAGTGCGAACCGAACAACCCGACCAGGATTTTCCTCATCCATATAGCCTCGCATGCAGCCAAGATTGCTGCCATATACTCAGCCTCTGCTGAACTGAGTGACACGGATCTCTGCTTCCTGCTATACCAAGAAAATGTTGTCGATCCGATACTGAAGATCCCTCCAAATGTGCTCTTTCTGTCCGTTGGGCTCCCTGCCCAATCTGCATCCGTGAAGCCACACAGCTTCACCTCATCCTCCTATCTGTACCACAAGCCATATCCTGATGTGCCTCTAAGATAATGCAATACATGCTTGCCCGCCTTCTAGAAGAGCTTGGTAGGCTTAACCATAGCTTACGAAAGCTGGTTAGCAACATAGCATATATCGGGTTGTGTATTGACCAGATACATAAGCGACCCCACCAACTGTCGATAAACAGTGGCATCCACTACCTCCGCTGAAGTAGCATCCTCCTTCCTCCAACCTCCAGGAAGAGGAGTATCAAAGGCTTGCAGCCATTCAAAAGGCTTGCGGCCATGCATGTTGAACTACTCCGGTATCTCCCGGGCTACTTACCACGAAATAAATAGTCCATCCTTTGCTGTGCCAAATTTCCAATCCCGAAATAATGAAGGAGGCCCAAGTCCTTCATCTCAAACTCTCTTGCAAGATATCTACTGCATGAAAGTATCCTTGACTCATCACCGTCAAAATCATATATCATCTACATATAGTACTAAATGGTCAATAACTACCCCTCTACAATACGATGCAATTGAGATCGCATACTCACTCTGGAGAATTCAGAGTGGTGAAATATTTGTCTGTCAGGTGTGGCCTGGCACGGGTGCTTGTTTCAACCAGGCTCTGGTGCCTCCTTGATGCACATGCGACTCACTGCTGAAGATCTCGAAACCTTCAGGCTGCTCTATGTACACCTCCTCAATAACTCCATTGAGGAACGCAGTCTTCACATCCATCTGATGAATGTGCCACCCCATCTGCGCTGAGAGAGCAAGGATCGTCCGTATGGAAGAGTACCTTGCGACAGGTGCAAAATTCTCCTCATAATCGATCCCCTCGATCTGTGAGAAGCCACGGGCGACAAATCTTGCCTTGTACTTCTCCACACTCCCGTCAGCCGCCTGCTTCACTTTGTAGATCCATCGCGAACCCACCACTGATTTCCCCTCCGGTCACGGGACAATCTCCCATGCACTGTTTCTGACAATAGAATCATACTCTTCCACCATGGCATCTACCCATGCGGGGTACTCCACAGCTTCCTCGAAAGAGGATGGCTCTGTCACGACACATTTGCTCACAAGAGCCATGTATCCAGTGTACCGATCCGGTGACTGTCTCTGTCTGCGCTGTGCTGTAGGTGGTCCTACAATATTCTCTGCATCTTGAGCCAGTCGCTCAGCTTTTGTAGTGCGCTTGCGCCCTCTGATGGTTGGCGTTGCATGAGTGGTCTCTTCCATTCCATGAACTTCCTCTTATGGCTGATCCACATCCGGAAGCTCATCCTTAGGAACTAATAGCTCCTCATCTGCATGCAAGTGTGGCTCCCTCTCAAGCGAACACTGCATGGCTTTCTCCTCCTGAAATTTGATATCCCTTCGCACAACAGTCTTGCGACTGTCTGGAAAATACACACGATAGTTGTGGGGTGTATCAGTGTATCCAAAAAATATTCCAAACTCTGCAGTCAGATCCAGCTTCTTTCTGGCATCCTTCGTCACATGCAAGTAGACAGGTGAACCAAAAATCCTCAAATGGGAAATATCAGGTCTCTTGCCAGAAAACGCCTCCTCCGGTGTACTCATGCCAAGTATCTTGTGAGGACAACGGTTCTGCACATATTGCCCCGTGTGCATACTCAGATAGGAAGTGAAGGGAGGCCATTGAAATTACAGCATCACATGCGGCCTTGATCGTTCTGTTCTTCCACTTAGCAACTATGCAACGTGGTTAGCAAGAGTGCGATGAGCTCTCTAGGAATCCTTACGCACTACAAAGTCCTTGAATTCGGCAGAGATGAATTCACCACCATTGTCGCTCCTAAGAGCCTTCACATGCTTCCCCGATTCCTTCTCAACCAGCGCCTTGAACTCACAGAACTTTGAGTATGTCTCGCTCTTCTTCTGCATGAAGAAGATCCAGCACTTCCGAGAGAAATCATCAACAAATATCACATAGTAATTGTGCTTTGCTATCGAAGCTACTGAGAAAGGTCCACACACGTCTGTGTGAATTCTCTCAAGGATCATCGTGGCGCGACTATCCTTCTCGTGAAAGGTGGCTTTCACAAAATTCCCACGTACACCCTTGCAACGTATTTAACGTAAATTGCCCTTAGGAAGCCCGATGAAATCTCGCTGCCGGTATCTTCAAAGCTCCATGGTGAAGGTGGCCCAATCTCGGTGCCACAGCTCGCCATCATCCCGGCTCACCACTCCTTCCGCCTTGCATGCCATTGCTGTGCAGCCATCTACTTGCAACAGATAAAGGTTCTTGACTCGAACCCCTATCTTCCGGGTCTCTCCAGTTGTCTTACTACACAGGAAAGCTTTTCCCTCGCTGAAGACAACATCGTACCCCTTGTCTTCTAACATCGCCACAGAGATTAGATTCTTCTTCAATCCTGGAACATGCATCACTTCCTTCAATACGAAGGGCTTACCAGACTCCCTCTCAAAGGAAATGGTACCGATACCGGTCGCACTGTATCTACCATCATTTCCCATCTCGATGTGCACTCCAAGATCTTTCTCATCCAGATCTGAAAACAGATCTCGATTTCCAGTCATGTGAAAAGATGCACCAATATCCAAGAACCATACTGATCCCATCACACTTGAGACCAAGCATGCGATCAGCAAAAAATCCAGCTCAAACTGCGAGGCTAAGGCCTCTCCCACTGCAGATCCAGCAGCTTGCTTATTTTTCTTCTTCTGCAGACAATTTGTGGCATAATGTCCGTGTTGGTGACAGTGAAAACACTTCACCTTGGACATGTCCTGCTTCTTACCTTTCGCACCGGAATGAGAAGCTTTCTTGCTCTTCCCCTTCTTTGCTTTGGCAGCCAAAGCGAAATTTTCTTCATCAGATGCCTTTGATGAAGATCCGTCTCTGGTATTTCGCCTTATCTCCTCTTGCACAAGATCCGACCAAAGTCGCTCCCATCCTGGCAATTTATCCCGACCATTGACAGAATCCTAATAGGCATGCCAACTCTTTGAAAGACCAAGGAGAGCCAAGCTCACCAATTCCTCATCATCTACAGTCACCCCCACACTTCTCAGCTCATCCTTGCATTGGATGAACTTCGTGAGGTACTTCGGCATACTGTCGCCTTTCTCCATCTTTATGTGTCTGAGTTTATCCTTGAACGCCAACTTCCTCTGGTCGCTCTTGCTTTGGAATAAATCTTTCAATGCTTTCCACATCAAGTATGGAGAAGCTTTTCCATGCATGCTAGATACAATGTGATCCTTCATGCCCTCCAACAGAATCCTTCGACATTTTTCCATCTTCTTTTTCCAAGCCTCAACTTGAGCAGCATCAGTAGGCTTTGGGATCTCAGCTTCTATGAACTCCTTCAGCCCGTTATCATCTAATACTGCCTCCATTCTGTCCTTCCATGCAACATAATTCGAACTGCCCTCAAGGGCATATTCCAGTCACAATCCATTGAAAGACATTTCAACTCTGGCAACAAGAAAACTTCTGCAAACTCGAATTCCAAATTCTGCTGCAAATTTGAATTCCACCAGCTCAAAACTCAACAGCTTCCAATCTGTGAGAAAAAATTATTTCTAGCACAGAGATCGACTATAGGGGCATTTACTGGATATATCACCTTTCAAGGAAAGGATGGATCCAAAGGCTACCTGGCCCGTTACAGACTCTGTCTACCGAAATAATTGTAATCACTGTAATAGATCCAATGATCAATCTCACTCTGATACCATGTAGAAATTTGAATAATAGCTGAATTATTCACCGAGATTATCCTGATTACACACTATTTAAGCTTCATGCATAATACATAACCTCTTCTACAATTGATCATCAATATGCGGAAATAGAAAGCAGTCGCATGCGCTCATTAAAACATAATCAAGCACACATATCAACACGGGATGTAATGGGGAAAGAAATAGCTGAAAACCCCCAACTATCTGTATATTATAATGATAGAGAACATGTAACAATACATAGCACAAAGCTCTCACAGCTCTCAGCACTATCTCAATGCTACACACAAAACTAGTATGGAAAGTGAACTAGTCACAGGTTCAAATCTCCTCCACAAGTCTGCCTGCCTCTACTGCGAAATCCAAGTTGATTAATGATGAGATCCAAGTTCGAATCCCACTAGCTCCAACTGCGCAATCCTCATTGGCAATCTCCATCAATGTGTGTGCAAATCTCATGCACAATCATGGTCACAATTGATAGTCACACTCACCCTTTCACCCACCTCTAACACTGGTCTCCACTGAACTGTCCATGCATTGCAGTTAACTGATGTGTTCTTTAGTTGATTTATGAGTTAATAATTAGTGAATTAATTAATAATTAATTCACACCACTCATCACTAGTGTATTTTTCGGTTAGACTAAATACAACTAGTTCAACTAAGTTAAACCGAACACAACTCCACCAACTGTCTCATCAACTCCACCAAACTCTGCCACATGAGTTCTAACTGAAGTCAACCATACAATAGCTCAACTAACCCTTAGGAAAAGCGTATTTCCTTCTGTCAGCTGCATGTGCCACATCCAAGCATCAAACTGAAGTGCTCCAAGAGGAAAAGATAATTTTTATAGTCTAAATATTATTAAGGGTTAATAATATTTGACTGTTCTATTTTTAGCCCGGCAGTCTAAAAATAGAAACCGCCCAATGTCTAAAAATAGAGGTCCATCTATTTTTTCCAACTCGACCAATCATCCATAAATAGCATCCTGCAACTCATAGACCATGATCCATATGTCTAAAAATAGACATAGTCTAAAAATAGACTTTGCGCCAAAAATAGCCTGCGGGCCCACTTAGTGAAGGCGACTTCATTTCACTAAGCTCCATCATCTTGTTGCATTTTCAACATCAATTGTAAACTATTCCATGTTTTACAGGTCGTGCACTCAGTCAGGGAAGGACCAAAAGGAATTGCACAATCCATATTGAGGAATTTCCTAAATAATAGGGGCTAATTACTTGAGGAACAACGCAAGGAAATAAGAGCTTGGAGGCTCAAAATTTAGGCTAAGTATTGGCCAAGTTCATTCAGTCAAGCAGAGAATAGAAGATATAGGTGCAGGTTGAGCTCAAGGTTGAGCATAACATATTGTATTCACCCAGATTATTTGATTAATGCAATACATCTAGTAAGGGGTTTTGAGCAATTGATTTTCCCTACATAAATATTTGTATATGTGTGATCTTGATGCATGTTAATGATTTGTGTTCTCGATCACGAATTTTCTTATGCAAATCAATAGAGTAAATTCTAGTCTTGTGATTTAGTAAATTTCATGAAATCCCAATCCAAAGTAGATTCGAGTCAAGGGGGCAAGAAGACAAACTTGTCCATAATCAAGTGCTTTCACTGTCATGAATTCAGGTACTATGCCATGAAATTTCCACACAAGAAAGCAAGAAAGAAGACTGTGGGAGGAGAAATGGGTGAAGCCTTAGATTCACAATTCGAACTTGATTTTACTCTCATTGCATTCATGAAAATCACAATAATGGGAAGTGTGTGGTATCTTGAAAACGGTGCCTCATTCCATATGACAGGGAATAAAGATTTATTTAGTGATATGGAGGAGAGGGATCTCCAAATGCACATCGAGATCGAAGATGATGGGAGGTATAGTGCAACTAGGATCGAAATGGTCACCTTTCAGAGGGATTGGGGCACCCCTCTTAGGCTCAAGGATGTGATTTTTGTACCATGTATAAAGAAGAATCTGGTTTCCATCGCGGTTTTGGAAGACTATGGCTACAATGTGATATTCAGTAAAAGAAATTATTTCCCACGACACATCTCCACGGGACAAGTGAATCAGACTGGGGTTCGGGTGAATAACCTCTATAGGTTTGATGGGGAAGACTTTGCTTCTTTGAGCACAAAGGAGAAGAAGGTGCAGAGTCGAGATGTCGGTGAATTGTGGCATAGAAGACTTAGCCACTTGCATCATGGAGGTTTGAAGATCATGCAACATATCATCACATGCCTCCCCAAAGGAGCACTAGACTAGCATAATACATGCATAGGGTGTACTTTGGGGAAGTACACAAAAGCCACATTCAATGATCAGGATAGTAGGGCACATGAAATCCTTGAAAGGAACCAATTTCATGCCTATGGGCCTTTCTCGACAGCCTCCACTTCCAAGCACATGTATTATGTTCTATTTGTAGATGAATTCTCATGTAAGCGCTTTATTTTTTTCATGCAGAAGAAATACTAGACATTCTCCAAATTTATTGATTTTAAAACACTTATCGAGAAAGAAACTAGCAGAAAATTAAAGGATCTCAGGAGAAACAATGGTGGTGAGCATGTGTCAAATGAGTTTAAAAATTATGTGCAAAGGAAGGAATTTGACGGGAGTTAACAACACTCGATAATCCACAACAGAATGGGGTGGTTGAGAGGAAGGAAAAAATTATTGTGGGAGGTGCACGGGCGATGTTGCATGACCAGGTCCTACCTCTGTACTTGTGGGTCGAAGCATGCAACACAACAATAAATTTTTAGAATAGGAGTCCTCAAAGTATTCTTGGCATGAGTACACCAGAAGAAGATTTTTCAAGAAAGAAACTAGATGTGTCACACTTCAGGATCTTTGGATCATTAGTTTACTATCATTTTTCTAAAGAAGTAAAGAAAAATCTAGAGTTGACAGCAACGTTGGGCATATTTATGGGGTGCACTGATACACCTCACAACTATCGGGTGTACCTTCCATCTCTCAGGATGAAATTTGTTCATAGATATGTGATGTTCGACGAGGAAAAGACAATGAAGTGTTCTCTTGAGAGGGAGCTTTAGTTGCATGAAAATCAAAATTTTTTGAATCCAAAGGAAGAACCTCAAGAAGTTTTGGAGCAAACACAGGCAGAGGAGAGGAGAGTGGATACAACCACTCTGGTAGAGACATCCAAGGAATGAAGGAAGAAAAATAGGGAAGTCAAAAAGTTATTGTAGGATGATAGAGAGAATGTGGGAGCACCCACATCACAGTGTAGGAAGAGGAGGTCACTAGATCGATACACTGACTACATGGCTCGGATGAGCAAGCTAGTAGAGATAGAAAGAAACTCATTTGAGGAAGAAGTAGAGAAGCCAATATGGGTAGTGCCATGGTAGAGGAGTATGTCTCCATTTTCAGAAAAAATGTTTGGGAAGTGGTCCCAAGACTTGCAGACAAATAGATGGTAGGTTCGAGATGGATTTAAAAGGTAAATCATGTAGCAGGCGGAAGCATCGAGAAGCACATGGCTAGGTTTGTGGCCAAGGGGTACTCTCAGGTAGAAGGGATTGATTATGAAGAGACATTTTATCCTATAACAAGGTACTCTTCCATTAGATTAATTCTTTCTTTTTCTGCAAAGATGGGGTGGAAGATCCACCAGATGGATGTGAAGACAACATTCCTCAATGGAGTTATTGAGGAGGAGGTGTACATTGAACAACCTGAAGGTTTTGAGATCTTTGACAGAGAGTCGCATGTGTTTCAACTCTAGCAGGTGATGTATGGGTTGAAGCAAGCACCTCATGTTTGGTACACCATGATCAGTAGCTACCTCACTGGTTTGGGATTCACCAAAAGTGAAGCAGATGCAAACCATTACCACATTCTAGTAGAAGGTAAATTGTTGATTATTTTTCTTTATGTTGATGGATTTATTTCGAACGAAGATGAAAAGCTCATCAGTCTTGCAAGGGGGACCTTGCAAGAGAATTAGAGATGAAGGAAATGGGGTTGATGCACTATTTCCTTGGTTTGGAAGTATGGAGAGAGAAGGGGAATTTTTTTTCTTCCAGGGTAAGTATGCCAACGAGATACTTCAAAAATTAGACATGGACAAATGCAAACCCATGGAGACTCATGTAGCAACCAATTGGAAGAAAGAGGATGCCACTTCAAGTGAGGAAGTGGATGCTACCGTGTACAGGAAGTTGGTGGGTTCACTCATGTATCTGTTGAGCACATGGCTAGATTTGTGTTATGTAAACATTTGACTATGGTAACTCAGAGGCGCCACTCAGTTTTGACTTTGGTATAGACAGAAAGAGGGAGTGAATCTGCAAGGATTCACAGATGTAAATTGGGCGGGAAGTCCATCAGATCATAAAAGCACTTCAGGAGGAATTTTCAGTGTTTTATCAACAATAGTTTATTGGTACAATAGGAAGTAGAGATTAGTTGCACTGAGCTTAGCAAAATCAGGGTACATGGTTGCCAGTCAAGAAACTTGTGAGGCTATCTAGATGAGGAAGATTCTTGTTTGCTTATTTGGTCAGAGTATGGATGCTACAGTGAATTACTGTGACAATTAGTCATATCAAACTCTCTAAGAATCTATTTTTTCATGATTGGTCCAAGCTCATAAAATATTTGGTACCACCATCTACAAGATTGTGTGGAGAGGCGGATCATGTTGTTGCAATACATCCCAACAGAGGAACAAGATGCATATATTTTGAAAAAATCCTTCTCAAGGGGTAAATTTGAGTTCCATAGAAGCAGGATTGGGGTATCTGATAATCCCTTGTTGAGAGGGAGTGTTGAAAATGCAACACGAAAATTCATAATTTAATTTTCCCTTGGTTAAATTAGGAGAAATTTGAAATTCCACATTAGTAGACAACTTGAATGAGTTAACGGACTTTATATCACTCAATTATCTTAGCTAATTTGATTTGGGGACATGAAATTGAGTTATATACAATGATTCCTAAATTTTAGGAGCCAGGGTTGAGTTAATTTCAGTTGTAACAATTTAATTCAATTAAATTGAGTTATGGTTAGTTAAACTAGTTCCAACTATTGGAGGAACTAGTGGAAGGTCTAGTAGTGGGGTGTAACTTCAGTATTCAACCACTTAACTGATCAATCAAGCTAAATTAACTCATTCATGCATATAATTCGAGTTGCCCAGTTGAGAGTGGAGTTGAAGGGTAGTGTACTATCAATTATAAACTATTCCAAGTTGTACAGGTCATGCATTCAGTTAGAGAAGGACCAAAAGGAATTGTGAAATACATATTGAGGAATTTCATAACTAATAGGGGCTAATTCCTTGAGGAACAATGCAAGGGAATAAGAGCTTCGAGGATTGAAAATTTGGCTAAGTATTGGTTAGGTTTAGTCAACCAAGCAGAGGATAGAAGATACAGGTGCAGATTGAGCTCAAGGTTGAGGAAAGCATATTTTATTCATCCAGATTATTTGATTAATGCAATACATATAGTAAGGGGTTTTGAGCAGTTGATTTACCCTAGATAAATATTTGTGTATGTGTGTTGAATCTTGATGCATGTTAATGATTTGTGTTCTTGATCCTGAATTTTCTTCCGAGGAGTAGTAGAGTAGATTCTAGTCCTGTGATTTAGTAAATTTCATGAGCAGTTTAGGATCTACACATTAATTTCTACACTTCAGATATAGAATTGACATGTAAACTAGAAAATAACATTTAAGCTATCAAATGAAGTAATTCTATCTTGAAGCAATGTATAGGAAGTTCAACCATCTACAATTTTCAATATATGAGAATGATTCTCACTACAATCTCATTGTGTATAAATTAAATATCTTCAAGAATTCAAGGGAGTAACCCAATCATTGACTTTGAATTTTATTTTTGTGCATATTGTTGACAAACCTCTCATTGCAATTCCGAACCAATACTGTGACATGACTTGACATGAATTCTTTGCAATATGACACCCTAATCTAACTTGATATAAAGACATATTTGAAAGTGACATAATGACTAGGTGATGTAACCTTCAAATATATGACAATATGACTATGTTAACATGTACATTAACAATGTATGAAAATTACCTTTTGTGTGACTAGATTTACATTAATGATAAGTGATTCAAGTTGACCAAAATTGGCAAGTAACAATAACCTAAAGTTTGTAACTTGCACACTATAGTAGCTTCATTAACCATGACCTTGTTGAAAAATGAAATTCACTATGATGTGTATTAGGAGTTGTGTCAATAGTGTTTGACTTAATAACCAATCCTCTATGTAAGTGTTGACTTGATAGTGGTGATTTGACTTATGACATCATATGACAATGGTATAGAAAATGCTATTGAATGAGTATTGGTTGGGCTATATGATATATGACTATATAGCAATTTTCTTCAATAAGGAAACATCTTTGGTGACTGCCATCCTTGAAATGAAAATGATATAAAATATCATAGATTGATATGGATTGACATTAACATGATGTATTGACTTTGACCTTAACATATGGTTGACTTGACATACCTTAACACATAAGCGTGGCCTTAGCTTAACTATAGATCTTAATATAGTAATACTTTCAGCACTATGATGACTTAGAGGGCATATTGTATAGGTAACATAATTGTGACTCTAAAGGTTAGTAGGTCCTTGAAGGTAATAACATCTAGTTGTACAACATATTGACATAAATATGGATAGGAGGGTTTGACCAACTGAGCAAAAAAATTTAGACATATGTTGGTAGCTCTTCGTGGAAAAAGCTTGAGAGCACTGGTATTAAGTCATAGGGATGACTTGAGGCACCTTGGTTTGTGTAATTTTTTTATATCAGTTCCAGATGGTTGCAAAATTATTTGTAGCAACACCATATGGTTGCAACATTATTTGCAGCAACATGAGCATGTTTGTACAGTGAGGCAGTATGATATGTTGACTATCTCATGAGCATATGATGTTTATCCTCACATGAGTAGTGCAGTATAATGACCATTGCAGGCTAATTTGTTTGGTATAGTTATGCAGTGAGTTTTGATGTGCAACATTATGCAGTGATTAGTTTGATTGTGTAGTGGTCAAATTGAGAAAGGTTGTGCAAGTTGAAAATGATTATACAGTGTGATAAGCAGTGTAGTTGCAGTACTTGAAGGATATTCATTTGTGAGTAGAGAACCATTCTCTTATTTACTATCTTCATATATTGATTCAGGGCACAAGGGGATCGAGTTTGAAAATTGTGAAATGTGGTCTGCTGAATCTTTAGGGTGGTTGGGTGGTAAAAGGCAGGATATTGGAGTCACCTTCAAGCAGTGGTTTGAGAACAGTTCAGGGTGAAAGGGTGGTGCTAGGGTAGGTCGTAGCCTGCACAGGGAATTGTGGCGCCCTTTCAATTGGGGCTGATAAACTACAGGGTGACGCAGCATCGTTCTGACAATAGCTGATAAATAGAGTGTTGGGGCACTTGGCAGGTTGTGGCCTGGCCTACATGGTGTTGGGGCATCCTTTGAGTTGCAGCAGGGTATTATGGTTTAGTAGCGTACTACATGTTGCATCTTGTAAATTTGGGGATTTATGCCTTCCTCAGTTGTAGCTGAAATATTGATACAATTAACATTTATTTTAAAGAGAGAAGAATACACTTACTAGAGAAGCATTCGGTGGATTTTGATCCGGAGGGGGTTTTACCCTAAAAATATTTGTGTCTATTGTTTTATATTCCTGCATTGTTGTATGGTGTTTTCTACTATTTATTATTGCTTATAATTATTGAAGAAAGTCATTAATAATAATTGAATAATAAATAATGGTATGAAAAGGATTAAAAAGTGCTAATTGCTAAGAAATATTGATTCACCCCTCTCTCAATTTTTCCAACACATTGTTTTCGATATATGGTAACTTGATACTAATGTTAATGCACGTGATAAGCATGATAACCTTGATGATAAAAGTGTAACAATAAGATTGATGCTTATGACCTTCTTGTTAGGTTTTGATAAGCTTGGTAAATTTGACAATGTGTAAATTTGGATGACTCGTCTTGATGGTTGGATAATGTGATAAAGAAGTGATGTTGTGATTATGATTCTTGAAGTATACTCTTATTATTTGTTCTAATTATTCGACACTAACCCTTGATGAAAGTATGTCATGTTCATATGTGATGATAAAGTAGTTGATGATAACATGTTATGATCATGTTGAATTTAGAACCTGATATAGTTTGATTTCATGATCTAACAATTATGTTGATGCGTAACAATATTATGATAGGGAGGTTGATGTTTTGAATGATGATGAATGAAGTGGCTTCCCATTTAGAGGGAGAAATTTTCTATGAGATTTTAACACCTATTATCATTTGAATTTAATGTATAGAAGATTCTTAATTGTTGAAGTAAGAATTTTGGACATGAATAGACATATATATGATGTTGTTAGTCTGCAAGAAGCTCTGATTTTAGGAGAGAAGGTTTCTCCTAGTATAAGCCCCAATCGCTAGGAGAGAGGCTTAAGAGTGTCTTTATAGGACTCCCAACTACATAGAAGAGGCCTATGGGCATGATTGTGCCTGTAGGACACAAAAAATTAAATCCCTATGCATAAAACCAGGAGCACACCTGGGTTATGAAAATCCTATAGATATGGAGCAACCAATAGAATGTATTATGAGAAAATAAGTTTGAATGTTTGAATTACTATAGATAATGTGAATGTGTTAACTAAACTTGTTTTTGCAGGGGACCAGAAAATGCATATTGGTATGTTATTTTGATTTATGAAGCTAGTATATGATAGTATTTGATAACATGTGCAAGGATTTGACAAGTTTTGGCTTATTGATTTTATATGTTTTGACATGACTCTTGATATTTCATAGATATGTTTTGGTTTATGGATTGATTAAATTCACAATGATAACAAATTAGGGTTGATTTGATAACTGATGATTTTCCTTAATGACAGTGCTATGTGGGCATAGTGAATTTCAATGACTAATATTGGTATTCAATAGTGATTGTGTATTGAAATAATTTGCTTTGGAACATTAGTTGAAGTATAAATAGTTGTGATTCAATATGCAGTGATCTCACAAATGAATGCATGAAACTTATATGAATTTCCATTGGTGTATGCATTTGCATCTACTGATAGAAATGATTTATATTATGATCATGAGGATGCATTGATGAAGTTTGGCTTAATATTGCTTCATAAATGACATTTTTTGGCATGAAAATAGATTCACAACTTGGTATTTGGATGTGAGATCTACTTGACACTTGGTCCGAAGAGTTTTCCATAGTGATATTGGCATAAAATTTAATGACTTTGATATTAGTTTTGATTTGACATATAAGGCTTGATAATCTGACTTAGTTGATTTGATTGCATGATATTAACTTGTGTAAGGTTGATTATATTGGTTTGATCAATATTTTGTTTGCAGATAACATTGTATGGTTTGATGCAAGCTTCCCGAGCCTGGTATGTTCACATTGACAGTTACCTGGTAAAGTTAAGCATATGTGTTGATCCAAACCTCTACTTCAAAGTGGTCCAAGGTATGACTTTGATTTTGGTTTTATATGTTGACGATCTATTCTTGACAGGTAACAAGCCTATGATGATAAAAGGAAGAGGGATATGGGCTATGAAGTTTGAAATGAAGAACTTGGCATTATGAAGTTTGGAAAAGGGAAATATATTGTGAAGCTATTAACGAAAATTTTGGAAAGTGGGAATGCAAATCCTTGGATACCTTGATGGAATTGAATTTCAAGAAGTTATGAAAAAGATATTGTTGAAATTGACTTGGAAATCGAAAGTTGATTAAGACAATGATGTTCCTTGGGAACACCCATCTGGATAAATGTATTGCAATGAAAAACCTGAGTCAATTCATGATTGAGACACTTCATACACATTGGGTTTCCACCAAGGACACTTTGAGATATTTTCATGGGACGATAAATTTGGTATGAGATATTCTTCATATGATATGATTGCATGGGTGTACTAATGATGTTTGGGATTGTTATTGATGAGATGAGCACATCTAGGTGCTACTTTAGTATGATATCTTCCATGATATTTTGGATGAAAATCCTATAGCTTTAAGTACGATCGCAATTGAGTACGATGTTACTAGTATGTCTAGCTGTGAGGCATGTTGAAGAAACTATTTGGAGAATTATTTTGAACAGTTTTTGGATGTGACAATGATACATTGCGATAATAAACATTGGAATCCTATTGATATAGAATCTCATATTGATCTAGGATATATATATCTTCATAGATTGAGTCGGTGTTAAGGTATGAGACAAACTTATGATTGTGGTTGTTTCCTCTGTAAGAGGGAGGATGAATGAGGTATCCTTTTGTGACATAAATTTTTTCTAATATAATATTTGATTTGATGTCTTACATTCACATGAGACTACTGCTACTGAGAAATTATGATTGAACTCTTGAGTGAGTTGTTTAAACCAATACCATATATGAGCACATTGATATGTTTTTAATCTAAAAAGAGTAGGAATGATTGAGAACATTGAGCCAACGATTCCCCCCCCCCCCCTATTTGAGCACATAGGGTGAGGAATTGAGATGTAGGGCTCCTGGGGTTAAAGGATCTTTTGACAATAGGGTATTACCCCTATTTTTTACCCATAGGGTGGAATATGTTTCTCCTCTATCTTATTCTATGCAGAGTATACCCTAGTTGGCATCATACCCATAATATGGGCTTTTTTCACTCCCCGTTTGGCCAACACGTTGAGAGAGCTTGGAGGTCTGTGACCTGATATGATTATGATGCAGGGGTTCTAACACATAAATCTTGAGGGTCATTCTTGGGAAGATAAATGGGTAATATGATGGATGAGATATTGTTGATCGACATAGGGTGGAATATGTTTTCTACCCTATGTTATGACTCCTATTGCTCGACATAAGGTGGAATATTTTTTCTCCCCTATGATATGACATGAGGTGAGAGTGTCCCACAGGATATTCCAGATTTTCATTGGATTCTATGTTGACACTAAGCTACCCTATGTGGTTTAGGTTGAGATGTGCTCCTTGATGTTTCATGGGTAGTAGCATTGGGCTCCATGCTAACAATGATTCTGGGTGGTAGCAGTGGCTCCCCAATGGATAGAGGTTAGTAGCGCAGGCTCCCATCCAATGTGAAATTATTCTTCTTTTTTATTCAAGAATGTTGAACATATGATCATATACATGCAAGAGATAAGCATGGATAAGCAAAGATGAGCCGATATGAGCAGTGACAACATTTGATGATATGAAAATATGACTTTGGTAATATGTACATTAACCGTGTATGAAAACTAGATATATTTGCAATGAAATTTTATGTGACTGGACTTACATTAATGATAAGTGATTCTTGTTAACCACAATTGGCAAGTAATAGTAACCTATAGTCAGTAACTTGCACCCTATAGTAACCTCATTAACCATGACCTTATTGAAAAATTAAATTCATTATGATGTTTATTAGGAGTTGTGTCAATAATGTTTGAATCAACAACCAATCCTCTATGTAGGTGTTGACTTGACAGTGGTGATTTGACTTATGAAATCATATGACAGTGTTATAGTCAATTTTAATGAATCAATATTGGTTGGGTTATATGATATATGACTATATATAAATGTTTCTTTGATAAGGAAAGAGATTTGGTGACTGCAATCCTTGAATTGAAAATGATATAAAATATCATACAGTGATGTGGATTGAAATTGACATGATGTATTGACTTTGACCTTAACATATGGTTGACTTGACATACCTTAACACATAAGCTTGGCCTTATCTTAACTATAGATCTAACTATAGTAATAATTTCACCACTATGATGACTTAGAGGTTGTATTTTCTAAGTAACATAATTGAGACTCTATAGGGTAGCGGGTCCTTGAAGGTAACACAATCTAGTTGTACAACATATTGACATAAGGATGTATAATAGGGTTTTACCAACTAAGTAACAATGTTTAGAAATATGCTGGTAGATCTTCGTGGACAGAGCTTGAGAGCACTGATAGCAAGTCATAGGGATAACCTAAGGCACCTTGGTTTGTGCCATTGTTTGATAAAAGTGCTAGATGGTTGCGACATTATTTGTAGCAGTGCGAGATGTTGCAACATTATTTTCAGTTGCATGAGAAATTTTGTGCAGTGAGGTAGTATGATATGTTGAATATCTCATGAGCATATGATGTTTAACCTTACATGAGTAATGTAGTACAATGACCATTGCAGGTTGATTTGTTTGGTATAGTTGGGAAATGAGTTTTGATGTGAAACATTGTGAAATGATTAGTTATTGTGCAATGGTCAGCTTAAGCAAGGTTGTGCATGTTGAACAAGATTATATAGTGTGATCAACAGTGCATTCATAGGACTCAACGTATATTAATTTTTAGTAGAGAAACATTCTCTGATTTACTACATATATTGATTCAGGGCATATGGGGATCCAATTTGAAAACTGAAACATTGTCCGCTGACCATTTAGGGTGGAAGGGTGGTGCAAGGCAAGTGATTGGAGTCACCTTCAATTTGTGGCCTCATAACACTTCAGGGTGGCAGGGTGGTGCTAGGGTAGGTCGTAGCCTATACAGGGCATTGTGATGTCCTTTCAGTTGGGGTTGATAAACTACAGGGTAACGAAGCATCCTTCTAACATCAGCTGGTAAATAGAGTTTTGGGGCACTTTTTAAGTTGTGGTCTGAACTAAAGGGTGTTGGGGCATCCTTCCGGTTGTAGCAGGGTATTAGGCTTTAGTAGCATCCTACAGGTTGTAGCCTGTAAATCAGGGGGTTGATGCCTCCCTCAGTTGTAGCTCAAATCTTGATGTAATTAATATTTATTTTAAAGAGAGAAGAAGGAAATTACTAGAGAAACATTTGGTGTTTTTTGACCTGGAGGGGGTTTTCCACCTAAAAATATCTGTGTTTATTTTTTTATCTTCCTGCATTGTTTTATGGTGTTTTCTACTGTTGACTATTTTTATAATTGTTGAACAAAAACATTAATGGTAACTGAAGAATAACTAATGATATGAAAAGGATTAAAAAGTGATAATTTCTAAGAAATATTGATTCATCCCCCTCTCAGTATTTCCAAGAATTGGTATCAGAGCAGGTTCCTTCAGTAGGAGCTTAACAACTGTAAGCTAGATCTCAGAGTGCATAAATGGGAAAATAAAAAGGGAAAGCTACCAAGCATTCAAAGGATTCAAAGGAAGTTTTGGGTATTGAAATGATTTCATATTCTATTATCATTGAACAAATAAAATGACAACAAGAAGTAAGTTTCTGAAGAAGAAGATGAAGAGATGACCGAAATTTAATTTCAAAATGAAGCTGTCAGAGTTATGAAGGAACTAAAGAGTAAAAGGGAAAGGGATAAATTTCTGCAAGAAGAACTGAAGATAGCAAAAGGACATGTTAGAAACCTTAATAAGATAAATGAAATTATCAAAAATCTTAGAGTGCAGATGGAAGAAGCCAGAAAATTTGAAGTCAATCAAAAGTAACAAGAACTTGATGTAGCCATGTTAGAGATTAATAGGCTTAGGAAACAAGTACAAGAAGGAGAAATTGAAAATAAAGTCATGGCAAGCCAATTAAAAGAATTAGAAACACCTTAAGAAAAAATAAGCAGGCTCATGATTGAAAATGAGAAGCAGAAGGAACAAAAACAGGTTATCAACAAAGAAGTAGAGAATACCACTCTTCTCAAGCTACAGGTTGAAGAGGCAGAAAAAATAAGGGAGATCTTGAAAAGATGGTTTCAAGAATATCTTGCTCAAATGTAAGAAGACCTTGATTGAACATTTAATGAGATCAACGAGCTCAAAGAAAAGGACCATTTATAGGTTATGGATGGGAAAAATGAGAAATTGGCCCAAAATAACAGGTAAGGCTCTAATTGATGAAATTACAAGCTCCACATCTTTGCACAGTGAGATTGAGAAGATGAAAAAACCAAAGAAGAATGTTGTAAATTTGAAGAATGATTCCAAAGCAGCCAAGGAAAAAGAAAAAAAAAGGTGAAACTGCCTCTAAAGAAGAATGAGTATAGAAAAGCATCCAGGTACGTTCGTCCATTTAATGGTTATTGTTTTTCATGTGCTAACTTTGGACATATGGCTAGGGATTGTAAAGTTGTTTACATGTACAATTATCAAGGACCACTGCCTCCAAATGAATTATCCAGGTACGAATGTTCATTTGATGGTTATTTATTTTTATGTGCTAACTATGGACATACGGTTAGGGATTGTGAATATTTTGACAGGTACAATCAGTATCTGCAAAAACCTAGAAGCAAGTTTGAAGTATCATGAGACATGTTCCGCGATTATTTTTTCATTAGAGAAAACATGCTAAATGGCCCAAACATTGAATGTTTAAAATTCCATAACTATGGCCATAGAGCTCGCACTTGAAAATATCAGATGGAATCACTTATGGACAACATTGAATGCTTCAAGTGTCATAAATATGGGAATATGGTTCGAGATTACAAGAACAAGAAGTTTTGGAAAAGGGAACAAGTATAGGAAGACCAAGCAGAGAAGAAGGTTTCAGTAGTTATGCTTTCAGGATTTGTAAAAGAAAAAGGTCATGAGGAATTAGCAGTTGCTTAAGATAATGAATCAAGTCAAGATGGCCCATTGGGTGACTCACTATTTTGAACGATTCAACTCGTTGACTTATTCAATTTGGAATAGGGGGATTATTACAAAAATATGTGGCACAGGTCAAGGGAATAACATAAAGGACACATGACCAAAGAGATCGTCATTGAAAAATTATTACAAGAAGGCTTCTCGTTAGGGGGAGCATAAGAAGATAACAGGTTCACATGAAGCAAGAAAATTCTTAGGGGGAGTAACCATTTTCCATTGATGTAAAAGGGGGAGAGAAAAACCTGATAAGGAGATTGAAATCTCAAGGAAGGGAAGCATGATTTCAGGTGGAGTTGTAATCACAGAAGGAGTACATGTGTTGCCATCAATGACAAAGGGTGATATTGTTGGATGGTGTTCTCATTATTGTCAACCCATGGAGTTTAATGGGTTTGAATTTGACTAAAAAACTAACCATTGATTTCAAATGGTTAATGAATTCTTCCTAGTAATTTCCGGATTACATCAAGATGGAAGCTATACCGTTGGATGGTGTTCTCATTGTGGTCAACCCATGGAGTTTAATGGGTTTGAATTTGACTAAAACACTAGCCATTGATGTCAAATGGTTAATGAATGCTTCCTATTAATTTCTGGATTACATCAATATGGAAGCTATACTGTTGGATGGTTGAAAACCTAGGTCCTAAGGTTTTGGTTCCATAGACTAAGGATGTACCCTGTCCTTGTCGAATATTTTTGAAGAGTCTAATAATTGAGTTTGTGTTGGAGATATAGGTCATTATATTCTCCTCAAAGAGATGTTTCTGTTGATATGTGGTACACTACGAGATGCCTCTTGGTTTGAGACATATTGACAATTGAAGTTGGTGACCCCAAGTTTTGGGCTAAAACTTGAAGGGGCGGTGACTTGGCATGTTTATATTAGTTTTTGGCAGTCGAATTAGGCATGAGGGCTCCTTGCCACATTTTTTTGAAATACTTACCTTAATACAAGTTATCATATAACCATGGGATATATATATATATATATATATATAATTTCTTCATTACAAAGGTAAATGGGTTTTCCTTGGAAATAAAGGAAATGAATTAAAACATTTTATTTAGATAACATTAATAAAAGTATTAATTACCCTAAAACTTCAACGATCACCTAATAAAGGCCCTCATTATCCCAACCTATTACTATAAAATAAACCTAATATCTCTCCAAGAGATTTCATCTCAACAATTATCTGAAATTTTCAGTGGTGTTTCTCAGTGTTTTTTCAGCCTTTCTGAGGCACATTCCAGTGAGGGCATAATCTCTCTTCCAAGAAAAAATTTAGGCATATTTCAAGCGAAATTCCAAGCATAATTTCTCCTGCAAAACTATGAATCATTTTCTGAGGTAAGTTTATTTTTCTTTGTATACTATTCTTGGCATCCTAAACTAGTATTCGATACATATATTATGCACATACTTCTAACTAATTTATAACTAAGATATCCTCTTCGGCATATCATTTGAAGTTTCCTACCCTATATTCTGTAACCATGTTGGTCTCTTTGATGCACTAACAAACTTTTAATAACAAGCGAAGCTTTATAATTGCCTAAGAACCTATTAGGGCATTAGATTTGTGGCTAGGAATGCTACAACGAGTTCGTGTATTAGTTAAGGTAGCAAAGATTTAGGACTTTTCTTTGTAAAAACCCCTAATAAAAAGTATGTTAATATGCTTGTTTTATTGAATGTTACAACTAATTGTTTTAGGATTCAGACCTAGGAATTAGGGTAGTGAACTTAATTACCTTACAACGCAACAACAATGTTATGTTGGATAACTCGCTTTTGTGGCCCGAACTTTTTGGCATTACTATAGTTTTCATTTGTATGGAAAACATCTTCAATCACATATTTCTGGTATGGTAATGATGTGTATAGGAAACATGTGAAATTATTTGTATAGGAGGTCAATATATCCTTGATGGAAGATAATCATTTAGATGTATAATATGGTAGTATAACACATTTTTGTAGCACACTAGTGATCTTAGCAAGATATTTTTGTTTGGACTATGTCGGAGAAATATTTGATATGACAGACCTTGATCAATAGTGACTTGATGTTGAAAATGCAGCAAGAAAATTCCTAATTTGATTCTTCCTTGGATAAATTAGGATAAATTCAAAATTCCACATCACTAGACAACTTGAGTGAGTTAACTGAGTTGTTATCACTCAATTCGGTAAGTTAATTTGATTTTGGGTCATGAACTTGAGTTATGTACAATTATTCCTAAATTTTAGGAGCTTAGGTTGAGTTAATTTCAATTGTAACAATTTAATTTAGTTAAATTGAGTTATGGTCAGTTAAACTAGTACCAACTGTTGGAGGAACTAGTGGAAGGTCTAGCACTGAGGTGTAACTTTAGTGTTCAAATAGTTAACTAATCAATAAACCTAAATTAACTCATGAATGCATAGAATTTGAGTTACCCTGTTGAGAGTGGAGTTCAAGGGCATTGTACTATCAACTGTAAACTATTCCAAGTTGTACAGGTCATGCATTCAGTCAGAGAAGGACCAAAAGGAATTGCACAATCAAGATTGAGGAATTTCCTAAATAATAGGGGCTAATTCCTTGAGGAACAACGCAAGGAAATAGGAGTTTGGAGGCTCAAAAATTTGGCTAAGTATTGGCTAGGTTCATTCAGTCAAGTAGAGAATAGAAGATATAGGTGCATGTTGAGCTCAAGTTTGAGCATAACATATTGTATTCATCCAAATTATTTGATTAATGCAATACATATAGTAAGGGGTTTTGAGCAGTTGATTTTCCCTAGATAAATATTTGTGTATGTGCGTTGAATCTTGATGCATGTTAATGATTTTTGTTCTCGATCGTGAATTTGCTTATGCAAATCAGTAGAGTAAATTCTAGTCTTGTGATTTATTAAATTTCATGAAATCCCAATCCAAAGTAGATTCGAGTCAAGGGGGCAAGAAGACAAATTTTTCCATAATCAAGTGCTTTCACTGTCATGAATTCAGGCATTATGCCATGAAATTTACACACAAGAAAGCAAGCAAGAAGACCTTGGGAGGAGAAATGGGTGAAGCCTTGGATTCACAATTCAAACTTGATTTTACTCTCATTGCATGCATGAAAAGCAACATAGTGGGAAGTGTGTGGTATCTCGAAAATGATGCCTCATTCCATATGACAGGGAAGAAAGATTTATTTAGTGATATGGAGGAGAAGGATATCCAAATTCACATCGAGATCGAAGATGATGGGAGGTATAGTGCGACTAGGATCGACACGGTCACCTTGTAGAGGGAGTGGGGCACCCCTCTCAGGGTCAAGGAGGTGATGTCTGTACCAGGTCTAAAGAAGAATCTGGTTTCCATCATGGTGTTGGAAGACCGTGGATACAATGTGATATTCAATGAAGGAAAGTATTTCCCGCGACACATCTTCATGGGACAAGTGAATCAGACCGGGCTTTGGGTGAAGAACCTCTATAGGTTTGATGTGGAAGACTTTACTTCTTTGAGAAAAATGGAGGAGAAGGTGCAGAGTCGAGATGTCAATGAATTGTGGCATAGAAGACTTAGCCACTTGCATCATGGAGGTTTGAAGATCATGCAACATATCACCACATGCCTCCCCAAAGGAGCACTAGACTAGCATAACACATGCATAGGGTGTACTTTGGGGAAGTACACAAAAGCCACATTCAATGATTGGGATAGTAGGGCACATGAAATCCTTGAAAGGATCCAATTTCATGCCTGTGGGCCTTTATCGACAGCCTCCTCTTCCAATCACATGTATTATGTTCTATTTGTAGATGATTTCTCATGTAAGTGCTTTATTTTCTTCATGCAAAAGAAATACTAGACATTCTCCAAATTTATTGAGTTTAAAACACTTGTCAAGAAAGAAACTAGAATAAAATTAAAGGACCTCAGGAGAAACAATGGTGGTGAGCATGTGTTGAACGAGTTTAAAAATTTGTGCAAAGGAAGGAATTTGACGAGAGTTGACAACACTCGATAATCCACAATAGAATGGGGTGGTTGAGAGGAAGAAAAAAATTATTGTGGGAGCTACATGGGTGATGTTGCATGACCAATTCCTACCTCTGCACTTATGGGCCGAAGCATGCAACACAACAATATATTTTTAGAACATGAGTCCTTAAAGAATTCTTGGCATGAGTACACCAGAAGAAGATTTTTCAGGGAAGAAACTAGATGTGTCACACTTAAGGATATTTGGATCCTTAGTTTACTGTCATGTTTCTAAGGAAGTAAGGAAAAATCTAGAGTTGACAGCTAATTTGGGCATATTTATGGGGTGTACTGAAACACCTCACAACTACCAGGTGTACCTTCCATCTCTTAGGATGAAAGTTGTTCATAGATATGTGAAGTTCGACTAGGAAAAGACAATGAAGTGTTCTCTTGAGAGGGAGCTTTAGTTGCATGCAAATGAAAAGCTTTTGAATCAAAAGGAAGAACCTCAGGAAGTTGTGGAGCAACCACAAGCAGAGGAGCAGAGAGTGGGGACAACCACTCAGACAGAGACATCCGGGGAAGGAAGGAAGCAAACTAGGGATGATGAAAAATTATTGCAGGATGCTAGAGAGAATGTGGGAGCACCCACATCACAGTGTAGGAAGAGGAGGCCACTAGATCGATACACTGACTACATGGCTATGACGAGCGAGCTAGTAGAGATAGAACCAAACTCATTTGAGGAAGAAGTAGAGAAGCCAATATGGGTAGTGCTATGGTAGAGGATTATGTCTCCATTTTCAGAAACAATGTTTGGGAAGTGGTCCCAAGACCTGCAGACAAATATATGGTAGGTTCGAGATGGCTTTAAAAGGTAAATCATGTAGCAGGCGAAAGCATGAAGAAGCACATGGCTAGGTTAGTGGCCAAGGGGTACTCTCAGGTAGAAGGGATTGATTATGAAGAGGCATTTTCTCCTATAACAAGGTACTCTTCCATTAGATGAATTCTTTCTTTGGCTGCAAAGATGGGGTGGAACATCCACCAGATGGATGTGAAGACAACATTCCTCAATGGAGTTATTGAGGAGGAGGTGTACATTGAACAACTTGAAGGTTTCGAGATCTTCGATAGAGATTCACATGTGTTTCGACTCAAGCAGGCGATGTATGGGTTGAAGCAAACACCTCATGTTTGGTACACCAGGATCGATAACTACCTCAATGGTTTGGGATTCACCAAAATTGAAGCAGATGGAAAACTTTACCACATTCTAGTAGAAGGTAAATTATTGATTATTTTCTTTATGTTTTTTTCTCAAGGGGTCCCGATTCCAAGTTCGGAGGTTAAGGTTTGCCAAAAAACCCCTATACAACTAGCTCTTTCGGCAGTGACCTACTTGCGCAGGCCAAACTCTCACCTGAAGCAGTATGGGAGGGTGCTGGAACCAGGTTTCTGCACCCTGAGAGAGAGCAGGTTAGTCAAGCAGATCCAAGTTCTCAACCTACCAAGTTCACACAGGTTTATTCGAAGGCTTCCATAGTATATTCAGTTAATAACCATAACAAAGCTATTCAGATCTATTTGATACCTTCGCATCCACGTGTGTACAACAATTATGATATCATAAACGCAGCTTATAACATATATACTCACAGCTGAGACAAATCATAGATATATATGTGCATAACACAGATACGATTACAATACAAGTAGATACATGTATTCATAGCTCTGAATAGATTCCAAAGGTTCACTTTAACAATAACAAAACAACTCCCGATCACACAAAGGTACTTCAACTATATCCTAATATATCAGCATCCAAGAACCAGTACAAACCAAAAAACATAGCCAACAGGGTCTGCACAGAGCAGGACTGAGGATATCCACGCACACAGTTAGCAGGAGTCCTTGCCCAAATGACCCAAGACAGATCTAACAATTCACACTTATCATCATACTCAATTCTTGCCTACCTTAAGACTCAAAATGTTCATCTATTTATATCGATTTAGCCTATGCTTCCAATGGTCCACAAACTGTGGTTTGGACCCATTACAATGCATTTGGGGCTTTGACCCACCCCAAAACCCCTGCGTTAGACTAATTAATACCAAAATATAAAAAATTGTACAAAATTAGCAGCTTTTAGGGGACCCTGTTCCAACAGTCCTCCAACACAATCTTGTGACTCGTCCTGAATCACTGCGGTGGTGGGCTCTCCACCTTTGCTTGCAGCAAATTGATCACATCAGTCAGCTCGTGCAACACTCCTTCACTTTGTGCAGCAGCATTCTGAGCTATATCCATCAATTTTTTTGAAGTTGGTCCCTTTGTGGTCACCATGACACTTTCCAAACTCTAGTTAAGTTGCTTTACTACGAGATCAATGTCCTAGGAGAGCTTGAGAGCTTCATCAGCCCAAGGTTTGAGGTGGTCACCAACGGTTTTCTTCTTCTGGTGGAGATCTTCAATTTCATATCGCAAGGTGTGGCTGGTACGCAGCCGTACCAACCATTGAGAAAGGATTAGAGTAGGTATCGTAGCTTCAAACTGCTCAAACTGTTCTTCCTTCTGTCGCAGTGCCTGATTGATCTCACACAGGAGAGGATCACGTTTCCCTTTGGTCCATAATTGCATTGTTGTCTCCAACAACTCGGCACCTTGAGCGATTTGTCCTGTGATAATATTTGTAGCCTCCATAACCAATTCGTCTTGTTGGGCCCTAACCTCTAGTGGTGTTTCTGGCTGCAACTTGGCCTGTAAATCCGCAATCTGTTGCTCCATCTATGTTTTTACCACTTGGATCTTTATTTTCGAGGCCTTTAATGCTGCGACCATCCCCTCAATCTTGGTCTGGGGGGTGGAAGAAGCTGGAATATCTTCGGAGATGCCTGCGTAGAGCCTGCTAATGAGGTGTTCCAACTCCATCTACTGTGCAGTGGTGAGGGTACATGCAGCCTGTACCCGAGAAACTTCAACATTTTTTTCCTCAATTTTCTGCTCAGCTGTACTGAGCTGCTGGTGCACTCGATGGTCCTTGTGTTGAATTTCTTCGAACAAGGAGGTGTGGAGAAACTAAAATGATTCATGTGGAAACCTGGCTATATCTAGTTGTACCTCTGCATAGGCCTAGACTTGCGCTCCCAGGTCGGGTGGACTTACCGCGAGGGCTGTGCATGTCAAGGAATAGAGGTGGCTTTCCACTATAACAAGTGTCGCGCTGCTAGTTGCTCAGGCTGTTCGTACCTGAATCATAATTGTTTACAACATGTCTGTCTTCAGCTGCAGATCTCAAAGCTCAGCCTGAAGTGTGTTGACCGTAGCATTCTGTTGCTCTTCCAGAGCCAGCCATTTGTCTTCTGCAGCCAAAGTGACTGCGTCTACGATTTGCTCAAGGTGCCCTTCGGTCAATGTAACCGCTTCGTCACTTTTTGGTCATTGAGAGCACTGCTTCTTCCGTGGCCCTTTATTAGGTTCACCCATTCGCTTTGCTCCCCGAGGGGAGTCAGTAGCTCCCTCCTCCTGACCTTTGGTACCGAGATCCTGCTGTGCATCCTTCTGTGTTGCTACTTCCACGCGATTCCCCGTACTCTTACCAAGCTTCAAACCCTTCTTAAGCATATTTTCGATAGGCACTATGATCAGTGCGTACCCTTGAATAAAATTCCTGTAGTAGCCTGTATGTCTGAGGATCGAACATAGCTATTTCTCAGTTGTAGGTACTGCCAGATTTATGATAACTGCGACTTTGGCAGGATCAACCATCAATCCTTGCCGACAAACTATGTGCCCGAGCAAGATTCCAAAGGGTATGCAGAATACGCACTTTTGATATTCAGGGAAATTTGGTGCTTCCTACAGGCATCCAACATCATGTGCAGGTTCGAGACGTGCTTCTTCACTAAGCTGAAGACAATCCAATCATCAAAATAAACCTCCAAAAATTTGTGTATGAACTCTTTGAACACTGTGACTACTACTCATGAGAATATGGTAGGGGCATTCTTGAGTCCAAATGGCATGATAGTATACTAAAAGGATCCCCACTCAGTAGCGAATGTAGTTTTGCTGCGGTCTTCAGGTGCGTTTCTAATCTGATGGTAACCTGAGAACCTGTCAGTAAATGAGTACGCTTCCTGCCCTCCTACACTGTCAAGGATTTTGTCTGAGAATCGTGTGGGAAAGGGAACATGTACGTAGGCATCATTTAGTTTGCGTAATTCCATGCAGATCCATATCTCTCCCTTCATATTTTTCTCCTGAACCATCGTTGGACTTACCCAGTCAGACTATTCAACCGGTTCGATGATACCTGCGACGAGCATCTTGTCAATTTCTTCCTTTTCCTTTTGTTTATACTTAGGGTTCAACTGATAAGGTCACTACTTTATAGGGCGTGCATCTGGTTTTAACATGATGTGCATGACCCCTAGGTCCCCTGTGATCCCCTTCAGTTCTGAAAACTTCGTCAGGAATAAGTCCTGATACTCTGTGAGTAGTTATGAAACTTTGCCTACTGTATCATCATCCCAGTAATCCCCAATTTTATCCAACTTAGGTTTCTCTTCCATGCCAATGTTGACTTCTCGCAGCTTCAGAGGCTTAGTAACATCAACAGTTTGTAGTGGGGGTCCAACAACTGCGCACTCTCCCTCCGATTCTGGGATAGAGACATTGGACGGATCTTCAACACACTCTTCTATTGCTATATTGCGGCAGTTGACAATATCCTGCATCTGTGTTTCCCACATTGGTGCCTAAAGTGCTGCGTAAGGGCGTGATTCATCAAATACGAAGGTATCTATATCCTGCAGAGCTTCGTCAAGCACCTTCGTCCCCCTGCTAACCCAAATGTTCCTACAAATTCATCCTTTAATGTTTCCCAATGGCGGGTGCGCTGATGTAGCTCCGTATCTAAGTACCATGCGGTGGGAATCAGTCCCAAGGCATGAATAAATAGGTGAACCCATTATTTTGTAGTTTGGTCACACCATTTTTCCATCCAAGCGAACAAATGCTTGCACGGATCTCCTGGGCCAAGGAATGTATTTACGCGCAAGTGGACCGGAGGTTCAAATCGTAGGATCATCATATCCCGAAACTATTCCCAATCCTGGAACACCCCCTTATGCATATCCCACCACCTCGCAGGTGTTTCGCGCATGGCTATATTAAGGGCCCATAACCTTCGCTCTCTTGAAACCTCAGCTTCAAATGCTCACAAAAACTCCTTAATAGAACCATCAAAGTAGGGTATTTCTCTTACCTCGGAGGAGATGCATCGGAAGTTCTTGGTGATTCTAAGACATCGCAGCGCAGATACATCATGTAACTGGTTCTACCAGTTTTCCTTCTCCCCATCAGAGTCAGAGAAACATTCGCTATCATTTTCCCAGAAAAGCACACCATCAGCCATGGGATTGATCCAATCTTTGTCCCACACAGTTAACTTATATATGTGATCCACATCCTCTTCTTCGCACACCAGCTTCATATACCATTCTCCTTCCGCAGGGTCTAATGGTACTATCACCCGCATACCTTCATTTTCAAACACCATGCTTCTTTTCTTTAGGTTGATGATACCCCCCACATCGATGGCCCAATTCAATCCGATGAGCGTAGGATAGGGGTCCGCATATTCTACAATTTGAATGACTTAAAGTTAGCACGGACCTTAACTCCTGCAATATATACCATGATATTTGACAAGCTCCCCAATGGTATGATCTTCTGCTAGTTGGCCATGCGTTGCTGGATAGTGGACCATTCCAACTTAGGTTCTCCCATTCATTGCCAAGTTTTCCTGGGTAGTACGTTCGCATCTGATCCTAGATCCAAAATAACATGATCCATTTCATAATAGCCAATTTGTGTTGTTAGCCGCATTTCCCTACCAGTGTGTTTCTTATGTTTGTACAATTTGTGCACATCCTTAACTTCCAGGGGTGGATTATTTCTTTCTGCGCAGGTGTCTATTAATGCTTGAAGATTTTCTATGGCCCGTTGGTTGGGCAGTAGCTTCATACATGCCTGCAAAAATGGTTTGACCTTGTCATCTGCTTTGAGGTTTGCGGGGGGCTAAGAAGTAGATGCCTCAGCCTCAGCAAAGTCTTGGTGAGCTGCGACAAAGGTTTCCTTTTCCTTCTGTAGGTCCAAACCTTCTTGTTTGATGGTTGCTTTTCAGATAAGAGGCTCAACTGCAGCTTTCTCCACAGCTCCCCCAGTGGCCACACCGCTGCGTGTTATGACATTAATGCTTTGTCCTTCATCCCGGGGTTCTGCCTTAACCCTTTGCACATTCTGTGTAGGTGTCTTCTGATTTTCCTGCATTTTTTCTATCAGAATTGGATAATATTCAATCACATGGTCCAGCTGTCTACAGTATCTGCAAGATTTCCTCGCAGGTTTCGGGCAGTCCCTCGCAAAGTGCCCTACTTCCCCACAGTTATAACAAATCAATTGTCCTCTTCCCTGACCTGCGCTACCACCTCTTCCCCCTCCCCTGCCCCTAGCCAGGGAACCACACATGCCCGAGGGGGATCTTGGTGAAGAAGGGTTCGATTGTACCCTATATAGGTCTCCCCAGTCTATCATTAGATCATAATTTAGGCAATTCTATTCATCATGGCCTACTGATCGAGAAAAACCGGCACCATTGTTGCTTCAATTCTAGGACATACACACACATATGGGGGTAGTGGTTAGTATCATGCAGGCTGGCTACACGACAATCATCATACCACAACGTTGGTCTGCTTGGTCCCGGGCGCAATGGACTGGGTCCTCTAGCCTGTAGGTAGTCTGTCAGCAGCGGGCACTGATCCTTGGTATGGCCTGATACCCTGCATCGTATGCACCATACATTTGGGCTAGCTTCTTTCCCTCGATCCTTTCGCAGGTTCTAGATCTCCATGTGCATTGCCTCTAGTTGCCCTTGGATTTGTTGTACTCTCAGCTGGGTATCATCTCTTGGTGCAACTTCTAACTTCATAGTAATCTACAAATATTTTTCCTGTGATTCAATGGCTTGCCGACCCATAAGTATGCGTAGGTGAGGCAGTAACATAGCAATGAACCATTCCTTGTGCTGTCTGTCATAATACAGAAATTCCCCTTCTCTGATAACCTTCTTTAACTGCTGGTTAGCTTCCCATACAGACTCAAGGGGCCCTTGCTTGAAATCTTTTAGGTCATTCACTATCTGAGAGTAGGACTTAGGCTTCCAAAGCTGTTGTTTTGGGGCATTTTTAACCTCTGGAATGGTCACATTTGCATGCTGAGCTACGTATCCCATATACTAGTCCATGGCTCTTCCTTCAAAGGCAAGGGACAACTGTGCCCTTTTCACAACATTGTTGGCCACATTTTTCGTAGTCCATACCGACTCTACAACAAACTAGAACCAATCCATATCTTCGTCCCCTACTCCTTTGAAGGTAGGTAGCTTCATGTGCGAGGCCATCTCATCTTCTGATGGGGGTGGAGGTACGGGTGAGATTTTACCCCTATGCTGGTTTGAAGGTGGTGTAGTTGGAGGGCTATGTGCAACTGAATCCCTTACTAGACTGTAGATAGATCTATCTCCTTCTTGATTAGTTCTGTAGTATTTACCACTTCATGTTGTACCCTCACTCTGATCGGAGCTCATTCACTCTATATGGCTACACAGAATACCCTTTTCGCACAATAATATTTTAATCAGTAATGGAAAGGTTTTCAAAAACTTACTCTAGAAACCCTTGAAGAACCTTTGCTCTGCCTCTATATAGGACACAAATTCATCAATTGCAAACTCTGTCACAAATCCTCCCAGCACACTATCCACCCAGTGATCTACCGTACTATTGATGATGCTACCAGTCCTTTCTAACTGCTAGATCAACTCTAGAGTCCACTGCGTGACCCGTTCGTCCTTCCAACATGTCTGGAAATCTATGAGTCTTTCCAGCCACTCCCAAAGCTCGTTCACAAATGTTATAAAGAAAATTTCGTAGACCTTGGTGAAAATGTACTTATTCTTCCACTTCTCTGTTGTCAACTTTGCGATGTGATTCTCTTTTATCGCGAATTCTTGAACTTGTTTTTCAAATAACTCTTCAATTTCTCTCCTTTCAGGTCTCTAATGTTCCCTTGGCATTACCCGATCTCTCTCTCAAAATGCTCCCAGTCCCGGCAACAGAGCCATTTTTTGGCTCAAGGGGTCTTGACACAGGTTCATAGGTTAAGGTTTGCCAAAAAACCCCTATACTACTTTCCCTTTTGGCAGTGACCTGCTTGCACAGGTCAAAGTCTCACTCGAAGCAGTATGGGAGGGTGCTGGAACCAGGTTTCCGCACCCTGAGAGAAAGCAGGTTAGTCAAGCAGATCCAAGTTCGCAACCTACCAAGTTCACACAGGTCTATTCGGAGGCTTCCACTGTATATTCAGTTAATAACCATAACAAAGCTATTCAGATATGTTTGATACCTTCGCATTCACATGCGTACAAAAATTATGATATCATAAACGCAGCTTATAACAGATATACTCGTAGCTGAGACAGATCAAAGATATATATGTGCATAACACAGATACAATTGCAATACAGGTAGATAAATGTATTCGCAGCTCTGAATAGATTCCAAAGGTTCACTTTAACAATAACACAACAGCTCCCGATCACACAAAGATACTTCAACTATATTCGTATATATCAGCATCCAAGACCCAGTACAAACCAAACATAGCCTACGCACATAGCCAGCAGGGCCACACATAGCAGGACTGAGGATCTCCACACACATAGCCAGCAGGAGTCTTTACCCAAACGACCGAAGATAGATCTAACAATTTGCACTTATCATCATACTCAATTCTTGCCTACCTTAAGACTCAAAATGTCCATCTATTTATATCGATTTATCATACGCTTCCAATGGTCTGCAAACTGTGGTTTGTGCACTCTTGGTCTACCCTTGACCCATTACAATGAATTCAGGGCTTTGAACCACCCCAAAACCCCTGCGTTAGACTAATTAATACCAAAAATATACAAAATTGTACAAAATTTGTAGCTTTTAGGGGACCTTGTTCCAACGATGTTAATGGATTTATTTTGAACGAAGATGAACAAATCATTAGGTCTTGTAAGGGGGATCTTTCAAGAGAGTTAGAGATGAAGGACATGGGGTTGATGCACTATTTCCTTGTTTTGGAAGTATGGAGAGAGAAGGGGAATTGTTTGTCTCCCGGGGCAAGTATGCCAACGAGATACTTCAAAAAATCGACATGGATAAATGAAAACCCATGGATACTCCTCTACCGACCAATTGGAGGAAAGAGGATGCCACTTCAAGTGAGGAAGTGGATACTACCATGTACAAAAAGTTGGTGGGTTCACTCATGTATCTGGTGAACACACGGGTAGATTTGTGTTATGTAAACATTTACTATGGTAACTCAGAGGCACCACTCAGTTTGGACTTTGGTATAGATAGAAAGAGGGAGTGAATATACAAGGATTCATAGATGCAAATTGTGCAGGAAGTCCATTAGATCAGAAAATAACTTCAGGAAGAATTTTCAGAGTTTGGTCAACAACAGTTTCTTGGTACAACAGGAAGTAGATTAGTTGCACTGAGCTTAGCAAAATCAAGGTACATGGCTACCAGTCAAGCAACTTGTGAGGCTATTTGGATGAGGAAGATTCTTGTTGGATTATATGGTTAGAGGATGGATGCTATAGTGAATTACTGTGACAATTAGAGTCATATAAAACTCTCTAAGAATCCAGTTTTTCACGATCGGTCCAAGCACATAGATATTCGGTACCACCATCTACAAGATTGTGTGGAGAGGCAGATCATGTTGTTGCAGTACATCTCGAAAGAGGAATAATATGCAGATATTTTGACAAAATCCTTCACAAGGGGTAAATTTGAGTTCCATAGAAGCAATATTGGGGTATCTGATAATCCCTTTCTTGCTAAGAGGGAGTGTTGAAAATGCAACATGAAAATTCGTAATTTAATTTTCCCTTGGTTAAATTAGGAGAAATTTGAAATTCCACATTAGTAGACAACTTGAATGATTTAACTGAATTTATGTCACTCAGTTAGCTTATTTAATTTGATTTGGGGACATGAACTTGAGTTATGTACAATGATTCCTAAATTTTAGGAGCCTAGGTTGAGTTAATTTCAGTTGTAACAATTTAATTCAATTAAATTGAGTTATGGTTAGTTAAAATAGTTCCAACTGTTGGAAGAACTAGTGGAAGGTCTAGTAGTGGGGTGTAACTTCAGTATTCAACCACTTAAATTATCAATCAACCTAAATTAACTCATGCATGCATATAATTCGAGTTACCCAGTTGAGAGTGAAGTTCAAGGGCAGTGTACTATCAGTTGTAAACTATTCCAAGTTGTACAGGTCATGCATTCAGTTAGAGAATTACCAAAAGAATTGTGAAATCCATATTGAAAAAATTCCTAAATAACAGGGGCTAATTCCTTGAGGAACAATGCAAGGGAATAAGAGCTTCGAGGTGAAAATTTGGCTAAGTATTGGTCAGGTTTAGTCATCCAAGCAGAGGATAGAAGATACAGGTGCAGGCTGAGCTCAAGGTTAAGAAAAGCATATTGTATTCATCCAAATACTTTGATTAATGCAATACATATAGTAAAGGGTTTTGAGCAGTTGCTTTCCTCTAGATAAATATTTGTGTTTGTGTGTTGAATCTTGATGCATGTTAATTATTTGTGCTCTTAATCGTGAATTTTCTTCCATAGATTTCATGATCAGTTTAGGATATACACATTAATTTCTACACTTCAGATATAGACTTGACATGTAAACTAGAAAATAACATTTAAGCTATCAAATGAAGTAAGTCTAACTTGAAGCAATGTATAGAAAGTTTAAGCATCTAAAATTTTCAATATATGACAATGATTCTCACTGCAATCTCATTGTGTATAAATCAAATATCTTCAAGATTAAATTTAGTAACCCAATCATTGACTTTGAATTTTATTTTTGTACATCTTGTTGACAAACCTCTCATTACAATTCCGAACCAAGACTGTGACATGACTTGACATGAATTATTTGCAATATGATGCCCTAACCTAAATTGATATAAAGGCATATTTGAAAGTGACATAATTACTAGGTGATGTAACCTTCAGATATATGACAGTATAGCTGTGGTAACGTGTACATTAACTCTGTATGACAATGACCTTTTGCGTGACTAGACTTACATTAATGATAAGTGATTCACGTTGACCAAAATTGGCAAGTAATAATAACCTCAAGTTTGTAACTTGCACACTATAGTAACCTCATTAACCATGACCTTGTTGAAAAATGAAATTCACTATGATGTGTATTAAGAGTTGTGTTAATAGTGTTGGACTTAACAACCAATCCTCTATGTAGGTGTTGACTTGATAGTGTTGATTTGACTTATGATATCATATGAAAATGGTATAGAAAATGCTATTGAATGAGTATTGGTTGGGCTATATGATATCTGACTATATAGAAACATTTCTTTGATAAGGAAAGATATTTGGTGAATGCAATCCTTGAATTGACAACGATATAAAATATCATAGAGTCATATGGATTGACATTAACATGATGTATTGACTTTGAACTTAACATATGGTTGACTTGACATACCTTAACACATAAGCGTGGCCTTAGCTTAAATTTAGATCTGAATATAGTAATACTTTCACCACTATGATGACTTAGAGGGCATACTGTATAAGTAACATAATTGTGACTCTAAAGGGTAGTAGGTCCTTGAAGGTAATAACATCTAGTTGTACAACATATTGACGTAAATATGGATAGTATGGTTTGACCAGCTGAGTAGCAATTTTTAGACATATGCTGGTAGCTCTTCATGGAAAAAGCTTGAGAGCATTGGTAGAAATTCATAGGGATGACATGAGGCACCTTGGTTTGTGTCATTATTTGATAGCAGTATCCGATGGTTGCAAGATTATTTGTAGCAGTGCCATATGGTTGCAACATTATTTGCAGCAACATGAGCATATTTGTATAGTGAGGCAGTATGATATGTTGACTACTTCATGAGCATATGATGTTTATCCTCACATGAGTAGTGCAGTATAGTGACCATTGCAGGCTGATTTGTTTGGTATAGTTATGCAGTGAGTGTATAAATTTGAATAATAGATGAATTATTCACTGAGATTATCCTAATTACACACTATTTGAGCTTCATGCATAATACATAACCTCTTCTACAATTGATCATCAATTTGCGGAAATTAGAAGCAGTCGCATGCGCACATTAAAACATAATCAAGCACACATATTACACAGTATGTAATGGGGAAAGCTTACAGCTGAAAACCCCCAACTATCTATATATTATAATGATAGAGAACATGTAACAATACATAGCACAAATCTCCTCACAGCTCTCAGCACTATCTCACATGCTACACACAAACTAGCTCAGATATGAACAAGTCACAAGTTCAAATCTCTTCCACCTGTCTGCCTGCCTCTACTGCGTAATCCAAGATGAATAATCATCAGATCCAAGTTCGAATCCCACTGGCTTGTACTACGCAATCCTCATTGGTAATATCAATCAATGTGTGTGCAAATCTCATGCACAGCTATAGTCACAACTGATAGTAGACTCACCCTTTCACCCACCTCTAGCATTGGTCTCCACTGAACTGTCCATGCACTGAGTTAAATGATGTATTCTTTAGTTGATTTATGAGTTAATAATTAGTGAATTAATTAATAATTAATTTACACCACTCATCACTAGTGTATTTATCAGTTAGACTAAATACAACTAGTTCAACTAAGTTAAACCGAACACAACTCCACCAACTGTCTCATCAACTCCACCAAACTCTGCCACATGAGTTCTAACTGAAGTCAACCATGCAATAGCTCAACTAACCCTAAGGAAAAGCGTATTTCCTTCTGTCAGCTGCATGTGCCACATCCAAGCATCAAACTGAAGTGCTCCAAGAGGATAAGATAATGTTTATAGTCTAAATATTATTAAGGGTTAATAATATTTGACTGTTCTATTTTTAGCCCGGCAGTCTAAAAATAGATTCCGCCCAATGTCTAAAAATAGAGGTCCATATATTTTACCAACTCGACCAATCATCCATAAATAGCATCCTGCAACTCATAGACCATGATCCATATGTCTAAAAATAGACATAGTCTAAAAATAGACTTTGCGCCAAAAATAGCCTGCGGGCCCACTTAGTGAAGGTGACTTCTTTTCACTAAGCTCCATCATCTTGTTGAATTTTCAACACTCCCTCTCAACAAGATATGGATTATCTGCAACCCCTATCCTGCCTCTGTGGTATTCGAATTTGCTCCTGGTGAGCGCCTTCGTCAAGATATCAGCATCCTGATCCTCCGTGGGAATGTATGAGAGTAACATGATTCTCCGCTGCACACAATCTCTGATATGATGGTACCTGATGTCGATGTGTTTGGATCTATCATGAAATATTGGATTAGCCGAGAGTTTAATGCAACTCTGGTTATCACAATAAATCACAGTAGGCTCCAAGTGTGACCCGAACAACCCGACCAGGATCTTCCTCATCCATATAGCCTCGCATGCAGCCAAGCTTGCTGCCATATACTCGGCCTCTGCTGAACTGAGTGCCACAGATCTCTGCTTCCTGATGTACCAAGAAACTGTTGTCAACCCTATACTAAAGATCCCTCCATATGTGCTCTTTCTGTCCGTTGGGCTCCCTGCCCAATCTGCATCCGTGAAGCCACATGGCTTCACCTCATCCTCCTGTCTGTACCACAATCCATATCCCAATGTGCCTCTAAGATAACGTAATACATGCTTTCCTGCCTTCCAGAATAGCTTGGCAGGCTTAACCATAGCTTGAGAAAGCTGGTTAACAGCATAGCATATATCGGGTCTTGTATTGACCAAATACATAAGCGACCCCACCAACTGTCGATAAACAGTGGCATCCACTACCTCCGCCGAAGTAGCATCCTCCTTCCTCCAACCTCCAGGAAGAGGAGTATCAACAGGCTTGCAACCATGCATGTTGAACTTCTCCAGTATTTCCCGGGCATACTTACCCTGGGAAACAAACTGTCCATCACTGCGCTGCCAAATTTCCAATCCCAGGAAATAATGAAGGAGGCCCAAGTCCTTCATCTCAAACTCTCTTGCAAGATCCTCCTTGCATGAAAGTATCAACAACTCATCACCCGTCAAAATCAAATCATCTACATAAAGTACAATGATCAGCAACTTACCCTCCACCACAATCTGGTACAGGTTAGGATCCGCCTCACTCTTGGAGAATCCAAGTCCGGTGAAATAACTGTCTATCGTGTGTCTGCAGAAGCACGAGGTGCTTGTTTCAACCCATACAACGCTCTGTAAACACACATGCGACTCACTGCTGAAGATCTCAAAACCTTCAGGCTGCTCTGTGTACACCTCCTCCTCAATAACTCCATTGAGGAACGCAGTCTTCACATCCATCTGATGAATGTGCCACCCCATCTGCGCTGAGAGAGCAAGGATCGTCCGTATGGAAGAGTACCTTGCGACAGGTGCAAGGGTCTCCTCATAATCGATCCCCTCGATCTGTGAAAAGCCACGGGCGACAAATCTCACCTTGTACTTCTCCACACTCCCACGATCGACCGCTGCTTCATACATACAGATCCATCTCAAACCGCCCGCGATTTCCCCCTACGACGCCCGGACAGTCTCCCATGCAACTATTTCAAAACCATTGAATCCCTTACTCTTCCACCATGGCATCTACCCATGCGGGATCCTCCATAGCTTCCTCAAAAGAGGATGGCTCTGTCACAACACATTTGCTCACAAGAGCCATGTATCCAGTGTACCGGTCCGGTGACTGTCTCTGTCTGCGCTGTGCTGTAGGTGGTCCTACAACCTTCTCTGCATCTTGAGCCAGTCGCTCAGCTTCTGTAGTGCGCTTGCGCCCTCTGATGGTTGGCGCTGCATGAGTGGTCTCTTCCACTCCATGAACTTCCTCTTGTGGCTAATCCACATCCGGAAGCTCATCCTTAGGAACTAATAGCTCCTCATCTGCATGCAAGTGTGGCTCCCTCTCAAGTGAACACTGCATGGCTTTCTCCTCCTGAAATTTGATATCCCGTCGCACAACAGTCTTGCGACTGTCTGGCAAATACACACGATAGTTGTGGGGCGTATCAGTGTACCCCACAAATATCCCAACCTCTACGGTCGGCTCCAGCTTCTTCATGGCATCCTTCGTCACATGAATGTAAACAGGTTAACCAAAAATCCTCAAATGGGAAATATCGGGCCTCTTACTAGAGAACGCCTCCTGGGTGTACTATACTGCCAAGTATCTGTGGGGACTCCGGTTCTGCTATCTTTGGGTATTGCATGCCTGCGCCCCTGGTGAATGGGTAGGCCCGATCATTAACATTGCCGAGACCTTGCAGATCGTTGTTGCCAGCTGGCCTGGATTACTGTTTGGCAGGATTTGCTGAGGTCTTTATGAGCTCTCTTGAATTCCTTTCTACATGCAAAAGTCCTTGAATTCACGAGAGATGAATTCACCACCATTACTCCCTAAGATCCTTCTGCTTCCTCTATTCTTTCTCCATATGAACTCAGAACTTTTAGTTATGTCTGTCTTCTTCTACATAGAAAGAAGATCCGAGGCATAAGAAATAATCATCAACAAAGATCATATAGTACTTGTTCTTTGCTATCGAAGCTACTGAGAAAGGTCCACACACGTCTGTGTGAATTCTCTCAAGGATCGTCGTGGCGCAACTATCCTTCTCGTGAAAGGTGGCTTTCACAAATTTTCCCAAGGTACATCCCTTGCACTGATCTGACTGCGCAAGAGTACCCTTAGGAAGCCCAGTAGAAATATATTGTAGTATCTTCAAAGGTCCATGGTGAAGGTCGCCCAATCTTCGGTGCCACATCTCGCCATCATCCCGGCTCACCACTCCTTTTGCCTTGCCTACCATTGCTGTGCAACCATCTACCTACAACTGATAAAGGTTCTTAACTCGAACCCCTATCCTCCGGGTCTCACCAGTTTCCTTACTGCGCAGGAAAGCCTTTCCCTCGCTAAAGACAACATCATATCCCTTATCTTCTAACATCGCCACAGAGATAAGATTCTTCTTCAATCCTGGAACATGCATCACTTCCTTCAATACAAAGGGTTTAACAGACTCCCTCTCAAAGGAAATGGTACCGATACCGGTCGCACTGTATCTACCATCATCGCCCATCTTGATGTGCACTCCAAGATCTTTCTCATCCAGATCAGAAAACAAATCTCGATCTCCTGTCATGTGAAAAGACGCACCACTATCCAAGAACCAAACTAAACCCATCACACTTGATACCAAGCATGCGATCAGCGAAAAATCCAGCTCAAACTGCGAGGCTAAGGCCTCTCCCGCTGCAGATCCAGCAGCCTGCTTATTTTTCTTCTTCTGCGGACAATTTGTGGCATAATGTCCGTGTTGGTGACAGTGAAAGCACTTCACCTTGGACATGTCCTACTTCTTGCCTTTCGCACCAGACTGAGAAGATTTCTTGCTCTTCCCCTTCTTTTCTTTGGCAGCCAAAGCGCAATTTTCTTCATCAGATGCCTTTGATGAAGATCCGTCCCTGGTACTCCACCTTATCTCCTCTTGCACAAGATCCGACCAAAGTCGCTCCCATCCTGGAAATTTCTCCCGACCATTGACAGAGTCCTGATAGGAATGCCAACTCTTCGAAAGACCAAGGAGAGCCAAGTCCACCAAGTCCTCTTCATCTACAGTCACCCCCACACTTCCCAGTTCATCCCTGCATTGGGTGAACTTCTTGAGGTACTTGGGTATACTGTCACCTTTCTCCATCTTTATGTTTTTGAGTTTATCCTTGAGTGCCAACTTCCTCTGGTCACTCTTGCTTTGGAATAAATCTGTCCAGCCCGTAGTATGGAGAAGCTTTCATGCGAAGTGAGATCAGTGGTCTCATGCCCTTCCAATAGAATCCTTCGACATTTTTCTGTCTTCTTTTGTCATGCGTCAAGTGCGGTAGCATCGCTAGAAGCAGGTTTTGGAATTTTTGCATCTATGAACTCCTTCAACCCATTTTCATCCAACATCGCCTCCATCCTATCCTTCCATGCAATATAATTCAAGCTACCCTCGAGGGCATACTCCAATCACAATCCGTTGAAAGACATCTCAACTTTGACACCAAGAAAACACTACGCAAGTTAATTCACAGCTCAAAGCTCAATAGGCACGATCTACCTTGAGAAAAGTATTTCTAGCACGAGAGATCGGCTAGGGGCATTCTATTTGGATATATCACCTCAAAGAAATGATGGATCCAGAGGCTACCTGGCCCGCTTACAGACTCTGTCTACCGAAATAAATTGTAATCACTGTAATAGATCCGATGATCAATCTCGCTCTGATACCATGTATAAATTTGAATAATAGATGAATTATTCACCGATATTATCCTGATTACACACTATTTAAGCTTCATGCATAATACATAACCTCTTCTACAATTGATCATCAATATGCAGAAATAGAAGTAGTCGCATGCGCACATTAAAACATAATCAAGCACACATATAACACAATATGTAATGGGGAAAGAATACAGCTGAAAACCCCCAACTATATGTATATTATAATGATAGAGAACATGTAACAATACATAGCACAAAGCTCCTCCATGACTCTTGGCACTATCTCATACCACAAAGAGCTCTAGAGATATGAACAAGTCACAAGTTCCAACTCTCTTCCACACGGCTACTGCCTCTCTGCAATCCAAGATGAATAATGATTAGATCAGTTTGATCACCAGCATCCCTGCATAATCCTCATTGGCAATCTCAATCAATGTGTGTAAAATCTCATACCTGACTATAGTCTGGCGATAGTAGACTCACTTTCACCCACCTCTAACACCAGTCTCTGTTGTCCATGCAGGTTAGCGAAGTGTATTCTTTAGTTGATTTATGAGTTAATAATTAGTGAATTAATTAATAATTAATTCACACCACTCATCACTAAGTGTATTTGTCAGTTAGACTAAATACAACTAGTTCAACTAAGTTAAACAAAACACAACTCCACCAACTGTCTCATCAACTCCACCAAACTCTGCCACATGAGTTCTAACTGAAGTCAACCATGCAATAGCTCAACTAACCCCGAGGAAAAGTGTATTTCCTTCTGTCAGCTGCATTAGCCACATCCAAGCATCAAACTGAAGTGCTCCAAGAGGATAAGATAATGTTTATAGTCTAAATATTATTAAGGGTTAATAATATTTGAATGTTCTATTTTTAGCTCGACAGTATAAAAATAGAAACCGCCCAATGTCTAAAAATAGAGGTCCATCTATTTTTACCAACTCGACCAATCATCCATAAATAGCATCCTGAAACTCATAGACCATGATCCACATGTCTAAATAGACTTTGCATAAGCTAACCTGGGCCCATGGTAAATGACTGCTTTCACTAAGCTCCATCATCTTGTTGCATTTTCAACAGTGAGTTTTGATGTGCAACATTGTGTAGTGATTAGTTTGATTGTATAGTGGTCAGATTGAGAAAGGTTGCGCAAGTTGAAAATTATTATACAATGTGATCATCAATGTAGTTGCAGTACTTGAAGGATATTCATTTTGAGTAGAGAAACATTATCTTATTTACTATCTTCATATATTTATTTAGGGCACAAGGGGATCTAGTTTGAAAATTGTGAAACGTGGTCCACTGAATCTTAAAGGTGGTAGGGTGGTGCAAGGTAGGATATTGGAGTCACCTTTAGGCAGTGGTCTGGAATAGTTCAGGGCGACAGGGTGGTTCTAGGGTAGGTCGTAGCATGCACAGTGAATTGTGGTGTCCTTTCAATTTGGGTTGATAAACTACAGGGCGACGAAGCATTGTTCTGACAATAACTGGTAAATAGAGTGTTGGGGCACTTACCACGTTGTGGCCTGACCTACAGGGTGTTGGGGCATCCTTTGAGTTGCAGCAGGGTATTAGGGTTTAGTAGCGTACTATATTTTTCATCTTGTAAATTAGGGGGTTGAAGCCTCCCTCAGTTGTAGCTGAAATATTGATACAATTAACATTTATTTTAAAGAGAGAAGAAAACAATTACTAGAGAAACGTTCGGTGGTTTTTGATCGGGAGGGGGTTTTTCACCTAAAAATATCTGTGTCTATTGTTTTATATTCCTGCATTGTTGTATGGTGTTGTTTGCTATTGATTATTGTTTATAATTATTGAATAAAGGCATTAATAATAACTGAATAATAACTAATGGTATGCAAAGGATTAAAAAGTGATAATTTCTAAGAAATACCGATTCACCCCCTTCTCAGTATTTCCAATACATTGTTTTTGATATATGTTAACTTGATACTATTGTAATGAATGTGATAAGCATGATAACCTTGATGATAACAGTTTAACAATAATATTGATGCTCACGACCTTCTTGTTAGGTTTTGATAACCTTAGTAAATTTGACAACATGTAAATTTGGATGTTTTGTCTTGATGGTTGGATAATGTGATACATAAGTGATGTTGTGATTATGATTCTTGAAGTATACCCTTATTATTTGTTCTAATTATTTGACACTAACCCTTGATGAAAGTATGTCATGTTCATATGTGATGATAAATTAGTTGATGATAACATGTTATGATCATGATGAATTTAGAACCTGATATAGTTTGATTTCATGATCTAACAATTCTATTGATGCATGACACTATTATGATAGGTAGGTTTATGTTTTGAATGATGATGAATGAAGTGGCTTCCCATTTAGAGGGAGAAATTTTCTATGAGACTTTAACACCTATTATCATTTTAATTAAATGTATAGAAGATTCTTAATTGTTGAAGTAATAATTTTGGACATGAATAGACATATATATGATGTTGTTAGTTTGCAACAAGCTCTGATTTTAGGAGAGAAGGTTTCTCCTAGTATAAGCCCCAACCGCTAGGAGAGAGGCTTAAGAGTGTCGTTATAGGCCTCCCAATTGCACGGAAGAGGCCTATGGGCGTGATTGTGCATATAGGACACAAACAATTAAATCCCTATGCATAAAACTAGGAGCACACCTGGATTTTGAAAATCTTATAGATATGGAGCAGATAATAGAATGTATTATGAGAAAAGAAGTTTGAATGTTTGACTTACTATATATAATGTGAATGTTTTAACTAAAATTGTTTTTGCAGGGGACCATAATATGCACATTGGTATGTTATTTTGATTTATGAAGCTAGTATATGATAGTATTTGATAACATGTGCAAGGATTTGACAAGATTTGGCTTATTGGTTTTATATAGATGAATAATATTGGAGTTTTGACATGATTCTTGACACTTCATAGATATGTTTTGGTTTATGGATTGATTGACTTCAAAATGACAAATAATTATGGTTTTGATTTGATAACTGATGATTTTACTTGATGACAGTGCTATGTGGGCATAGTGAATTTCAGTGACTAATATTGGTATTCAATAGTGATTATGTATTGAAAGCATTGGCTTTGGCACATTAGTTTAATTATAAACAGTTGTGATTCAGTATGCAGTGATCCCACAAATTAATGCATTAAACTTATATGACTTATCATTGGTGTATGCATTTTCATCTAGTGATAGAAATGATTTATATTATGGTCATGCGGATGGCTTGATGAAGTTTGACTTGATATTTCTTTGTAAATGAAAATTTGTTGGCATGAAAATAGATTCACAAGTTGGTATTTGGATGTGAGATCTACTTGATACCTTGTCCGAAGAGTTTTCCATAGTGATATTGGCATAAAATTTAATGAATTTGATATTAGTTTTGATTTGGCATCTAAGGCTTAATAATCTGACTTAGTTGATTTCATTGCACGGTATTAATTTATGTAAGGTTGATTATATTGGTTTGATCAATATAATGTTTGCAGATAACATTGTATGGTTTGAAGCAATCTTCCTGAGCCTGGTATGTTCACATTGGCAGTTACTTGGTAAAGTTAGGCAGATGTGTTGATCCAAACCTCTACTTCAAAGTGGTTTAGGGTGTGACTTTGATTTTGGTTTTATATGTTGACGATCTATTCTTGACAGGTAATGAGCCTATGATGATAAAAGGAAGAGGGAGATGGCCTATGGAGTTTGAAATGAAGAACTTGACATCGTGAATTTTGGAAAAGGGAAATATATTGTGAAGCTATTAAAGAAAATTTTGGAAAGTGGGAATGAAAATCCTTGGATACCCCGATGGAATTGAATTTCAAGAAGTTATGCAAAATATATTGTTGAACTTGACTTGGAAATCGAAATTTTATTAAGACAATGATGTTCCTTGTGAACAGCCATTTGGATATATGTATTGCAGTGAAAAACCTGAGTCAATTCATGATTGAGCCACTTCATACACATTGGGTTTCCACCAAGGACACTTTGAGATAGTTGCATGGGACGATAATTTTGGTCTGAGATATTCTTCATATGATATGATTGCATGAGTGTAATAATGAAGTTTCGGATTGTTATTGATGAGATGAGCACATCTAGGTGCTACTTTAGTATGATATCTTCCATGATATTTTGGATGAAAATCCCATAGCTTTAAGCACGACTGTGGTTGAGTACGATGTTGCTAGTATGTCTAGCTGTGAGGCATGTTGAAGAAACTATTTGGAGAGTTATTTTGAATATTTTTTAGATGTGACAATGATACATTGCGATAATAAAGAGTGGGATCCTATTGATAGAGAATCTCATATTTATCTAGGATAGATATATCTTCATAAATTGATTCGGTGTTATTGTATGAGACAAACTTATGATTGTGGTTGTTGCCTCTATAAGAGGGAGGATGATTAAGGTATCCTTTTGTGACATATATTTTTTCTAGTATAATATTTGATTGATGTCTTACATGAACATGAGACTGCTGCTACTGAGACATTATGATTGAACTCTTGAGTGAGTTGTTTAAACCAATACCATATATGATCACATTGATATGTTTCTAATATAAAAAGAGTAGGAGTGATTGAAGACATGGAGCCAGCGCTTCCCCCCCTATCTGAGTACACAGGGTGAGGAATTGAGGTGTAGGGCTCCTTGGGTTAAGGGATCTTTGAATAGTAGGGTATTACCCCTATTTGTTACCCATAGGGTGGAATATGTGTATCCTCTGTCTTATTCTATGCAGAGTATACCCTAGTTGTCATCATACCCATAAGATGGCCTTGTTGGGATTCGCTCCTGATTTGGCCAACACGTTGAGAGAGCTTGGAGGTGTGTGACCTAATATGATTATGATGCAGGGGTTCTAACACATAACTCTTGAGGGTCATTCTTGAGAAGATAAATGGGAAATAAGATGGATGAGATATTGTTGATTGACATATGTTGGAAGATGTTTTCTCCCCTATGCCATGAATCCTATTTCTTGACATAGGGTTGAAGACTTTTTCTCCCCTATGATATGACATGAGGTGAGATTTTCCCATAGGATCTTCCTCATTTTCATTGGATTCTAGGTTGAAACTAAGCTACCCTATGTGGTTTTAGGTTGAGATGTGCTCCTTGATGTTTCCTAGGTAGTAGCATTGGGCTCCATGCTAGCAATGATTTTGGGTGGTAGCAGTGGTTCCCCAATAGATAGAGGTTAGTAGTACAGTGTAATGTTCCCAAATTGGGATTGCACAGCAAGCTTGGAAAAATAACGCACTCCTTGGGAGATTTATGCATAGAAATGAGTTTGTAGCCCTTGGATCCCTTATATAAACAGATCTGGGGTCTAGATACAGAAGGGAAGAAAAAACAAATCAAAATAGGTGTGGTAAACAGGTCTCCCACAACCTAGTCTAGCTGGAAAACACCCCACAAGAGGGGCTGCAGCTATGCACAACAAGCAGATTTAAGAATAACACAGTCTTTGACAATTTAAGCAGGAGGCCATCATATATAATCAATAAATGAATGTATAGCAGAAAATCAGAAGTAAAGTGAAGCTCTTTCAATATACAGTAAGTTACATGAGACAAGAGAGCAAGATAGCTTCAGAAAAGAGAGCTGCAACATATGTATATAAGCAGAAATGGCTCAAAAACGTTATTTTTAGGAGCTGTAGTAGCTGCATATTACAACTCAGATATAGAACAAATCTGTGGACAAAACATCAGATCTATATCAGATCTAGAAACTACATAGTTTTCTCTACAATATCCCCTTGGGGTTTTGACCAAATCATGCATAAATAAGAGTAGATTTGAGATACAAGTTGCAGATCTGTAAAATATTGTAGTAAATTTCTAAATATTACATTACATAAAAAAATATTAGATCCAAACAAAACATGGATCAGCAAGCTAATCCATGGATCACCAAAGTGAAAGGCAAAGCCCAACACCAGAGATCTCTGATCAAAACCAGCATGAAAACACCACAATGAACCTCATACAAAAATAACACAGTCCACCCATGGAAAAAACGTTGTAGCTCAAGATGGTATAGATAGCCACTACCAAGTTGTAGATCTAAAGTACAAATAGGAGAGGCACTCTTCCAGGAGGTTAAAAGACAAACTCCATGAGAAGAGGCTCCCAAAATACACTAGATCTCTGCAGATCTAGACTCCCACTTGCTGCAGCTTGCAAGAGCAGAAAAATCCTCAATGGATCAGCGTTACAATTGAAATTAGAGCTTGGCCTCAAGCCTGATAGTGGATCAATTCAGCAAATTCTCCTCCAAGAATCCTCAAAGGAAGAGGTGAAAACCCTGCATAGGAATTCCAAGAACAATTCTCCACTAAACAACAGAGAATAGTATTTGTCTAAACAGACAAAATACTCAAGAATATGATCAATCAACAACCTTCTCTAGATACCTTCCCTCTCCTTTTATAATATCAGAGCCTTTGAAAACCCTAAACCATCTTGATGAGTTAGCTCTTTTCACATGAGGGGCCTCCTTCTAAAATTGCGCTATCCCTTTAGGAGATGAATTGAACCTAGACAACACTGTAGATTTGGTCAAGGTTGACCCAGTCTCACAACTCAAACCCCTTTTATACCTACAAGTGAATATTCACATGGCCCTGATTTAACTCTGTTCACATGGGCATTGATTTATTTAATCTTCTTAGGAGTTTTACATGTCCACCTTTATTCATTTATTCATGCAACATAAAATAAAACAAAAATGAATATTCCTCTTAGCTTAGGCTAAGTAGGAACATTACAGTCCTCCCCTCCAAAATGTTGCTTGTCCTCAAGAAACTGATAGGGTAAGAGCTATAGTACTTCTCCTCCTTCATTGTTGGCATCATCAAGGGTCAAATCCTCATCATAAGCCAAGTTCTCAGCAAGCCAAAGCATCATGATTTGTTCCTCCAAGGCCAACATAATATGTGCATACTCCATCCCTTCAGGAGTTAAAAACTCAACAGAAATAAACATGGGTGGAGCAATGCTACAATTAAAACATGTATCACACAGTACAAGTTGAAGTTCCAACCCATGTGGTACATACACACTTCCCATCCTCTGTCCATACAACCCCATAAACAATACAATTATATCATCAATGTATGGAAGCAAGAATACAAAGATGCAAACCGAAATCTGAACTTGAGGAGGTGGGTCAAAATCCCACATGAGATGTCAGCGCAGTGCACCTCTTGTCTTCATTAGATCCTGAGGTGGTAAGTGGAATTCCCAACACACTCTTGCTACATAATTCACCTTAACATGACTAAAGGTGTTACATAATTTTGGTGCCTTTGGGAAGCACCCATCATGAAAAGGAACCTCCCTTTTCACATCAAGGGAGTGGCCAAGTTCATAATTTTCATTGGCCCCCAACAAACTATGAGGTCCATATGATCCCTCACTCCCTTTAGGAGTCCCATCCTACAAAAACATGGCAAAGGAATGTAATAGATTAGAAAATACAACTTTTTTACCATGATCAAACCCTTGACCATCATAGTCCTTCACACACATGGAGTTGTGCATGAACATTCCCTTCCTCTCAAGCAAATGAAGAGCTGGCTGAAATGACTCTTGTAAAGAGTCCATTGGCTACCCCAATCCTCCATAGCTATTGCATTCTTGAAAGTGTTGATGTAAGTCTTCTCTCATGCCTTCCCAATCAAAACTCTTCATGATCAGGGAATATATCTTCATTGAACACATATGGCTGAGGAAGAATTCTTCATAGGCTCCTTGTAGGATCTTCTGCTTGAGCTTGGAAGCTCTAGTCAAAAATATATTTCCATGATAATAAATGACCCCTCCTTGGACCAAGTAGCCTTCTTTTTGATTCATGCCATCTAGTATCATACCTGTGTGGAGATCTTTGGAATACTCTACAAGCAGTTGAGATTTCCAATAAAGATCCACACTTCTCAACAATGACAATGCTGCTGATGCATCCATGGAAGTGCTTGTCATGTTGTTGATTTCTCTTTTGACATTACAAATGCCAAAATAGTTTTTTGGAAGGCTGATCCTCCCATTCCCATCTTCCCACAACGCAGATTCAGAAAGGTGAGAGGGTGATAATGATGGACGAAGAAGACCTTCCTCATTCTTGGGCTGTCCCAAGCCTCCCAGCATTGTAACTTGGTCTCTCATAGCTCCAATCCTTCTTGGATCTAGATTTGGATCAACACTTTGTGGAGTCTTCCCCACAAGATTTGAATCTAATAGCATTCCAGGTGGCTTACCATGAGATAAGAATGTCCCTTGCAGCATCCTCATAAACATGAGAGAAGGAACTGTGAGATCCTTGCTTCCACTGCGCAAATCCATCTCTATTGTTTGTGTGGAAACATTAGGTGAAGGATAAATGTGCATGCCCTGAATCATTTGTGGTTTCCCACTCTTCAAGTCCACCCACTCCATTTTCAAAGCTTTCTAATCAGTGGTAACCTTCCCCAAGGTGATCAACCATTGGACACCCAAGATGATGTTGGTGTCTGGTATGTCAACTACAAAGAAGTGATCCACCAAGGTGTAGGATCCCATAGTGACAGAGAGTGATGGAACATATTGCATGCACTGCATGGTCCTATCTCCCAGAACCAAGACAAAAAATCCCTCAAAAGTGTTAGTGGGGATTCCTCTCTTTTGCACAAGATGGGCATCGATAAAGTTGTGGGTTTCTCCATTGTCAATCAGTACAGATACTCTCTGATTCATAATTGAACCTTGTACTCTTAGGGTCAAGTATTTAGGCACTCCTCTTAAAGAAGAAAAAGTCCCACTGGTTGGAGCAAAGGCCCCCTTCCCATCTCTGGTGGGTGTTTGTTCTTCCTCATCATCATCATTGTTGTGACCCTTCCTAGGTTCCTCATTATCATCTTCCTCCACAAAATCAGAGAAGACTTCTATGTAGTGTGCTCTTCCAGCAGCACACTTATGTCCTGGTACCCATGACTCTTGGAAAGTGAAACATAGTTTATTTTTCCTCAATTCCCTCCTGAGATCAAGATTAAGAGGTTTCTTCAAAGAGCTCTCCTTGGGAGGAGCAACCTTTCCTTCCTTCCCTTTAGAAAAGTGAGGGGCCTTGCTTTGGAAAGTTGCCTTTGCTTTTGGCAAGGCATCTTGGAGATATCTAGCTCTCTCAATGGCATCATGTAAAGTGATGGGCTTGGTATAGTTCACCAACCCATGAAAAGGTTCCTCCAGGCCATCGATGAACATGTAGACTCTCCTTGCTACAGATAGATCAGGGACCATGACTGATAATATTAGAAACTCAGAGATATAAGTCTCTGCATCTCCTGACTGCTTCAGATTTGCAAGGCTTATGAAGGGTGCTTCAGGATCCTTTATATCAAACCTCTCCACCAGTCTTCTAGTGAACTCTGCATAGGTAGTCACATTGATGTGTCCCAATGTAGAAAATCCATGGAACCACCAATTGTGTGCTTCACCTTCAAAGTGCAACACTGCAATCTTGATGGCTTCAACTTCAGGGACTTTGTTCAACTGGAAATAGATATCCAGCTTTTCTACCCATGCCTTTGCAGAACTGGAGGATGACTCATCAAACTTGGGCAAAAATAATCTGCCCATAGTGTGGTGTCTACCATGAAAGAAACCACCATCTCTATACTGCTACCCTGGTCTTCTTCTGTCCTTGATGTGAAAAAAGTCTTGGAAACTCAAGTTATCCTTGAATCTCTAACTCTGAAATTCATACTCCACAAAGTAATATTCAAGAGAAGCTTGCTCATGTGGTCCTTCATTCTCCACAGCCAAGAAGGTAGGCATAGTGGAGCGTTGTGAAGCTTGTGGGGTTGGGGGCAGATTCACTGGTTGACCAGTCCCATGATGAGACATATCTGAGCTTTCTCCCAACTGAAATACCCCAGGAGATTCCCTCATTCTGTCCACCCTCATCTCTTTGATCTCCTTGGCAAGATCTTACATGGTCTCCAAAAGAGTTTTTTCAAACTCCTCTGCTTCTTTATCGTTCACAGCTTAAGGGGCTTTCCCCTTGTCTTGACCCTTGTCAAGATCATCATTAGTGTAGTCATACTTTTTATGACTTCTATTCTGGTACCTCTTCTCCCTCTCAGTAAGAGGATCATATTCTTATGAATGCAACATGGCTGGTTCTCCAAGGCAAGCACAGGCTGTGCCAAGAAAGGAGCTCTGATACCACTGTAATGTTCCCAAATTGGGATTGCATAACAAGCTTGGAAAAATAATGCAATCCTTGGGAGATTGATGCATAGAAATGATTTTGCAGCTCTTGGATCCCTTAGATTAGTATATCTAGGGTCTAGATCCAGAAGGGAAGCAAAAACAAATCAAACTAGGTGTGGTAAACAGGTCTCCCACAACCTAGTCTTGATGGAAAACACCCCACAAGAGGGGCTGCAACTATGCACAACAAGCAGCTTCAGGATTATTGCAGTATTTGAAAATTTAAGCAGGAGGCCATCATAAATAATCAATAAATGAATTTACAACATCAAATCAAAGGTAAAGTGAACCTCTTTTAATATACAGTAAGTTTCATGAGACAATAGAACAAGATAGCTTCAGAAAAGAGAGATGCAACATATGTATATAAGCAGAAATGGCTCAACAGTGTTATTTTTAGGAGCTGTAGTAGTTGCATATTACAACTCAGATCTAGGACAGATCTGTGGACAAAACATCATATCTGGAAACTACATAGTTTTCTCTACAAGATCCCCTTGGGGTTTTGACCAAATCATGCATAAATAAGAGTAGATATGAGATACAAGTTGCAGATATGTAAAATAATGTAGTAGATTTCTGAATATTACATTACATAACAAAATATCAAATCTAAACAGAACATGGATCAGCAAGCTAATCCATGGATCACCAAAGTGAAAGGCAAAGCCTGACACTAGAGATCTTTGATCAAAACCAGCATCAAAACACCACAATGAACCTCATACAAAAATAACGCAGTCCACCCATGGAAACAACGTTGTAGCTCAAGATGGTATAGATAGCCACTGCCAAGTTTCAGATTTGAAGTACAAACAGGAGAGGCACTCTTCCAAGAGGTTAAAAGACACAATCCATGAGAAGAGGCTCCCAAAATACACTAGATCTCTGCAGATCTAGACTCCCACTTGCTGCAGCTTGCAAGAGTAGCAAAACCCTCAATGGATCATCGCTACAATTGAAAGTAGATCTTTTCCTCAAGCCTGATAATGGATCAATTCAGCAAATTCTCCTCCAAGAATCCTCAAAGGAAGAGGTGAAATCCCTGCATAGGAATTCCAAGAACAATTCTCCACTAAACAGTAGAGAATAGTATTTGTCTAAGCAGACAAAATAATCAAGAATATGATCAATCAACAATCTTCTCTAGCTACCTTCCCTCTCCTTTTATAAGATGAGAGCCTTTGCAAACCCTAAACCACCTTTATGAGTTAGCTCGTTTCACATGAGGGATCTCCTTCTAAAACTGCGATGTCCCTTTAGGAGATACATTGAACCTAGACAACACTATAGATTTGGTCAAGGTTGACCCAGTCTCACAACTCAAACCCCTTTTATACCTGCAAGTGATTATTCACATGGCCCTGATTTAACTGTGTTCACATGGCATTGATTTATTTAATCTTCTTAGGAGTTTTACATGTCCTCCTTTATTCATTTATTCATGCAACAGAAAATAAAACAAAAATGAATATTCCTTTTAGCTTAGGCTAAGTAGGAACATTACATGTAGGCTCCCATACAATGTGAAATTATTCTTCTTTTTGATTCGAGAACGTTCAACATATGAGCATATACATGCAAGAGATAATCAGGGATAAGAAGAGATGAGTCGATATGTGTAGTGTCAACATTTGATGATGAGATACTTGAGATAGGATATGATTAGATGACATGATACTTGTGATGATTACATGATGCAGTTGGAATTTATCCCTAGCTAAGAGGGAATCGTAATTTGGCAGCTTAGTGACAAATTCCAATCATGAGACTAGATTCCTATTTTCAAGAGGACCAATTTCGATTATTGAAGCGCTCAATTTAGACAAGGGAAAGTGTATTTTTGAATTAAAGCCCACATGTGCAAAAAAGGATAGATCGACCCAAAAGAGAAATTGGACACCCAAGGATGGCTATAAATACAAGTCAAGTGAACCTCATTTGGACATCATCATGATCGTTCTTCCTTCTTTGGTTTGGATCGCACGGGTCTGATATGGTTCATGGAATTTCGCTTGCACAGGTCTGGAATTGTGGAGTCCAAAGCTAGCTCATGAGATCTAGGGTTTTGGTTCTCAGCCACAAGGATGCTACAGGGTATTTTTTATCACAACCGCAAACACACAAGATCATGTGTGTGGTTGGAGTGCTTCAACTGCATGCACATACACTTTGTGTGTGCGATTGGAAACTAGAGTTTGAATTTTGTAGTTGACCACAAATCTTGTCAGTTGACCGCAAAGGTCGGCAGTTAACTGCAGGCTTCTAAATTTAGGCTTTGATTATTATCATTATTGGGTTCATCTCATGAATTTTGGTTATTTTATTTTGTTGGACATGTTTGTGGTTGAATAAATGGATCATTGTACTCTCTCTTTGTTGAATCATTCAATGACAATATAATAAGAAGAAGATTTAGAAAGGGTTTTCCTCGTATTGGGTTTTTCCTTGGTATCTGAACAACCATGGTGTTTCTATGTGTGAATTTTTTTCTTCTATTGTTTCTTTATGTTACTCTCCATTGATGATGATATTGGTCTTTCTATATAAGTGCATATGTTACTGAATACTGTTGTTAAACTAAATAATGATATGATGTTGTGGGGTGAATTTAATATGAAAATGAATAAATGCAATTATCAAAGCAAAGAAAAATATATCCATAAGGAAAATTAGCACTGGAAACTTCTTATGACTACCTAACCTCCTCTTTGGAGTACTCAGTGGAGTTTCACCTCTAACTATTGTTGATTTTCTAGTGCAATCAAGACTAGTATAGTTTTTTGAAATTTTTAACTACTTATGATGATACACTCAATATTATTATAACATTCCAATCATTAAGTAGTTATGCATGAAAAATTTCACCCATTCACTTTCATCAATAGAGAAATAGAGATAAAAATTAACAATAAAACAAGAGACAAGAGACACTATAATTTAGGCTAGAAACCAGGGCAAAAGCCACAAGGAAAAAGCCAGACCAATATTTCCTTATGAGAGAGAGATTTATTTCATCAATAGTACCTTAGAATATTAAAATACAAGATTCCAAAATTTGACCTCAAAATATGTTACTACACTCTGTAACAAAGTCCCAAATTTTATCTCCAAAGGTCCATTGTAGAACTTCACTCTGATACCACTATGTAATTCTCCCTCCCACCCCCTTGGAGCAATCCTAGTTGAATGGGAGGTGTTACTTTTAATTAACCCAACTTCCATGGTATCATAATGAAAATGGGGTTACAAAATTTTTTATCACCCAAATTGTGCAAAATTCACTTTGGATAACACCATCATGTTTAACTTGTCAACTTCTTTCTCACGATATAAATTTTATCTTGATCTGATGCCTAGATTAAAAGTTATACCTATTTAAATATTTGGTCCCTTAACCTTGCCACATCAGAAATATGACCATGTGACATTGTCAAGTGGCCTACATGGTTCTAAAATGTCGCACCAATCTCACATTTCCCAACCATGTCATAACACCCTACGCCATTCCTTCCTAATGTACTCCTTTCAAATCTCTACAGTGCACGTGGACGTGAATATTCATGTCATGTAATGGGGAGGTTCTCGTTGTGTGGCTTATGTCTTCTGTGACTGACTAATGAAATTCACTATAGAATAACTCTGAGGTCTCGAGATATGTGGTGATGTAGCCCCCCAACCATGTGTATTACTATGTTAGTATTGCATGGAAATCCCAAGCCAGGTGGTGCCACAAAACCACTGCCACATGATACCTAGGTTCCAAATTAGTCTAACTTCCACATCACCTTCTCCTATTATTTCGTGTTGAAATAATGCTAACATTGTGTGCCACATTGAATCCTCAAGAGTTTCATGTGTAATCCAAAACTGACCCTTTAGACATCCAAAAAGGAAATATTTGCATGCCATGTGTCACATTTTCGTGTGTCATGTCAACAATTTTTCAATGTCTCTTGTACCCACCATGCATATCTTACATGGCACCCATGTAGCCTTAATTTACTTCCGTGGCATCTACCACCTCAACATAAGACCTAAGCCCCACTATTCTCAAGAATCCATGTAAAGCAATACTTCCTTGTTCAAAGACATAAAGGGGTTTTTTATCGTGCCCTATTTTATTAGCACCAATGTGCCCACATTTGGAAGTAGTCACTCTCACACCTCCCCGACATGATGAAAAACTCTGAAGTAGGCGACGAGAAATTTTCTTTCCCCGCGCCTTCTGTAGATCACACCTAATTCCACAAATATCCCCTAGCAACTTCAGCACAATGCGACCTGGATAATCCATGACAGGTAATGGGAATTTTCCTATCTCGTGTGCCATTTAACTCAACACCTTTACAAAATTCACACTTTTAATTCCATTATGAATTTGATCAAGGTTCATTCCATCCAAATACAAGCATGTTATTTGCAAACCCAGACTTGAAGTCTCAAGGAATTCAATGGCCCTACATAGCCAACCCTCGCACATGGGATGCAATATTTAAATATTGGGTCCTGATTAGTAAGGAAATACAATATATTGACATACAAAGAAGAAATCCACACAATCTCTTAACATGCCACATGTGGCACTTTAACAGTAGAGTTCATTAGTTCTAAGACATAGTCTCCTTTTCCATTATAGCATACAACCCATGGATTTACACACACCACAAAAGTTTAATAGGATTTATTAAACAACCACACACAATGTTGACCATAGGCCTTCAACAAACTATACATGAAAATTTTTCAATATATCATACATATCATATAATGGAAATCATGACAGTAACAATCAACTAGTCATGTCAAACAATCATACATAAGCATGTAAGTAACTCTACAATTGAGGAGCATATCAACATCACAGGGATCCGCAAGTCTCTTACAACCATAAGAATCATTCACATAATCGTCACATTGCAACACACATGAATACATATTACTCATTGATAGTGATGATACAACCATTATCATGTAATAACATTAGTCACCATTAATATTGCACTGACATGCACAAAGATACAAGTAAACAACTTATCTTAGTAGAATGATTGACAACTAAGCGAGGGAAATCATCTCTCCTCCCAACTGTAGGCCAGTTTTAACACTATCCTTTCTTGTAGTTAACCATCCTCAAGCTAGATTCAAAGCTCGAGGAGTGAAGTGTTCAAGGGAAATTCACACTAGTCAAGTTACAAACACATGGGAATCGAGAGCACATGGTGCCTCCACCTGACACCTAGGATTCCAGAGAGCACAATATATCCACCCAAACAAACACTTCACAAAATCTAGAGCACGCAATACTCCACCCAAAAATCACTACAGGGATCTAGAGCCCATGAAGTCTCCACCTAATTTACACTACTGGAATCCAAAGCCCACAATGCCTCCATATGAAACCTGGTAGGAATCCATAACTGATCAGGAGATCAAGTCTCTTGGTGAAAAATGCTTAAAAATAAAAGTGCTCAGAATAGCTCTGAAACAGATCGACTGGATAGTGCTCGTCTTCCTGATTCCGGCGCCGTGAACGGTTCGAAAAATGGTCTCCGTATGCAAAAGTTATTCAGCTTCAAAGTTTTGTCAATTTCATTAAAAAATGGCAAAATTAGACTTTGGAAAAATTTCATTAAAAAAGGAATATTCCACAGAATATTCTGGGAATATTTCGTGGAATATTCCGCAGAATATTCGTTGGCAGCCAATCAACGGGTGCCACGTGGCTAGCCCGGAGGCCGCCACGTGGCCCCAAGGCCGAACGGAATTGGCGTTTAAAAGTTTTTGTTATGGCCCGACGGATCGAACCCGCGACCTGTCCGAGTTCATTGCAACGATTTACCAACTGTGCTATGTATTATTCGTTGAATGGTGTGCGGAGTAAGTTATATTTATATGGTGTAATGGAATAGGGCGGGGCCCGAAGGGGGCCAGCCCCTAAGGGCCAGCCCCCCATTACATATGACCTCACCCACAGGACCGCGGAGAAATCAAGGCTTGACGCGCTCAGAACGGCGGACCGTTCAAACTTTATGTTTAATGTTATGTTCGTGGGTTTTTATGTATATAATACGTATTGTTTCAAACGGTTAAACTACCGCCGAATCCCATGTGAACGAACAATACACATTTATTACCAACGGTTAAACTGGCGGACAGACTTGGCGGTTCCGCCTAATGGAGCGCTCCTCCTATTTTGGCGGTGTTAACTGCACATCTTCCACATTTAGTGGAGTTTCCTAAGGAGTAAGAGGCAGTTCAGTAAATGTGCCATAACTTTTGATTGGGAAGGCCTTTGAAGACGAATTTTTTTTTGATTTTGAGTGTAGAGAGAATTCTGGAGCTGTTGGAGGTGTCTGCAGAGCCATCAGGGCATTGTATCTGCGAATTTTACAGCGCTTTTGACAGAGAAGCCATCAGGGCCAAGGGGAAAGATTGCTGCATTGGGCTACTTCCTCCAATGGAGGTGAAATTGTAGTCTATTTCTACTGATTTGGATATTCTGAGTCTGTTTTAGCAGTCTATTTTCTCATTTGAGCAGTTTATACAGATGTAATTTCATTTGCAGCATTTAATTAAAAGAGGACTGAGCCTAATTAGAGGCTTTTGGACCAACGGAGGTAGCCCAAGAGAGGGGTGAACCGCTTAAACAAATATCTGTTGTTCATCTGTGTGTTTTGGCTGTTTATTTCCAGAATTTGATAGTTTAAATAGTGAAATTTCATAAGCAGGCATTTCTAAAACAAGTTTATACAGGAATTAAAACTTGTTGTTTTAACTTCAAACCTCTTCACACAAATTGCAGAACTTATATTCTTGCTTATTCACACTTAAAACAGATCAATGAACACTTTGAATTCAAAAACAAAAGACTTTCATTGATTTTGATATTAGTGTTTATATCTTAT